>OZ030392.1:51126106-51460106 GCA_964023965.1 Melinopterus prodromus
TCTGAAAATCGTCCTTGCGTTGTACATAGCTATAACAAGATTTAAGTGCCTCTAAGAATTTGTATGGTTTGTAAGTTTATGGTATAGTATCGCATTTATGGAATAATTCCTGTTACCAGTTTCCATCTGTTAGTTATTATTCGTTTGAACAACTAATAAGCCACCAATTGTCCATATTCTATCTGCCACCTTTTGTGAGGTCCATCGACCTTAGCATTGTACCAATTTGAGCTGTTACCTTCAGTTTCGCATTTATTTTGTAGTCACGTCTATGGCGATTGCTTGAATTTTGTCAGATGAGCAGGCCCTCATAAAAGCTACTCTGGTATTCCACTGATATTGATTGATCAGTACCAAAAAACGCAAAAAAAACTGAAATCACGATTAAATTAAAGTGTTGTTCGATTCTTTATATCTCTTAATTGATTTTTAGACCAGCGTTACTTGTGATTATAATGTATGCCTATGGTCAGCAGATAAATTGGTTAATTAAAAAAAGCAGAATTGAAGATACACACCCATATATTATGTATGTAGAACCGTTTCAATCGAGCAAGAATGTTACATGGCCGCTTAGACTGGCTCCACCTGATAATCAATATTTAAAGTTGTTGCATTGTTGCTTTCTTAGCCCCCAGCTACAACTCGAAGCATTGTAACTCAAGCCTGGGTTTCACTTTCAGCCTTACCGGACACGTATACATTATGGTGGAATGTCTTTTTGCTTCTCTGCGCTCTGCGCTTAAATTCATATATGCATACGTTATAAATGACGGTGGTTATTTTAAGTTTAATTGAACAATTAGTCAATTATGCGGGCATATAAACTACATGTGGAATTAATGGAAGAATTATCATATATCGAATTTGACATGATAAACGGCGTGGGTTTTGCTATGGAGATATATGAAAATAATGGTGTGTGAGTTGGAAACCAATCAAGCCTGACTCAAGATCAATAAAAACAATAGTTTATTTGCATGCTTGAATACGAATTATATTTATGATGCTGCGATACTCGTGGAATTTTAACAGTCTTAACACGGGACTTTTATGTCTCCTGCAAAAGTAATTCTTCCTCTGTTAGTCATCTGTCAGAGCACATCAAGGTCTGCCTACGGCAGGGACGACTAGATCGTCTTATCAAACTATAGCACTATTTGTGTTACCTAAGTCGTAGGACCGAAGTATTGATATTTTAAATTCAATCATACATGAAAACCGAGCTTCCTTCAGCAAGCTTCCTTATCTGGTTTTGTTCCTCTCCAGGAGCAGGTGTTCAGCAGGTTCATCACAGCTTCTTTTTAGGAGGCCCTGCTAGTCATCTCCCTTTTGGGTATCTATCTTCGATTTTTGTTTAGCCCAACGCAGCCAATGAAGTTCTGCGTGTTATAAAATGGGAGCTTATGTATGTGTGTGTGGTGATCCTATAGCTGTTCTCATCATTGATTGGTGATCATAGTTATGACATACTTCGCTGCAATTATACTAAGTTTGGCAGCTAAATGGAAGATTATTTGTAGAGCAAAAAATATTAGTGCTATCTAATGTTAAATTACGGGTAATCTTAAGCTTAAGCTTAAAAAGTACTTGTTCATTGAAAAAATATATTTCCAATAGTTTAAATAAATTATCATTTGAAAATATCATAAGCGTATTTAATAATCTAAATTGTACCATGAGAAAATTATAATGCGCCCTAGAAACAATATAATGTGCATTAAGTTCTGCAACCTATAGCGCACATATAGTAAGAGCGTAAAACCGTAGTATGAAAAAATGGGAAAAACTTGTGTCATTTTAAAAAACATCCTTTTAGACGTAGATTTTTAATTATTAAAATACACATGTTTTGTGTTATAACGGTATCACCCTTTTTTAAAAGGCGAAACTAAGGTTTCCGAAAAAAAGTGGGGCAAAAATGTAATAATTGCGATTTGGTAATTTTGACAAATTTATAACAGGTGAACCTATTGTCTTAGAAACCTCAAAATGGTCTCATAGTAAGCCGCAATCTTTCCACATGTATCCGGGGCAAATAAATCAATCCTCAATACTAACCTAATTTTCATCTCTCTTTTTTTTCGTAAATTTTGTTATGTAAGGCCATACGCTTGCTAATTACCTTTAAAACAAGTAATAGATCTATCAAGATTAGTACAAAAAATATGGGGCTGCCATTTAAAAATGTGTCGATGACGTCATAATTCGGAGACAATAGAATTTTCATTTAACATAATATGTAGGGTGAGCCCTTTGAATTAATTAATAAGGTCGTATATGTATTAATATTAATATGTACTTTTTAATGCACACGTTATCCGTTCTAGGGCACAATATGTAATTTTGTATGTAACATAATTATATTTTTGGCTGGGGGTTGACGACTGCTGTGATAGTTGAAGAGGAGAAGAATAAAGCGCTTGTCCATTCTTGGGATTGTAATATTTCAAATATGTTACATAAGCCAACGATTCGCTGACATTCTTCAGCTTCATCAGGGCTATTGCGATATTGAAACGAGTCACAGGGGTAGGTACATGTGTGGCGGCAGTGATCTACGGATTTTGGTGTGGCAGTTTTAAAATATAACAGTTCCATTTAAATTACGGAGGATAAAACGGAACATTCACAAAACTTCGACAATTGAAACGCACTGTACGCTATTATGGCTAGCCCCACGCCCATTTGTTTACTGCACAATATTTATTATTTTAATGCTCAAAGTATTTATTTTATTGCAAAAATCTATTTAAATGTGTAATGCACGCTTAAATCGCACCCATACCTTCATATCATTGTGAGTTGCTACTGCAACTTGTTGATAACTTAATCAACATTGTTTTCACGTTCCGTAGCGAAAAGCCCTCAAACACAATAATTTTTAATATTTTTTTTTATCTCTGTTCGGTACGATACAATACGATATTTTGAAGTAGGTGCCGGTACTTTGCCTTCCAATGCTCGCTCTTCTGCACCGCTAGTACTGTATGGTATGGTATCCTAGTGCTATGATGGTACAATTAATAAATATGAACGCTTTCAAGGCCAGAATCATTTTACTGATCATGACATCATTTTTGTTAATATATGCCCGTTTGTCAAAATCAAATACAACTGAAGGAATAAACAATACATTAGATATTATCAAAAACAACTCGGTTTTTTATTCTATTTTGAAGTAACTCTAATCCTAACTTCTGCATATGTGTTGTTTTATAATGACGTATCTGCTGTCATAATTAAAATTCCTTATACATACCTCAATTAAAAAAAAAATCAGGTATCAAAAATGTGTTCCAATACTTTCTTGTCCGGTACGGTACTAAACCGACATTTTCTAAGCGGTATGATACGCAATACCGGTGCAAAATAGTGTATTAACATTCCTAGTTTTGAGAAAAATATGTCAAACTGTAGGTGTTTGTTCATGCCAAACACAGGGAAATCACTCATCATTTATATCCACTACAAATGTTACCGAAAAGTGTTTATAAATACTAAATTTATCAGTATAGTTTATAAAAATCTGATGTGGCCAGGCACATGACTTTATCATACAATATATAAAATTAATAGTTTAGCTGCATGAGAATCTATTCTATAGAGATAAATCGTAGGTATTGTCAAAGCATCAGCATTTGACACTACCTACACTACGTCATTAGAATAATAGTTATTTATGTCACAAATGCCGAAAGTACGGAATAGCGCGACGAGCGGTAATACGGCGCGTCACCGAAGGCGGAGTGTCGCCGTCGCATATGAGCGAGTCGCGCTATCTAGTTTTTGGCAGGAGCGACATCAACGTTTATTGTGTTGCTTTTTAAGAAATACGTATTTAAAAAAAATAAATGGTTTCTGTATAGTAAATGCTAGGTTGGTACCACTTTGACGAAAGGTGCGTTCCGATTGGTAGGTAATGGTAGCTAATGGCGGTGGTAGAATACGAAATTATAGTATTTCTTACATATCGTGATAATGACACATATTAGTTTGCATGTACATAAACATGAGTCACTAGCAATTTTCTATTGGAAATTCTATAACGGCGTCTGCTACCACTGCCATTATCACTAATGAAAACGCACCTTAAAAAGGTAATTCAAATTCTGACAGATTTATATTTGTTCATGACACATCCCTACCAACATACTAAAATAAAACTACACTCATCGCTATACTTTATTTATAATTTTCTCAATGTATCATTATTAGAATTAGATATAAAGACGGGTTGATATTTCTTATCAACAAACAATCCAATTGGTGATCTTATTTTATTTGAAATTTGTATTTTATAATTTTGCGCACTACAGCGGCACGTTCCATAGCGGTTCTCCAACCTCTGATGAAATCAGCTGTTTTCGAGTGTGACAGCCATAGACATTTCTGTGGTGACAGCACAAAAAATATTTGTCAAATCCAGGCTACTATGTAATTTCATATCAATGCAGATGCGACCGATCTCGATCAAATAGAATTTGCTCTTGAAGGTAAACTATTAATTTTACCAAAAAATGTTATAGGCATAAATTATTCAAAATTTCCTCTACTTTAATTTATTAATTAACTATTTAGTCGAAATTACAGAAATGGCGGCTCATTTCCAAAATCCTTGAAAAAGGCTTAGAATAAACTGAAAAGCTAAACTATTAATTTTACCAAAAAATGTCATAGGCATAAATTATTCAAAATTTCCTCTGCTTTAATTTATTATTTAACTATTGTGACGAAATTACAGAAATGGCGGCTGATTTCTAAAATCCTTGAAAAAGGCTTGGAGTAAACACCCAGTTCCTTTGGACCCTTTTGAACCAAAAGCTTTTCAACTCTAACTTTGGTCATGAAACTTCTAAATATGAAGTTCCGTGCCGATACCTTTAGTAGTTTCTCCGGAATCGGATTCACAAAAATTGAGTACACACACACACACATACACACACACACACACACACAGACATTTTTTTGTACCTTGGTCAAAAATGTTCAGGGGACCCAAAAGGACCTATTTCCGCTAAAATCCCAATTTTTTTTTTCGGCACGATTACAATACTTTACATACTGCGTATGATAAAGTAAAAAATCTGATGTGGCCAGGCACATGACTTTATCATACAATATATAAAATTAATAGTTTAGCTGCATGAGAATCTATTCTATAGAGATAAATCGTAGGTATTGTCAAAGCATCAGCATTTGACACTACCTACACTACGTCATTAGAATAATAGTTATTTATGTCACAAATGCCGAAAGTACGGAATAGCGCGACGAGCGGTAATACGGCGCGTCACCGAAGGCGGAGTGTCGCCGTCGCATATGAGCGAGTCGCGCTATCTAGTTTTTGGCAGGAGCGACATCAACGTTTATTGTGTTGCTTTTTAAGAAATACGTATTTAAAAAAAATAAATGGTTTCTGTATAGTAAATGCTAGGTTGGTACCACTTTGACGAAAGGTGCGTTCCGATTGGTAGGTAATGGTAGCTAATGGCGGTGGTAGAATACGAAATTATAGTATTTCTTACATATCGTGATAATGACACATATTAGTTTGCATGTACATAAACATGAGTCACTAGCAATTTTCTATTGGAAATTCTATAACGGCGTCTGCTACCACTGCCATTATCACTAATGAAAACGCACCTTAAAAAGGTAATTCAAATTCTGACAGATTTATATTTGTTCATGACACATCCCTACCAACATACTAAAATAAAACTACACTCATCGCTATACTTTATTTATAATTTTCTCAATGTATCATTATTAGAATTAGATATAAAGACGGGTTGATATTTCTTATCAACAAACAATCCAATTGGTGATCTTATTTTATTTGAAATTTGTATTTTATAATTTTGCGCACTACAGCGGCACGTTCCATAGCGGTTCTCCAACCTCTGATGAAATCAGCTGTTTTCGAGTGTGACAGCCATAGACATTTCTGTGGTGACAGCACAAAAAATATTTGTCAAATCCAGGCTACTATGTAATTTCATATCAATGCAGATGCGACCGATCTCGATCAAATAGAATTTGCTCTTGAAGGTAAACTATTAATTTTACCAAAAAATGTTATAGGCATAAATTATTCAAAATTTCCTCTACTTTAATTTATTAATTAACTATTTAGTCGAAATTACAGAAATGGCGGCTCATTTCCAAAATCCTTGAAAAAGGCTTAGAATAAACTGAAAAGCTAAACTATTAATTTTACCAAAAAATGTCATAGGCATAAATTATTCAAAATTTCCTCTGCTTTAATTTATTATTTAACTATTGTGACGAAATTACAGAAATGGCGGCTGATTTCTAAAATCCTTGAAAAAGGCTTGGAGTAAACACCCAGTTCCTTTGGACCCTTTTGAACCAAAAGCTTTTCAACTCTAACTTTGGTCATGAAACTTCTAAATATGAAGTTCCGTGCCGATACCTTTAGTAGTTTCTCCGGAATCGGATTCACAAAAATTGAGTACACACACACACACATACACACACACACACACACACAGACATTTTTTTGTACCTTGGTCAAAAATGTTCAGGGGACCCAAAAGGACCTATTTCCGCTAAAATCCCAATTTTTTTTTTCGGCACGATTACAATACTTTACATACTGCGTATGATAAAGTAAAAAATCTGATGTGGCCAGGCACATGACTTTATCATACAATATATAAAATTAATAGTTTAGCTGCATGAGAATCTATTCTATAGAGATAAATCGTAGGTATTGTCAAAGCATCAGCATTTGACACTACCTACACTACGTCATTAGAATAATAGTTATTTATGTCACAAATGCCGAAAGTACGGAATAGCGCGACGAGTGGTGATACGGCGCGTCACCGAAGGCGGAGTGTAGCCGTCGCATATGAGCGAGTCGCGCTATCTAGTTTTTGGCAGGAGCGACATCAACGTTTATTGTGTTGCTTTTTAAGAAATACGTATTAAAAAAAAAATAAATGATTTCTGTATAGTAAATGCTAGGTTGGTACCACTTTGACGAAAGGTGCGTTCCGATTGGTAGGTAATGATAGCTAATGGCGGTGGTAGAATACGAAATTATAGTATTTCTTACATGTCGTGATAATGACACATATTAGTTTGCATGTACATAAACATGAGTCACTAGCAATTTTCTATTGGTAATACTATAACGGCGTCTGCTACCACTGACATTATCACTAATGAACTAATGGCACGTTCCATAGTGGTTCTCCAACCTCTGATGAGATCAGCTGTTTTCGAATGTGACAACACAAAAAAATATTTGTCAAAATCCTGGCTACTATGTAATTTCATATCAATGCAGATGCGACCGATCTCGATCAAATAGAATTTGCTCTTGAAGGTAAACTATTAATGTTACCAAAAAATGTTATAGGCATAAATTATTCAAAATTTCCTCTACTTTAATTTATTATTTAACTATTTTGTCGAAATTACAGAAATGGCGGCTCATTTCCAAAATCCTTGAAAAAGGCTTAGAATAAACTAAAAAGCTAAACTATTAATTTTACCAAAAAATGTCATAGGCATAAATTATTCAAAATTTCCTCTGCTTTAATTTATTATTTAACTATTTTGACGAAATTACAGAAATGGCGGCTGATTTCTAAAATCCTTGAAAAAGGCTTGGAGTAAACACCCAGTTCCTTTGGACCCTTTTGAACCAAAAGCTTTTCAACTCTAAGTTTGGTCATGAAACTTCTAAATATGAAGTTCCGTGCCGATACTTTTAGTAGTTTCTCCGGAAATGAATTAACAAAAATTGGGTACACACACACACACACACACACACACACACACACACACACACACACACACACACACACACATACACACACACAGACATTTTTTTGTACCTTGGTCAAAAATGTTCAGGGGACCCATAAAGACCTATTTCCGCTGAAATCTCAAAAATTTTTTTCGGCACGATTACAATACTTTACATACTGCGTATGATAAAGTAAAAAATCTGATGTGGCCAGGCACATGACTTTATCATACAATATATAAAATTAATAGTTTAGCTGCATGAGTATCTATTCTATAGAGATAAATGGTAAGTATTGTCAAAGCATCAGCATTTGACACTATCTACACTACGTCATTAGAATAATAGTTATTTATGTCACAAATGCCGAAAGTACGGAATAGCGCGACGAGCGGTGATACGGCGCGTCACCGAAGGCGGAGTGTAGCCGTCGCATATGAGCGAGTCGCGCTATCTAGTTTTTGGCAGGAGCGACATCAACGTTTATTGTGTTGCTTTTTAAGAAATACGTATTTTAAAAAAAATAAATGATTTCTGTATAGTAAATGCTAGGTTGGTACCACTTTGACGAAAGGTGCGTTCCGATTGGTAGGTAATGGTAGCTAATGGCGGTGGTAGAATACGAAATTATAGTATTTCTTACATATCGTGATAATGACACATATTAGTTTGCATGTACATAAACATGAGTCACTAGCAATTTTCTATTGGAAATACTATAACGGCGTCTGCTACCACTGCCATTATCACTAATGAAAACGCATCTTAAAAAGGTAATTTAAATTCTGACAGATTTATATTTGTTCATGACACATCCCTACCAACATACTAAAATAAAACTTCACTCATCGCTATACTTTATAATTTTCTCAATTTATCGTTTTTAGAATTAGATAAAAAGACGGGTTGATATTTCTTATCAACAAACAATCAAATTGGTGATCTTATTTCATTTGAAATTTGTATTTTATAATTTTGCGCACTATAGCGGCACGTTCCATAGTGGTTCTGCAACCTCTGATGAGATCAGCTGTTTTCGAATGTGACAACACAAAAAAATATTTGTCAAAATCCTGGCTACTATGTAATTTCATATCAATGCAGATGCGACCGATCTCGATCAAATAGAATTTGCTCTTGAAGTTAAACTATTAATTTTACCAAAAAATGTTATAGGCATAAATTATTCAAAATTTCCTTTACTTTAATTTATTAATTAACTATTTTGTCGAAATTACAGAAATGGCGACTCATTTCCAAAATCCTTGAAAAAGGCTTAGAATAAACTAAAAAGCTAAACTATTAATTTTAATAAAAAATGTCAATGGCATAAATTATTCAAAATTTCCTCTGCTTTAATTTATTATTTAACTATTTTGACGAAATTACAGAAATGGCGGCTGATTTCTAAAATCCTTGTAAAAGGCTTGGAGTAAACACCCAGTTCCTTTGGACCCTTTTGAACCAAAAGCTTTTCAACTCTAAGTTTGGTCATGAAACTTCTAAATATGAAGTTCCGTGCCGATACCTTTAGTAGTTTCTCCGGAAATGAATTAACAAAAATTGGGTACACACACACACACACACACACACACACACACACACACACACACATACACACACACACACACACAGACATTTTTTTGAACCTTGGTCAAAAATGTTCAGGGGACCCATAAAGACCTATTTCCGCTAAAATCTCAAAAATTTTTTTCGTCACGATTACAATACTTTACATACTGCGTATGATAAAGTAAAAATCTGATGTGGCCAGGCACATGACTTTATCATACAATATATAAAATTAATAGTTTAGCTGCATGAGTATCTATTCTATAGAGATAAATGGTAAGTATTGTCAAAGCATCAGCATTTGACACTATCTACACTACGTCATTAGAATAATAGTTATTTATGTCACAAATGCCGAAAGTACGGAATAGCGCGACGAGCGGTGATACGGCGCGTCACCGAAGGCGGAGTGTAGCCGTCGCATATGAGCGAGTCGCGCTATCTAGTTTTTGGCAGGAGCGACATCAACGTTTATTGTGTTGCTTTTTAAGAAATACGTATTTTAAAAAAAATAAATGATTTCTGTATAGTAAATGCTAGGTTGGTACCACTTTGACGAAAGGTGCGTTCCGATTGGTAGGTAATGGTAGCTAATGGCGGTGGTAGAATACGAAATTATAGTATTTCTTACATATCGTGATAATGACACATATTAGTTTGCATGTACATAAACATGAGTCACTAGCAATTTTCTATTGGAAATACTATAACGGCGTCTGCTACCACTGCCATTATCACTAATGAAAACGCATCTTAAAAAGGTAATTTAAATTCTGACAGATTTATATTTGTTCATGACACATCCCTACCAACATACTAAAATAAAACTTCACTCATCGCTATACTTTATAATTTTCTCAATTTATCGTTTTTAGAATTAGATAAAAAGACGGGTTGATATTTCTTATCAACAAACAATCAAATTGGTGATCTTATTTCATTTGAAATTTGTATTTTATAATTTTGCGCACTATAGCGGCACGTTCCATAGTGGTTCTGCAACCTCTGATGAGATCAGCTGTTTTCGAATGTGACAACACAAAAAAATATTTGTCAAAATCCTGGCTACTATGTAATTTCATATCAATGCAGATGCGACCGATCTCGATCAAATAGAATTTGCTCTTGAAGTTAAACTATTAATTTTACCAAAAAATGTTATAGGCATAAATTATTCAAAATTTCCTTTACTTTAATTTATTAATTAACTATTTTGTCGAAATTACAGAAATGGCGACTCATTTCCAAAATCCTTGAAAAAGGCTTAGAATAAACTAAAAAGCTAAACTATTAATTTTAATAAAAAATGTCAATGGCATAAATTATTCAAAATTTCCTCTGCTTTAATTTATTATTTAACTATTTTGACGAAATTACAGAAATGGCGGCTGATTTCTAAAATCCTTGTAAAAGGCTTGGAGTAAACACCCAGTTCCTTTGGACCCTTTTGAACCAAAAGCTTTTCAACTCTAAGTTTGGTCATGAAACTTCTAAATATGAAGTTCCGTGCCGATACCTTTAGTAGTTTCTCCGGAAATGAATTAACAAAAATTGGGTACACACACACACACACACACACACACACACACACACACACACATACACACACACACACACACAGACATTTTTTTGAACCTTGGTCAAAAATGTTCAGGGGACCCATAAAGACCTATTTCCGCTAAAATCTCAAAAATTTTTTTCGTCACGATTACAATACTTTACATACTGCGTATGATAAAGTAAAAATATGTTTATATGTTTGCAAGAATGTTGATATGTTTCTCTCATACACCAAGTTGTAGGTAATTAATTAGGGATTTTCCTCTTAAACGCCGATCGGTCCCCAAATCACATGTATGTAATTATATACAGCACCAACAGAGAGAAATCGATTTTTGGTTGGCTGCGTTAAAAAAATGATTATAACGATATACCAAAATTATTGAATAATCTTCCAATCCAATTTCCTCCAGTACCCACTTCGCCAAATAATATAAAGAAAACACCAATACGAAAAATGTCACCGTATTCTTCTTAGGATTTAGCACCATCTGTGTTATCGTTAGTGGTGTAATGGTAGATGTCGTCAATTGTATCATAATGAAGAATAATGATTGATGATGGTGTTAGTTGCGTATTTATGTATGGTATTTTATTACATTTCCCGGCCATGAATAGTGTCCATGTTTTGCTAGGCACTTTGATGATACTGGGCATTTTTTTGAACTTGTTTGTATCCCAAAAAATATGACATAATTTCGATAGCGTTGGTTGCAATCGATTACAATAGACATGATGCTGATGAAACATAGCGCCGTAATACAATTCATCATTTAGCCTCAAATGATAGCTTGGAATATTAAAATCAACCAAAAAGCTATGTAAAAACTATGCGACGTTCTGTAATTTTGGTCTCACATTTGAAAGTAATGAAATGCGTCTTCAGATTGTATTTCATCAGTTGCCAGATCTAAGCCAACTATTTCTTGGACACTTTCGTCCATTTTCTTGTGACGACTTCTTTTTTAAGCGGATTTTTAAATATTATCTTATATTATTGGCCATTTTTACTGTTTGGCACTTCTTGAGGACCGCAAATGTAGTCCTTACACAATACACAGCTCAATTCACTATGCAGGGCATCAGAGTAAATTGCATATTCAGAGAATATGTACTATGGTAGTTGGGAGTTTGGACAGATGACATAGGCTAAAATTGGAGTACATAGTACCTTTTATATCACTTACATATATGTACCTGTAACATTCTTTCTTTTTGTCTGGTTGCTAAGTAATCACCGACGCAGGTGACAGTTCTTACAGGCCCAGGAATTTGGTCGAACATATGGGATTAAGGTCAGCCAATCAACTTTTTAATTGGGTAGAAAGATTGCGTATTGGATAAATAATTAATATTCATGATGGTGCAGCGTGTTACTGTCCAATCAAGCACTCTCCATTTGCAATGTCACTTGCAAATTTAAAATTTCTCAATTGGTTTTGCAAGAAGATAGCTCTCATTGTTTTTCTTTCTGCATACTCAATCTTTATAAAGATTCTGGTGTTACAGTCTTCAAAAATATCACACTGCATCGTATGTTTTCTGATTTTGTTAGGCTTCGGAAAAAATACTTCAATCTCCGGAGAAAGAACCAGACGCTGGGCCAATCCCAACCATCTGGTAACCCTAGCTAAACAAATTCCATGACTTTGTCCCGTTGAGTCCCATGACTTTTCTCTTCCTACTTAAAAATTAAAATAGTTACAGATTTGTACTTTAGACAAGCCTGGCACATTGCGTTATGTTTCCTATACATACTACATAGTACATGTTTTAAACATACAATGTCTCTTTTTCAGAAAACGGACGAGAGGTCAGTCCCAATAGCAGTAAGACTACACAAGACCTTAGAATTAGCGGAAGACAAATTCTACATAATAACATGCGGGAAAGTGGGTTTCAAGAACGACAACAATGGAACTTCCTTGGTCACCCTTAGGCTCATGGACGGCAGCAAGAAAATTAACCACGCTGTATACGGAAGAAGATACGTCTTGAGAGCTGGTCTTTCGGAGCCCGATGGTGCCCATGGTTTTCGTGTTAAATCATGCTTTGCCTTCAGCAAGGGCAACAGCAGTGTCAATCTGATCGACGATAGAGGCTGTCCAGTGAATTCAGATGTCATATCTCCGTTTGTTTATGACGATAAGAATAGTCTGGCAGATGCTGAAATTAAGTCGATCTTCAAGTTTCCAGAGGGATCCCAAGTACACTTCCAGGTGAGTTACATAATTATGTACATACATCAAATATTTAAGATATTTTAGTTATTATCTGTGTGCATAAACTTTCGCCACCATTGTGGTAAATTTCGAATGTCGTTAAAAGACTATCCATGAAACATAACAAATTTTAGCGAATAATAAGCAAAAATGAAATAAAAAAGTGAATAAAAAACTCTTTTCCTTTGTAAAATACATATATTTCATTTCTTAGTTATCGGTGCGTAAACTCATTACCAGGATAGTGGGCTAAAATTACCAAAAAATGTACGGTTATGTTTGAGCGCTTCTAGTTTGTTTGCAGTAAACTCACTAATACGTTGTTACTTATCATTAAAACTTTTCCATTTCCCCTCCATACCTCCTTATGTGTTGATCCTAGGGGTAAATGCACAGGACATTCTTTATAGACAATTTTATATAGATTAATTTAGTATATGGGCATTTTTATTGACAAGAAACTGAAAAAAGGGCCTCTAAACGCCCACTTACCTTCACTCCTTGTTATTGGTATTATTAGTATGCCTTGTTCAGGACACCTTCCCCTAAAACTGTGTCAAAATTGGCTTATAAGCGATCTCTTCGGCTATTTTTCCTTTGTTGCCTGGATTAATAACTGATTTTGGTGTTTTGAAGTTTAAAAATAGTTGTTAAATGGTGTTAAAACCTAAACTACTTCACAAATTCAATAAAAACATCAATTTAGATTTATTAGAACAGCTTTATATATAAAAATCATAAAATAAACCACAATATCACTTTTTTAAACGCTCAATTAAAATTTCAACAATACCCATTATTATTCATATTCACTTATATAGGGTTATTATAAATGATTGGAACCGAAGTAGGCGCTGAGACCCAAAGAAAAAAATTGCGTTTGCCCCTTCATTTGAACTGAATACTATCATGATACGCAACTGTTACAATGGTTGCATAACCGACTTTAAGTTTGATTCTTGTTTGTGTAAAGGAGCAAAAAAGTAACAAACATGGGCATGACCTAGTTCGACTACAATCATTTATAATAACCCTTTATAATAATTTTTAAATTTTCTATTTTTATGTTGCCTACTTTATACCAATTTCCTATTTTCTGTCCCTCTTGCTTACTTATGCCAGCCGTATGTCAAGTGTCACTTTGTCTTTCTCGCATGGCACACTTTGTTCCTAGTGTTTTAATTACCTGACTGTACGTTATATCAAAAACATCAAAAACATATGGCAGAAATGCGAAGAGAAAATTATTAGTTAATTATTAATTTATATTATAATTATTAACGACATATTGGAGAATGCAGCTAACTAACACTATCTAACAAACTTCTTTATAAGGAAAAGGAAATAGATTAAAAGATCAACATAACCATTTTGAATCCAGTCCATAACCTATGAAAGTGAAAGCCTGCCTTTAACAGAATACCTGAAAAGTTATTGTACAGGAAAGTGATGTTGGAAGATATATTATACTTGGTTCCGGTCAAGGAGCCAAGTAGTCAGTTACAAGTGAGTTATCCCCTATTTTGGCCTACATATTTGGACAGTCGACTGCGAGGGGAATATGCTAGGAAGATAATATTATAAAAGAATAAAATAGAGTAATTTTATAATCCAAAATAACCAAATTAGAGCGAGGAAAAGAAACTGACAAGACATTGACGAAATTTATATACAGATTACTTTATTACTTTTTATCATTTGATTAAATTTTATTTCATCTTCTTAAATTGTAGAGCCTCAAGCCTTAAAATCATTGTAAATCATTGTTATTTCTTCAGCCATTAATCTTACGAATCTCATGTAATTTCGTGTTTCTTTTCAGTGTGAAGTTGGTTTATGCAAAGGAAACTGTCCAGAGCCAAACTGCGACTCTGATGGTTCCCAATCGAAAGCCCTCATAACAGATCGTGGTGAACTCTTGGCAGCTACCAGCGTATTCGTACTTGATCCTAGCGAAGCTCCTTTGGTACAGGAATTATTCGAGGACGATGGCAAGATAAGGCCCTCGTGGTTGCTGTGGTTGTGCATAGCGTTAGGAATACTCTTCCTAATCATGCTTATCATCAATATCTTCTTGTGCTCGGCGATGACATGCGCTTGCGCTCGCACAGAAATCATCGAGAAGGAACCTAGCATCATAGAGGACTATGATCCCTACAGGTCGTGGCATGGAAGCCAGTACGGATCTAGGTATGAACAGATGTGATTTTATTGATATTGTGAATTGTAGAGTGATTTTTTTGAGAATTCAGGTTTAAAGAGCCGAATATTTTTAGCAAATATGGTCTAGTTATACCTAGTCTACGTCTACAAAGTTAGTAATCTTAGTAATTTATGATATCAAGCATACGATTTCATAATTAATGATAAAAATTCAGTTCTTTACATTGTTTGGCACTGTTTTAATTAACTACAGTCTGTTTCTGCCTTCAACATTTCCACGAAAAATATGAACCCGAATTAATTAGTATCTAATAATTTTCAGATCCGTGTAACTAATTTGTCAGTTAAATGAAAGTGATATCCAAATAATTGGAAATCTGCCGCTGTGCTGACATCTACACTCGCAACTATATTGACTATTTGTTGAAGATTGTGGTAGATATGTTGATATCGGTAAAGAAAACCAAACAAAAATATCATCACTGAGGGAAGAGAAAACAATATTACTAATTATTTATACTTTTTACCGTATATCTATTAAAAAGCAAATTACCGACAATGGAAAATCTTTTATGATACAACTATATCAATAAAATTCGCTACTTATGAGTATTTTTTGTTAATCTGGACAACGTTTCTTTGTAACTTTTTTACAGTATCTTCATTTTGAAGCAATGGCACAAATTTTGTATTTTTGAGAGATCACGGTTGGCCGGTAGATTAATCTAATATTGGCCTTCGGGCTTCGGGAGTTGCTCAACATAAAAGAAAATAAAATCGTTTCATCATAAAAGAATAGTACTAAAAACAATAGAATCGACTTGAGTCCATTTTAAGTGGATCACACTGGATGTAGTAGTTTATCCTGATTTTTAATGCAAATACTGTAGCCCTGTAGGCTATATTTGCTGAAAAAAATCTTATTTTACCTCTGTTTTTCAACATATACAGTTATCGCGCAAAATAGGAAACACGACCAAATACCCGAACCAATTTGTTATTTCAAAAAATCCTAGGACATGTCTATATTTGATTATCAAAATTTTTATATTTAAACTTTTTGTTAAATTTTTTAGTCCGGATTCGTCTTTGCAGCAAATTACTGTATCTACAACGCATTTTTGTAACCTATTCAGGAATTCTAAAGTCCTCAGGAAGGCCATAAAATGTCTAGCTACCATAAAGACAATTCAAAGATCTACTAAAATTTGTAAGAAAAAATGGGGTTGCCATTAAAAAACGGTTAATAACGTCATGAATTTTATATAGAATAGTGTATTTTGATAGTTAAAACTTCGACAATTTTGTAAAATAACAAACTGATTTAAAAATTGTTTCTTGTTTCCATATTTTACGTGCTACCTGGTATAACAGATTATCTCGAACCAAAATCACTCTACTAAAAAGTTATGATACCTTCTTGTTTATTAGCTTTTTAACGCCTTGTAACAATACTAGTCAACACCAAAATTTAAAGTAATGTTATGTGCAAAACTAATGTGATAATAATGTTAATCAAGTCAATTTATACTATAAATCAAACAAATGATAATCGAGATCACCTGATATCTAGAATTACAAAACACTGAATTCAAAACTCAACAAACTAACTCATTGCACATAAATCATTAGAATAGAAACATTTAAATAATTAAAACACTTCTCTAATCCAATCAATTTTCGAGCAAATTTATAAATGAGTTGTAATACTTTGTTGTTTGTTTATTAATAAAGCAGTACTAAAAGGAAAATTATTTTATTGTATTATTTTGTACAATCCTACAAAAGTTATCGGTTGTCAATACGCTTAGAATTAGAAAGTGATTTTTTAAGAAATTAATATTTTTCGCAGATATTCACTGAATGGAGCTCTACAAAATCCGAAAGGCTACACATCAGGTGGTTCTACAATGAACTCCACAAGGTCTGTTTCTTCCCATAGCGATCACTACGCAATTGTACACTCAAGGCCCGGAAGTAGGTATAAGCATAGAGGACCACCATCTAATATAGGAAGCCATTACAGTGGAAAATAATCAAATCGAAAGCGAAAAAATATTGTTATAAGTTACGAAGAAAATCATAGAAACCGTATTTTATTTGTGTTTGTGAATATGACTAGTGTAAATGTGATTTTTGTACAAATAAAATTTTATATTGCGTATTATTAGCTCAAACTGTAGAACGTAACGTAGAGCGAAAGCAGTACATTTGTAGAGTGTTATGTGAAGAATATAAAATAAGAACACCATAGAGTGCTTCTATGAAGAAAGATGCACGAATTAAGTTAATCTTTAGTTGAGAATTATCTTATGTGTATATAAAATATCTTAAAATGCTTTAAAACATATGTTACTGATACCATAACGAGAAAAATAAATCACAAACAATAAAAAGCAAGAATAACAGTTATTAAAACGTAATAGTAAATAAAATTTGCGTGTTGTTGAGCTTTCGTGTCATAAAGATTCAAGACTTAATTTATGCAAACACTAAAAATCCTATTATGCTAATATTAAGGGACGAAAAATTTGTACATAAATAGTCATTTTTGTATTTACGACTTCTGATAAGTTAATTATATAATAAATTTGAAAATAAACAAGATTGTCTAAATGTGTTGAGTTGTTTTATTTATAGAACACAGGATTCAACAAAAAGTAACCTCAAAATGGAGTTTTGATTTTTAAACATTTTGGTTTTAGCAACGCAATTAGTATATCAATTACAGAATCCTTGACTTAGCGTAAATAAGCGTCATTAAATCTTTGAATTCCAACTATTGTGTTACGTGCTACCATTTCCCAAAAACGAGGGATACTGTATATTACAATGTTAGATTTCAAAACAGAAAGAAAATAAAAAAGTAGAAAACCTAAATTATCGGTTTAATAGGTGTCAAAGTGTGCGTATTGATCAATAATAAACAAAATTTAAACTCCATTAAGATAATAACTTGCTCTTCCATCTTCAATTTTCTCAACGTTCTTGTAGAATGTTTCAAGAATAGCCACGGCAAAAGAAATTATTTGATCGAGCCAAATCTTCCATTATTTTATATTAAGGCCAATAAATATTTTGATGATTTTTTGTTTACTTCTTTAAGATAAAATTGGATAATTCACACGTCATTTATGTTTATTATTCAAATAGACTAACAGTTTGTATTTTAAATAAAACGATTATTGTACACAAAATATAAGGACTTGTATACCCAGTTCGAAATGCGTCTTCAAGTAAACCGTTATTTATTGTTGAAAATTGATGACATATTCAGTGAAACTTCTTAGAATATTAAATATTCAATTTCTAGTCATGAACAAAATTAATATTACTTGTACGTCTTTCGGTTATGTCAAATATAGTTCACATAGCCCAACCCATATTATAAAAAACATTTGTACAGGGCACTTTTTGACACAACTTTTCCACTAAAAAAGCAAAAAAAAGCGATAATTGTGCCATGATAAAATGGCAAAAACGACCATATTACCGCTGTCACAGCTCAATAGAAACTCAAGACGTTTTACCCAAAATGCAATCGATGGCGTACATGCACTTCATGATGGAACAACATCGTACCTAAATATTTCGTTAGTTTAAGGTAAATATCTTAAACTGGACTAAACTTGAAAATCGGAACAAGAAATGACGTCGTTCGTTCGTTTGGAGTGAACCATCGAAATATTAATAACAACGATTAATAACAAATCATTTTTGGTAAAATTTGGGTTTAATTTTACACTTAAATGTATCGGGATTAATTTGTACCTTTATTGTCTACTTATTTTCAATATTTTTTTTCGCTATATTTTATACCTATTTACAAATTTTATATTCTGTAGTAAATCATAGAATACAGGTAAAGAAATCCGCCACTTATTATTACGTCTATGTTTTTGTTTCTGTTTTAAATAAAGCCTGAATTTTTTGTTGAGGTAAATAAAAGGACGCAAACAAGCTGAAAATGATGTTTGCCTCCATATTGAATGATATCTACTTCTTGCAAAATCTGTTCCTCCTATTATAACAACATGTTGGTATAAACGAACATTTTATCCTTGATACTTAATTTAATCAGAAATGGTGCTGTTATAGATTGAAGTTCATACTTAAAAAATAGCAGCTCAATTGATTTATTGTAGATCAGTGCCCACACTTCACCAATTAACAAAAAAATAAGATAATAATTTAGATTTAACTTTTTCGAGATCCCGAGATTTAGACTTACAATCCCGGGATCCCGAAAAAGCTCATTATTTGTAGGGATCCCGGGATCCCGAGATTGGAAGCCCTAGTACCTATGCCTTTGAAGCACTGTCAGCGATCGTTGTAGTGCACTAATTAAGTTGCTTTTTGCTCTGTCGTGCACATACGGTCTATCACTGGTAGAGTATCACTAGTTAGCCACATATTCGATGATTATTAGCACCGTATAGCCGATTATTAAAGTATATTGCAAATGCCGTGAGTTTTCAAAAAACTTCCGTATAGGCAGCCAACAACACAGAATAGACCAATTCTGTATCGAGCACCACGACAAAGAAACGAAAAATCCTAGCAGTGCGTTAATAATAGATATTATACTAAGCATAAGAATAAGATATCTATAAGAAAACTATGTGTCACTGAAGGCAATGAACAAACCGACATCATAGCCACAGAAGACCCTCTTTACGGACCTTGTGGTTTCACACAAGAAAACATCAGAAAAATGGTACAAAACTGGGCAGATAAAACTATACGAGCTTACTGGGAAAGACCTGCCTCCAAGGCCAAACACTATCTCTAGCTACAAAAAAGACAGCCGTACTACTGATTACAGGTCTCCTTACAGACATGGTCCATTGAGCTATCATCTCATACAAAATAGTCGGGCAAACAACGCAGACTGTAGATTAACTAATTAACTTATATGATTAACTTATATGTGAATGTGACGTTCTATTGCGCACAAGACAATTCCACTTGGCAGCTGCCATCATTGAACCAGCGGAGCTAACACAACGTACTCCTCAAACAATTGCTGACTTTGCAAAACGACTCAACATCGAAGGACTTGGGGAAATACATTGAAGGACGAGGGAAATACAAAAATACAAAAATCTTCCAAGTCAAAGTATATCGAACAGATGGCATACGACCCAGTTCTACCATACCATACCATACCATCTCATTCCAAGAATAAGAAACAAATAAGCTGTATATGTTGGTAGTGTCTCGTACATTGTGTTCAACAGTTAACTCAAAAAATAGTACTCTTTTGATATACCTTAAAAACATTACCGGGTTATGTCACCCGGTAGACCCAATCAGGTTAATATGAAAGCTTAAACCTTGATCTTTTAAAACTGTCCAAGATACTGAAGTGTAATTTTGTTATAGGAAATAGGATGATGGAAATGTGATAAGATGAAACATCTATGTTGCAGGGATTGCCTCTTTTAAGAGTTATCTGCATTCCGTTCCGTGAGTGAGCAATATGAATCCCAGGATTTTTATTTTTTTAGTACGCAAGTTCTCTTACGAGTAGGGTTACCAGGTGTCCGAATATAATAGACGACATATGACAAAAATATAATGCCGATAGTCGATCTGCTATACCTACATTTTAAATGAACTTTTCAACCATTCTTTTGTTCTTCATCCAGGATGAAAATGCGGATTCAGTCCAGTGATTCTGGGATCACAAGAACACCAGTATTCACCAAAATGTGTTCCTATTCAAGATAAGGTAAAACTCAGTTAAACTAAAATATAATGAATATGAGAAGAAATAGCCATTCAACTTTAATGGATGCTGTTATCATTGATATTAATGTGTATCAGAGAACGACAAAATTACCCTAAAATGTATTTGTATAACAATAAGGAAACATAAATTGTAGTTTAGGTAAGACTTGGTTAATATATAAATAAATATAAAACAAATAAAACTAAACCAGCTAACAGATGGTTGTGTTTACTGCAACTGAAATGTTTTTTTTTAATCGAGCGGTTTTATGGGAAATTATTCTCATGTGTAAACATGTTTTGTCTTCTTTAAGTTTAGTGAACTTGATCTAAAAAATAACTTTGACCGAACTACTATAAAACAGTAGGATTTATATACACCTATTCAAACCTTCTTTATCCTGTGATAAATTTAAATATAAGTGGAAGATTTTCGCAGAACCGACACAATACGCATGTTTTCTTCGAATTTACTAATTTATTCATATAAAGACACAATAGAATGTATTCCGGAAATATTATTGTCTTCTGTTGCACCCTGGACCGTTGAGGATTATTCATAACACTTGCATTTGTCATTCGGGCATTTGGATGGATAAACAATGCACTGATCCATACAATAAACATCCGCACCATCACGACCTTGCAACTCACCCACGGCATCACACGTTGTCCTGCGAAAAAAAGAACAAATATTAATTTTCTCAAATAACCGCTTCCTTCTATTAGCAAAAACTGCTGCATCACTAATTAATTTTAGTCACTTCATTATCTAAGAAATACAATCGCTTAATCTAAGTTGTTTTTCTTTGTTGTAAAAACTGCAAATTCTACTTACGGGCATGAACATATACTCTCCGGGCAATTCGGAGGATACTTCAAACAGTTAGTTTGACACCATTGTGACATTCCTGGTATAGCCTTGTACAACATCTGAGGGACGCAGACCTGCTCATGGACAACAAGTGGTACAACATTGTATGGAGCAGGTTTTCTATAATCTCTGAAGTACAATAAATATGGGTTATCGCTTCCAGCAAATGCTGGAGGAAGGCCACTGCCTGTACTGGTTACAATGCTGACATCAGCACAGTTCCTGAAAGTCTCTGATGCCCCACAACCTTGCGCCAATGTACCATTAGGGCATTCACCCCATTGATTTCCGGTATAATAAGTCCACTGAAAGACGCATTGTGTACAAGTAACGTAAGCTGGTAATTGGACTCTATAGTTGAATATAGCCTTCTTCTTGCCATCTTCAGGGATATAGAAGCTTGTGTCTCTAGTGCCTGCTAAGTGCAGTGGGTATCTATCAAAACATTCTTGTGTTGCTTCTTGCGCTGGGTTGTTGTTGGGACAAAGTTTTATATCAAATCTTCCGTAATGATTTGCGGTTAGCTCGATTTCGATTTCTATTTCTTGTCCGACGCTGTAATGGCGGGATAAAATTCCTTTAGCGTATGTTCCACCAGCTTCATGCGGTCTGGGTACATCTACGTGGAATGGGTCTCCGCATATCCCGCATTTACCTTTGTTCTGTTCCCATTGCACTGAAATCATATTAATACCAGGTGAAAACTAGCAAACATCCATCAAAATAACATAAATACTAGTAATAAAGTAACCAAAGTTGGAACAAAAGGAAGGATTTGCAAAGTACACATAAACTGGCCCTAATGCGTTTTCTTTAAATTCCTTTCGTCTGTAATAGACATACTTCTTAGAAAAATGTGCATGGCGTGCTCTATTTAACAAGGTAATTGAAACCAGTTATAAAAAACCCACTGTATACTCCGGACGTTTTTGTACATTATCTTTATGTTACACCAAATGTTCGATATTACCCGAAAATATAAGATAAAATAATTAACATTTAAATTTCGTGTATAAATTACTGTGTGTGTTAGTGCAGTTTTTCGTATCTATGAGCCAGGTGTTTCTGACGAACTCTAAGGGAAAATACAAATAATATGTTATAGATGAAAACAGGGTGTAAAAATGGAAACATATTTATAATCATGAACGAGGTAGTCTTATTCTGCATTTTTTCAGATTGTTATTTTGAGTAAAATGTTTATATTTATATATTACCGCAATGCCTTAAAAACTACAGTTTGTAATATTAACAAAACCGTATTTTAAACGGCTCTAACTTCTTAAGTAATTGAAAACCCAATAAGTTCATAAGCAAGTTTGTAATCGGTAGGAATGTTTCTTAATTCTTGTATATATTTTGTTGTTATTATTAATTGTTATTAATAATTAAAATTATTAATATTATTAATTAATTAATACAATTAAAATCATATGTAATAATCTAAAGCAAAAACGCTGCAAAATAAAAATTTGCTGATTGATATGTGTTTGTTTTCTACTGCAAAGTCACTGATACTGTGAAATTAAGTGGTAATTTTACCGGATATTTATGCAATTTTACAGAAAAATACTGTAATTTTACAATGATCCTGTCACTTGATGTAATTTTACAATGACTTTTTACATTTTAACTGAGTTTCTTTACAGACATGTTGCTGGTTACTTGATGCAGCGAAATTACTTGACACATTTTCACTGCGTATAAAACTATTTTAAAAATTGCTAAAAATTGCAGAAAAAAGGTACATGCACCATGTATAATTTTTGAAACAAGCATGATACAACTCAATAAAATGGTGTAGTTCACGACATTGTTTACCCACAGTATCAAATTCGATATTTTGTTTGGCAGTAAGAAAATACCAACCAGTTCACTGAACTGCCACATTTCTCTTCATTGCATCAATGTTCACACATGCCTGGTGGTTTGGATGGTTCAAATGGTTCAATTGGTTCAATTGGTTCAATGTCTCTAACAGGGGACACCAAAATTGTTTTTTTTTACATTTTTACAGACTCTACTTGTGATAAATGTTAAGTAATGAAAGCTGTTAGCTGTACGTATCTACAGAAAAAATAACACCACTTGAAATGACAAACAAATAACCTGTCATTCTTGTTGCTCAAAAAGCCATAAAGTTTAATACGAGTAAACATTCTTAAAAAATATCAATGTTTGTCATTAGTCCAGGATAGCAATAAAAATAAAAAGCCAACAGTGCGGCTGAAGCAATTCTAAAAGCAATTCGCAAGCAAGTAGTATTATTGGTTGAAACAAACAGTTATTTCGGACACATTTTTGTAAGAGATGAAAAGATAAACAAACAAAAAATAAAAACTCATCAAAGCCATTGTCATGGTTGAACGAAAGCAATATTCCATATTTTGAACTATGTATTATTTATGTCATTAACAATAGTTAATGTAATCCGAAAAATTGTGTGGCTCTCAAGGCAATGATAAATTGAACAAATGATATAGCCTATTATGAGGTCTATTAACAATGAAAAATACATTCCTATGACCAAAGTTTCGATGTAAGAACAACACCAACCACTTTTTGCCTAGCATCAATCTTGTTTCGTTATTCCACCTCGACTACATTGACGTAGGTAGATTACGTTTTTCATCATTAGTGGATATAAAAGATTCGAATTAGCTCAGTTGGCTGATTGTTGGTTACCTGCAAACCCTCCACAGAATAACTCGTTGTCGTTATAATTGACTGGATTTGGGAAGCCATATCTCCACATGGAATTTCTCGCTGGAGGATCCATCATTCGTCCATGTCCTGTGACCAGTGAAGTCAGGCTGAACACTCCCAGCAAACATATTAACAACTGAACATACATCTTCTTACTTGTTTCTGTAACAGAAAATGGCCAAGAAAGGTGGTCAAAAATGGTTAAGCTATTGGACTGAAATAATCCTGAGATATTGAAGATGTACGAATATAATAGGAGTATATCTTAAGGATGGTTAGTCAAATTGATAACATAAAACAATTATTTTAGTTTTACATTTGGTAGAGTGGTTATGTCTTATTATGGACTTAACATAATTTGCACTAATTGTAAAAAAGGTCCTAATTATTTTGGCAAAGAATTTGGTTCGTGTAGGTTAAAAATCTTCTTATTAGTCTGAAGTGCTTTAACCTCTGATGTAAATCACATCTGTCGACAATATGAATATTTTGTTCGTTGAACCCAGCAAGGTCGCTTACACATGAAATGATACACGACATTGGATGAGGATTCGTCGCAAAAAATATATTTGATCAATTCATAGGCGGGAATTATAAGATAAAGATTGTTATTCTTTGCTCATAAATGCAAATTTCATAAAGAATACAGTTAGATTTTTAATAATAGATCGTTCTGCTAACAGGTTCGCTATGGTCAGGTCCGACGAAACGACCAACATATCAATGAGTTTATTTTGCTGTTTTTAGTAGATATTTATTTCGATCACGATTTTTTTCGTTATTGAGCGACTACCCTTGAGTATGTATGTCACCTTTGATTTCAAGTCTTAATGTTACCTCTGTGTTTACTGTCTACTATCGACGAATGTAAGGTGGAGAAAATAGAGGTGATAAGAAGAATAATGTTGTTTACACGTAGCTTACTAAAAAATACAAAAAAAATATGATCAAAGAAGATGTAAAGACGTAATTAATACAATAAAGTATACTTTAAAATATGTGAAATGCTCTAATAACAAGACTCAAATGTTAAATGATTTTTTCCGATTAAGTTCATAACTTTTGCACGTTACTTTATTGTTCTTTATAGTATATACTATAGTATATACTTATGTCTAGTGACCATTTTCATGTATAGTGACCAGTTTTTTCTGACTTTATATGGAAATAAGAGGTGGTAGGTTATCAAATTGATAAAATAAGACTGTTTTCAACATTTGTGAACTGATATTAAGCTTTCTAACTTTTAAAAAAATTATGATATTATTGAAATTGAAAGTGACGGAGCCGCTCTAGATAACGGCCAAGGTTTGTTTATTTTGATTCCGAAAGCGCGTACACTAGTGCCAAGAAACTCCGTCCGTGTTTCAAGCTAAGTTAAAGCATTTCTGTGAGACTCTTTGAATGATTTTAAACCAGTTCATTATAAATTCTGAAAAAAATAACAGTTGAAAATCGTTTTCAAAAACCTGTGATGGACATAAGGAGCGTCTGGTCAACCTATTAGGGCATCTGCTCCATGTACTAGGAGCGTATACTTATATAAGCTAACTAATTAATAAACACAGGAGCATAAAGCTATACTTTATGCTCATGCTCATGAGTACGTACTTGGATACGCTGTATGATAATGCTAAAGAATAAGTACTCGGAGCATAAACTCTGTTTTTAACAATTTTCAGGTTGTTTTGGTAGTAGGAGTCAAGTGGCAAGTAGTTATTCCCCATGGATAAAGTTTATTGAATATGACAAAAATGTACTTAACTAATTTGTTTTTAATGGAAAGATTAAGGTCGAATTTTATAAAGCGAAATACTTTTTTTGCCGAGAATTACTAATTGTTAATTTCTGCATAGGTATCTTTAATACACTGCCAAACATTTGTAGTTCAAAATATTTGTAGTTCAATATTTCAAAAAAAAATAAAACTTTCTAAACTGCTTTATATGTATGTACAGTCACCAAGCACCACAATATAAACGGTTTCCCTTTTTTGCAATATTTTTAGTTTTGTTATGTTGATATCAAGATGACATGATTGATTTACGTCAATATCGTCCTGTACATAAAACTAATAATTATAATTATTTCATTAAGAAATAACTCCATAGCAAGGAAGAAGTTATATATGTTGAGAGTTGCGATTTTGAAACTGATTATGAACTTTTGCGGAAACAAATGCCCAGAACTATCTGATATTCTGAAACATTGGTTAGTGCATTAATTTCAGCAGCTATAAATAAACAATTAATAAACAAATTACAACTTTTTACATTTTAACCTCAACTTTTGTAAAGAAGCCTATTAAAAGCGATGGTTGTAGGAAGATTCTACTGTTTTCACTATAATATAACCGCTTCTAACATACCAATCGAATGATTAATAACGACATTAAGGTTCCTTTCTTTGTACAGCCTGTATGCAGAAATGTTAGAGGATAGCCATGAACCTGGAACTAACTAATCTCAGATTACAGTGGACTTACTTATGTCGACCAGCTTTGAATGTTAAGGTCGTAATTTGCAAAGTCACTTACCTATTGTATAAATGAATAATTTTGACTTCCTAATCTACTTTGATTCCCAATCATGTTACTTTATGACATTGTCTACTTTAAATTTTTTGCGCCAACCGATTGATAATACCTATTCCATTTCCCCCACGGGCAATTAGTGTGGTAATATATTGTACCCACTTAAACCAGAACACTGAAACGGACTATCATTCGTTTCCAATTTTGTAATAGTAGCTGATAAACCATTAATATTTTTTTAAAGCAAGAACTGTTTTTGATCTGTTAAATTTTTACTCCTGATGATTAAAGATGGCACAAGTCGGTGTAATTATGACTGAACATTACGTGCGTACAGTTTAAACAGGTCACCACATCGTAAATCACATAGTTACATGCATTTGACCAAATAAGCAAAATATGCCACCTCGATCTATAAGATGTCGCAGTGCACTAGTTTTTTCGGTCTATAAGACCGAAATATTTTACAAAATAACAGTCCCTTTTATCGACAGTATAGGCACGTAAAAACCTAGTTATTAGAAGTGGATAGTTCTGAATGTCAAGCGATGAAGTCCACGACGAAGAATTTATTATTATTGTTTTTTATGGAGACCAATTTTTCCACTGTTAATTTTCTATAATGAACTTATTAAATCGATTAATGTGCTTCCAAGATAGAGCCGAAAACATGATAACTACACGTTGAGAACTACTGAAAGCAACAAAGGAACTTTGCTGCCAAACTGTGTCAAATGGAAGGCCAAAATAGGTTAACAGATCTAGCACTAACTAATTTCATGTTAAAATCATCAGAGTAAATTTCTTTTAGATAGAAGAATGTCAAGATTTAAACTCTGATCAGTTTCCAACAATAAAATTATAACCCTGTATTAATCCAACATTGACAAATAAATACCTTTTCCTGGGTAAGTTTTCGACAGACACACAAAGAAAAAATAGAGCTGATCACACTGCTAAGGAATGAAGAACCACTCGAAACAAACACTGAAGTGCAAAAACTTGTTAATGATATACAACAAACTGGCCCTGATAGAAACCACCCCTGATAGACAAATCAGAGTAATCGAAACAACTACCCCAAAAGGAAATCTGCTGAGAAAGGCAATAGAAAAATTGGTCCAAACATGGACACTTCGAAGGAACTCTCCAACACCAGTGAATACTGCACCATTCGCTCAAAAAACTCAAAAGGCCAATAATTCAGATTCCACCGATCAGAAAAGCTGATGTAAGCTGGACCAGGAGAACGAACAAAAAGCCCAAAGATTTTCTGAACATTTCGAAAATATATTTCAACCTTGTCACGGAAAAGATGAAGAAATGCTTATTCGTGGAAAGACAATGAGGGCAAGGAACTCATGCTTGTCACACCAACAGAAGTACAGAACTTAAAAAGCACATTAATCCCAAAAATGTCCCAGGTAGTGTCTAGATAACCGAAGAGGTACTTAAGCAGCTTCCAGGGAAGGGTATAGTAAATATTATGAATCTTATCAATGCCTTAAAAGTAAGGTAAGTGCCAAAACTGTGAAATGTGGCAGAGGTAATTTTGATACTGATCCTGAGAAACCGCTACACAAAACAACGTTTTGTAGGTCAATTTCCTTGCTGCCGATCATGTCAAGAAATCTTTGAAAATTTTTACTCGATAGGCTGAAGCCAATAATTGAGAGTTTGTTTCTGACCATCAGTTTGGATTTCGGAACAAGCACTCACTCACGAGCCCTAACTGAATGATATCGGCGTTGTACCAGTTAGGTTAACGTATACTAGTAAACTAAGTTTGAACTAAGCTACTCATTAGTCAATGATGATTAGATTGCAACGCATTTATTGAATAGAAAAAAACCTTGAATAACTCTATAATATAACATTACTAAATAATGGCTTGCCACACAGCATTCTGTAAGTAGGCTGAAATAAGAACTTCAAAACCATGAAGAGAAAAATCAATGTGGTTTAATTATTATCAAACACGGAACCAGAATTGCCAATTGCCAATTGGTTAGACGTCCTTCACTACTTCACTGATCGTCTAATTTAGTTTTTAGTAATATTTTTGAAAGGATTATTTTTTGGCTCTATCTCGGACACGGATTTATTATTTATTAATTTGTTTTAATTGTGGCAGATTGATAGATTATATTGAATTTCCTATAAAACGATTTTTACTACTTTGCGTTCGTTATAAAATCATAATGAAACCGGTTTCGGTGTCGTTATGAAAACACTAGATCACAAACTTTCAGTAACCTTTAGTTTTCCAAGATTGATGAAGTTGACGTCAAGTGTCAAGTAAGGCTGACATCTGAATCGCTAATGGCTCGCGTCAATCGTATTTGTGAATTTTGCTACAACTACTGTTGAAGAAAAAAATTACACTAGATTGTAAGATGACAAACGCAATTTTTGACATTTATGTAAAATTAATGTCGCAAAGTAGAAAAAAATAGTATATGACACTCGTTTTATAAGACGCAGTTGGCGCACTCATTTCATTTGTCGCCAATGTTTGTCTTATAAAACTTCTATTATAATATACGATTTTGTGCTGTCACACTCGAAAGCAGCTGATTTCGTTTGTGGTTGGAGTGCCGCTATGGATTTTGCCGCTCTTTGTTGATAAGGAATATCAACCCGTTGTTATATGAAATTCTACAAACGATACATTGAGAAAATTATAAATGAAGTATAGCGATGAGTGGTTTTATTTTAGCATGTTGGTACGCATATGACACCTACAGTGTAATCAGTCCCTGCGTCTTACCCTATCCGACCAATGTAATATTTTTCCGCGTATGAAAGGAGATAGCGAAAATGTTTTGGTTCGCTATGCGCAGGCGCGCTGACTGAATTTGACCGCGAATTTTAAACAACACTGTTGCGGCCTAATTTGCGCATGCGCGTAGTGCTCGCGCATGCGCGTAGAGCATGTTGTGATTGTAGAAAGAAATAGAATAGAGTATCTTCCATTTCGCTTTGAAACCTGAACAACCTCTCTTTCTAGGCGCATTATACCAGTATAAGTTATTTGAGTGTAATGAACAAATTATAAATCTGTCAGAATTTCATTAGTTTTAAACTTGACGATTCGTCGAAGTGGTACCAACCTCACATTTTCTATACAGAAATATAACCATGTTTGATTTTTTTTAAATAACGTATTTACTCAAAAATCGGCGCAAAAAAACGTTATATGTCACTCTTGCCGAAAACTACATAGCGCGACTCGCTCACATGCGACGCTCCGCCTTCGGCGTCGCGCTATTCCGTACTTTCGACACTTGTCACCAGGGTTGTTATAATTTTTTTTTATTTTGAACAAAACAAACATGTTCTTTTTATAAAATGATGTTTTTAAACACGAAACAATGTTTTTAAACAGTTCGCAAAAAAACATGTTTTAAACATGAAAAAACAAAACATGTTTTAAATCGCAAAAAAACATGTTTTAAATAAGGAATAAAAATTGTATTTTATAAAGAACTTTTTTTTATTAAAAAGTACAATATTTAAATAATTCTTGAGTTTTTGATTGATCCATGCATAAAAATTTTGAAGACCAGCATACTATGCTGGCTACTAATAATTAAATATGTTGTCCAAATTTCGGTAGTTTAAAACACATGTTTTAAACATTTAAAACCAACTGTTTTAAACATGTTTAACACAAAATATTTGTTTTAAAACAACATGTTTTATACATTTAAAACAAACTGTTTTAAACATGTTAAAAATAAAATGATTTAAAACGAAATATTTGTTTTAAAACATGTGTAAAAACATGTTTTAAAACATAACAACCCTACTTGTAACATAAATAACTATTTCGGACGATAGGTAGTGCCATTTAAATAAAATTAGGATTACTTCGTGCTTTCATACATTGCGGGGCTTTAAATCAATTATGTGACAATAAGAATGAACGAGGTATGTTTTTTTTTTTTTAATAATTATTATTAAATAATAAATGAATAAATAATATGTTGCGAAATCTTTGCAATTTGACGTGACATGATTTGAAAGGTATTAAAATAAACAGGGCAATAAAGTGGAAAGATGGGAATTTAACAAAACATAATGAATTGAATAATGGACCAATAAACCAATTCTATAGTACCAATGTTAATAAATCATTTATAAGAACCTAATTAATAAAATTTAAGAAAAAGTTTTTGAACAATACCGGTTCAGTCGATATTTATTAATTATTATTCCTCAACAGTCACCATCACTTAAGTGCGGAAGGAATAAATTACTCGAAAATTCTTTACTTCCATGCAGTGGCAAACCAATTTAAATTAAAAGCAACCACAGATTTAACATTTAAAAATTGCCAAGCACTTTCAGTCCTATTTACAGGTACGATGCATTAATGCCTTTGTCCTTTGTATGGTTATAGATATTCGAATTTTGTAGACGCCGGGCAATCATAAACAATCCAGTTTCGTTGTCTGATAGAGTTAATTGGGCCCGGTTTTTGGCATTATCAGAATTCCAAGCCCGCCCAATCCTTTGAATGTCAATGACAGCAATAATCATCGGAATGGCCTTTTGTCTCTCTTAAACAATAACAAACAAGTTTTGTATTTTTTAAAGTATCCCGTTTTTGAAATATTACGGTTATTACTATTATTATTATTTATGGATAACTGTATTTATGTTGTAAATTATTTTTTTATAAAAGAATAAATATAATTTTGTATATACGATTTAGGTATTTTTGAAACCGGAAGTCTCTGTTAGTATATAAGCAATTATTAATTAATAATATTGCACTTACCTGTATCGGTTGGCTATTTGAGGTATACCTGTGGACAGTGTGGTCATGCAACCTATACCTGGTGGAGTCTAAGCACGTACTAAATGGCTCCATCATATGTCTTCATTGTTAAGAAGGTCGGGGCAATGTTTTGGTGGTCTTAACGCAGTCTTAATCAACTGGTTTGCGATTGTGATTCAAAAATTGTGGGCGCCGCACAAACAGAGAGGCGTATGCCACCTAAAATCCAGGTGTGCTCTTCAGGTTGTATACGATGTTATGTCCTCCTAAATGTCGTCTAAAAATTAAAAGGGATGATTCGGGTGATTATATTTTCAATGGTATTCATACCACTGAGACCAGATGATGCCAAATTAGGCTTCTTAGCAAAATAGCCCTCACCTTACTTTAAAAGCAGAAGGACGGTAGAAGTCATTTCCTTACAATTAAAAAAATACATATTTTAGTGGATTTTTTTCCTGGAATTATACTGGATTTCGATCATCCACCAAAGGATGTCGCACGAACGTAAAACCTTTAACTAACTTTTGATTTAATTTAAAATTGTCATACACCTGTGTTCACTATTAATTTTTTTCATTTTTTATACTTATTCTACCACTAAGAGTAGACCGTATGACGAGTTTAACTTCTGATAAGTAATAAATTTAAATTACTTTCTGGTAGTCTCAAGTTCTATTCTTCTACAGTAACCCAGATCAAATAATCGAGGACTCAAAGAAGTAATAAGTGATCCTACATTGTAGATATATAGCCCAGGCATAATAGGTTTAAACCCTGAAATATAAAGTAAATCTGCAAATTGGTGCCATCATCTATTTGGTGCCTTGAACAACATATGTACTATAAATCCTAATATAACCTGCGTTTGAGTCTTGGTTTCTTGTTGTTTTTACCTTGTCTGAAATTGGTCACAACACCTTCAAACATGGATTTAGGGATTTTGAACGACGCTGTATCAGAATATAGTATTTATATTGCAATATTTATATTGGCGAAACCAAAATGGCGGGTCAAAAAATGAAATTATGGAAATTTTGCAGCCATATCAGCAGGAATTTTGGAGCCAAGTTTTTTATGGGTCTTTATTGATGCGGAGAATAGCGGTTAAGAAATTATAATTAATGGAAATGTCTACTACATATTGGATTTTTAATATTGTTTAAGGGATGCCAAATAGAAATTTACAACTTAAATTGAAAATAATGGTAAATGCGTTTTCTCGAAACAGTTTTTTCGCGGCTGGTTATCATGATACACTGCTCAAAAAAATAAGGAAATACTTTTCGAAACCTGTAACTTTTTAAATAACAGTTCTAGGCAAATCAAATTTGGTATACTTCAACGGCATATATTTAACTAAAGAAAATCAGGAAAATAATGTTACAACTCTTACTTACATCTAAGTTACACTTAAAAATGTAAATTAATAATGCAAAACAAAATGGAAATGACTGTCATAGTAGCGATGACAGTCGGGTTTTCTGTGGATTGGTGATGTATAATATAGTGAGTGTATGGACTCCACGAGCACAAATCACTTCCTCACACTGGCGTGGCATGCTTCGCACTAGTCTGCAAAGAGATTCTTGGACTATGCTGTCCCATTCCTCAATCACGGCTTGTCAGTTCCTGTATGGTTAGTGGTGCATTAGGGCGCTTGCAAATACGACGGTTAAGCTGATCCCATACGTGTTCAATAGGATTCAAGACAGGACTTAACGCCGGCCATTCCATGACCTGAATTCCACGTTCTTGGAAAAAGTTTCCAAGTTCCCCTATTCTTTTGAGCAGTGTACATCAAAAATTGGTCTGATCAACTCGAAATTTTCACTTTATATTCAACAAACATTGCTTTTCGACAAGTCATCATTTCGTCAAATATAAACATTTTTATTTTATTATTATTATTTGTGGAGAAATCATGCCAGCCCTAGAAAATCGGTTATTTTGACGTTAAAAACCCGAATCCCCCTTAATAATAATTAACTAATGCGCCGTTTTCTATCCCCTATTTTGACTTTTGAAATGTTTATGCCAGATTTGGATTCAGTTTCCTTAAAAACCATAAAGCGGCTATGGGCCGCTTTATTCGAAGATTCCCTTAATTTTAATTTTCTTACTTATCTTTGGTCAGATTGATTATCCACTATCCAGTACCTTAAGACGTTTTCCAGCAATGGAAGAATTTCAATACCATACCTTCCATTGCGTACCACTCAACATTTTCTTTTAAAACCAAAACAAAACATATTTGCGGCATTATCCGTTAAACATCAAATATTTATCAAATATTCATGGAATACAATAGAAATTCCATAAAAGTAAAGACAACCCTGTATAATACTTATAATTGTTGCCTATTTAAGTGTAACTAAAAACCGTACTGCCAAGCAATCTATACCTTTTCGGGTTATTTTGCAAATTATTCGGCATGGTTCATTGTGTATCGTGTATCATTGTGTACCACTCTCATATATCCACACTGTGGGAGATAAACAATTACAAATGTTCAATTACTCATGCTCAATTAATTTATGTATTTCTATAAAAATCTAATTGCTTATATTTCGAAGATTAAAAACATTCTATATTGGCAATAATAAAACGTTTTATATCAAATGTTATGGTATTTTATAGCCATACATAAAATATCATAACATTTGATATAAAACGTTTTATTATTGCCAATATAGAATGTTTTTAATCTTCGCAATATAAGCAATTAGATTATATCAAATGTTATGATATTTTATGTATGCGGCTATACGATGCGATGCGGTATGTCAGATAATATCGAGTCTATTTAATGTGAAATAAAAGATGTATTAAAATTAGAAAATAACAATAGATATTTTATAGCGCCGTTTACAGAAACACGCTTTTTATTGAGTTTACTCAAAAATAAGTAGTAGATGAGTAGATGAAAACTGCATGTACTAACCTGCTGTTTGGTACAAAAATTAATAAAAATAAATTCATGTAAAAAATTGAAATTGATTTTCTCAAATACTAGTCTCAATTCACAATTTTCCAAGGCTCAAAATTGTGATAAATTCAGTTTAGATAGTGTGAAAAAATAACCTTTTTTTCGCAAATAGTTTTCAGCATTTTTGACTTTAGGATCAGATTCTACAAAAAAAGCATTTTAGTCACTCTTGTCAGTTATCAGATTTTTGTTTAAATATGCACAAAATAATAATTTCATAATTTTTTTTTAATTGACAATTATGGAAGGCAAAATGCTGGTATATAAAATTTTTTTCAAGTATGCACAAAATAATAAAACTGTCATACATAAAATTTAATTTTACTTTTACACCTAAACCCCCTCCACTTTTCACGAGTTATTTTGCCAAGGTGTTTGGTCTTCTTCGACTTTCCCAAAAGGGTCATTCCTAAAGCATTGGGTTAGTTTACTTTCTGGAGCTGGCAACCTTGCCAGTAGCAATTGAAAAAAAAAACTGTATGTCTCTTGTTTCTTAGATTATATTGAGAAATGTATAACACGTAACATAATACATAATACGAGTGAATTCAAAACACACTCCAGTATCGAGCATAGATAAGTGCAAGCCAGAACGAAACAAGAAGACATAGTACACATAAGTGACTATAATACTTTACACGTGATTCGTGCAAAAGTATGTACCTCTAATACAATTAAGGCGATATCGATTCCTGGTGTCTTGGTAACCAGCAATAACAAACGCTTACTATATTGAGTCACACGTACCGCTATACATATATCCGAGGCAGTTGTAGTGATACACATTTCCATTGATTACCAACCATGTGTAACCTACCTCCAATTGAAGTTTACTAGACCGTAACGAGAGGAAGTTGAATTAAAATTCGTGCTAAAAAATCTTCCAAAATGAAAATTTTACTAATAGTGTTAACAGTGATATTTGAAGTATCGAGCAACGATTTGGCGATAACATATAAAGTGCCAAAAGTGTTTGAACGTAGTGGTGACGTGAATATCGTTTTACTAGACGAACATTGCAAATCAAATGATAATTACGAAGTACATTTAGGAACAACATTAATAAGCTCTGCCATATGGACTATAGATAGATTAAATATCTTACAAGTTGTGCCAATGACCATAGGACTACAAATATATAATGTTTGCAATGAAAACGACTACTACGCTACGATTTTCCATCTCTTCCAAAAACAGTTTGAGGAATTCACAGCTGGAATTATAACAGTAAATCCATTGCCTGTGAATATTCGAGATTTCAGCGAGGTGCTTGGGATCCATAACAAGATTAGACATCGGCATTTTAAACCTATTATAGATGCTTCCATAGAGTTATTGTCTATGTTAAATTGGAAGGATAATGTTACTGTTGTGCTTCAGCGACAGGATATAGCTGAGGACTTGCTGACAGTTGCCCGGCAAGGATGGGTCTGCATAGAAAAGATGTACAGTTTCAGGTAAGTTTATGGGGAAATTGTGGAGACGACTGTAGTAAACTCTGTTCTATCTTTTTAAGAAATTTGGACTTAAGGCAAGTGTCTACGGATGCTCCAGTGTTATTTTTTGGGGAAGGAAGTGTTCTAAGGGATATTTTTGTAAAACTACGCGTTCAAAAGTTTGTTGGGAAAGTGATCATCGTTCCACTAGATGGTGCCAAGTTAGAAGGTAATGTTTAGTGTAATTTATGAGTTAAAGAACATCTGATTTTAGAAGTTATTTAGAATACTCGCTAAACGGAGTAACCGTATATAATATAGGACAATATAGACTCTGGAGATTTGATATTAAATATAAGAATTCTTAGGATGCTTCTATATATAAGACTCGATAGAACTTTTACTTTTTATGTAATATATAGCGGATGGGTATGGCAGATTCCTCTTAATATTACCCCATAGCAACGTCAAGTCAGCCATGCTTGCTTTGAATGCCTATATTCCAACGGAAATTAACGTAAATTATCTAGTTTCATAGGAAAGCTATAACCAAATCTAGTCTTAAAACATATATCAAAGGAAATCAAAGGGACTCAAAGGGAAACATATCAAACGGAAAATATTATAACTGAAATAACAATTTATATTGTAACTGGTTTATGATGTTGGGACACTAAGACGATCGTATAAGAAACATGGGCGCCGTTACATATGGGCAGGGGGATTTTCAACCCAACTATACCCAAACTATTCGGTGATGTATCCGCGCATGCCACCGTCCTGAATTAAAAAAGATCCTACTGACATTTTACATACTATATTGTATATTGTCTAGCAAGACAAGAAAGTGATTCCTAATCGAGGCTGGGCACATTTTGAGGCCCCGAAATCAGTTTTTTGCGCGGCGCACACATCTTATCCTGATGATGACTATACTGTGACGATCTTAACAGCCACGAAGGCGCCAGAAGTTCTGGCTTGTTCTGGAGGCATCTTATTCCGGAGAATTCCATCGAGGCAGCGAGCGCGAGTAACGAATATAGAAGACTCTGGCGCGTTCCCGCACGGATCGATACGGGTATATAAGCCAGCCGTCGGTCGCTAGCGAGTAGTAATATTCAGAGTGCAGTCGGAGCGCGGCCGCGATTATCGATCGACATAAATAGTTAGAAATAAATACTGTGAAGATAAATGTTTATAGTAGCCTTAAGTGACAGTTAGTTTTTAGTGTTCGTGTTTAGTGTTCGTGTTTAATAATTAGGTAATAAGACTGTAATAGTGTTAAATAAATTAGTTGACTATTTTAATATACCGAGTGTTTTAATTCACACCTTAACGAACGAAAAACGCTACATTGGTGTCAGGTGTCGGGTGTGAATTGGACATTAGTGAAAATAAAATTAAAGTGAAATAAATCGGACTAATTCGCGTGCGTGAAACTGGCGAAACTAGCGGACTTAAAAGTTAGTGAGCTGAAGAAGGAGCTGGAGGAAAGGGACTGCGATACGACGGGGAAGAAAGCGGACTTGCAGGAGCAGCTTCGTAAAGCATTAATTGAAGAAGGCAGTGACCCGGACAATTTTGTTTTTGCTAGTGCAAGTGATATCGGCCAAATGCTGCAATGTTTGGAGACTAAATTGCTAGAAAATTCCACCGACCTGGAGGCTAAATTGCTAGAAAATTCCGCCGACCTGGAGGCTAAATTGCTAGAAAATTCCGCCGACCTGGCTAAAGTGTTGGAAAATTCCACCGACCTGGAGGCTAAATTGCTAGAAAATTCCGAACTTATTACCAGTTTAAAAAGCGAGCTTGGGGAAAAGCTAGAAGAGAATTCTGCCAAGTTGGAAAAAAAGATGGCAAACTTAAAGACGGAATTACACGAAGAAATTTTAACAAAATCTTCTACACTGGAAGAGCGAATTCTTTTGATTTTGGAAGGCAAGATCCAGGAAGTTCAGAACAAAATCACAACGTTGGACGCCAACACCTTCGAGAAGTTGCCCTATCGACCTTCAGCAATGGACAACAAGAGCAAAGTTAGTGGCGATCAGGAATCCGTTGGGCTGATGCGCCTCAAACCACCGCAATTTGATGGTTCAATGTCGTGGAATGTTTATCAGCGTCAGTTTGAAGCGGCTGCAAAAGCGAACGGTTGGTCATCCAGGGAGAAGGCGACCGCCCTTACGTTAGCTTTGAGAGGAGATGCTGCTGCTATCTTGCAAAGAATGTCCCCGGAAGAGCAAGAAGTCTATGACCACCTGGTGAGACACTTGGAGACGCGTTATGGCCAGTCACACCTGGAACATGTCTACCACACTCAGTTGAAAAATCGGTGCCAGAAGTCAGGGGAGCCCTTACAGGAATTTGAGGCAGATATTGCACGTCTGGTTCGACTGGCATATCCAGATGCCCAAGAAAAGATCATGGAACGTTTGGCGGTTCAAGCATTCCTGGACGGACTCCGTGATGGTGAAATGAAGCAAGCCTTACTACTAGCACATCCACCTAAGCTAGTTGATGCACTAACACGGGCCCTTGAGTTCGAAGCTGCCAAGAACACAAGTCAAGCTCGTGTCCCACAAGTGATTCCAGGAGAGGACGACTTCGAAGAATCAGTCAAGCGGATCGTCAGGGAGATCGATAAAGAATGTAGCCGCCAGGACCGGAAGTTGGAGTGCTGGAAATGTGGCAAGGCAGGCCACATAAGAAGATGCTGTCCAGAAGGCGTCAGTCCCACTTCCGCCAATCCAGAAAACAAAAAAAAGGTCGATGCGAGGGGGCAAACGTCGACCTGTATTCAGCAAGCCCCAGCAAATACCGCCCAGGTCTCCTCACTGCAACACCATGCCAACAGTGTTTTTGTCGACGCGTGCGTGGATGGAACCCTCCGCACTGTGCTGCTGGATACAGGTGCAACGAAGACAATCATAAGGCCCGACATAATAAAACCTGCAGCTAAGGTTCGGCAATCAAAATGGCGTCTACGAACAGCAACGGGAGATCATGCAAAAGTGCATGGTGAAACAAACGTCATGTTTACCATCGGGAAAGCCACGTTTAACCATCCTGTGATAGTGGCTGAGATTGAGGATGAGGTGATCATCGGGACGGACATAATGGACACCAAGGGCTTCGAGTTAAGCTTTAGGCGGGGAGTTCTGCGGGTAGATGACGAGGAAGTTGTTTTACATCGAGAAAAGAATTTAAGTGTTCAAGTCCTACTCCCGGAGGGGACACTGATACCAGAACGGAGCGAGATTGTTTTGGACGGCTGCATTGATGGCAAGACCACAGATGGTGAGATAGTCATGTTCGAACCCGTAATGCATGACGAGGCTGTTGGTCGAGGAATAGCGGTCGGAAAGGCCCTTGTGCGGGCTGGCAGGAGTATTCCTGTGAGGATAATGAACGTCAATCACTATCCTGTGTTATTAAAGGAGGGCACGGAGTTAGGACACTGCTCTGGAGTGTCAGCGATACTGCGACAGGTTACGGCCGTGGAATCCAGCCGGGAAGCCATTCCAAAGGAATTAGAATTACTGGTATCGTCGTCAGGCACCGGTCTAAGGCCAGACCAAAGAAGGAGGCTGAGACATTTGGTCCATAGCTATCGAGATATTTTTGATACTGGGAAGAAAGGGAGGACGAATATAATCCAGCATAAAATCAATACGGAAAATGCTCGTCCCATTCGGCAGACAGCTAGAAGGCTACCGCTGGCTAAGAGAGAGGAGGCTGACAAGATTATTGAGAGTATGGTCGAGGAAGGAATCATAGAACCATCCAGCAGTCCATGGTCTTCACCGGTGGTACTGGTAAAGAAGAAAGACGGCTCGACCAGATTCTGCGTTGACTACCGGCAGCTTAATAATGTGACCAAAAAGGACAGCTATCCTCTTCCTCGCATCGATGACACTTTGGACACCCTGGCCGGATCGAAGATCTTTTCCACGCTGGATTTGAAGAGCGGGTACTGGCAAGTTGAATTGGCCCCCGAAGATAGAGAAAAGACAGCTTTCACGGTGGGTGCTGGATTATGGCAATTTAATGTGATGCCATTTGGACTGTGCAATGCTCCTGCTACTTTCGAACGACTGATGGAAACGATTTTAAGGGGACTGTCCTGGAAGACATGTCTGGTCTATCTTGACGACATTATTGTAGTAGGAAAATCGTTTGAAGACCACATGCGAAACCTAGAAGAAGTGTTCCTGAGGCTACGAGGTTCAGCACTGAAATTGAGCCCAAAGAAATGTCACCTATTTCAAAGAGCTGTGCAGTACCTGGGTCACGTTGTTTCCAGTCAAGGAGTGGCGGTTGACACGGCAAAGATCCAGACTGTCAAAGATTGGCCAGTTCCCAATGACAAACATGAGCTGCGCAGCTTCTTGGGATTATGCACATACTACCGACGCTATGTGAATGGATTTGCCAACATCGCAAAACCATTAACCAGGCTCACCGAAGGAGAACGAAAATTCCAGTGGTCCCAGGAATGTCAAGAAGCTTTCGATCACCTAAAAGGGGCTCTGATAAGCGCACCTATCTTGAGCTATCCCCTACCTGAAGGAAAATTTGTACTGGACACCGACGCTAGCAATGTGGGCATAGGAGCCGTGCTGTCCCAAATTCAGGATGGGCAAGAAGAAAAAGTCATAGGCTATTTTAGTAAAACGTTGTCCAAGCCAGAGCGTAACTACTGCGTCACCCGCCGAGAGTTGCTAGCTGTTGTGAAAGCGATGGAGCACTTTTACAAGTACCTCTACGGAAGGAAGTTCTTGCTACGAACAGACCATGCAGCTTTAAAATGGCTCCTTCAGTTTAAAAATCCAGAGGGACAAGTGGCAAGATGGATAGAGAGGCTACAGGAGTTTGACTTCGACACCGAGCACCGAGCAGGGAGAATCCATGGAAATGCAGATGCTCTATCAAGAAGACCCTGTCCACAGGACTGCAAGCCTTGCCAGCGGGCAGAGGAAAAAGACGCTGACTTGTTACGAACCACCATAGTCAACGATACTTGGCAAAATAGAGATCTTATAAAAGACCAAGAGGAAGATCCCGATATCCAGATAGTCCTAAACTGGATGAAAGAGGAGAAGAAGCCAACCTGGGGAGAAGTTGCCAAGTATCCTCCTAACATCAAGTCGTATTGGGCACAATGGGACTCCCTAATTCTGGAAGATGGACTCCTGCGGCGGAAAATAATTGACCACGACGGCCAAGAGGAAAGAAGGCAAATTGTTGTGCCCAAATGTCGGATTGCGGAATTGCTAGAAGAACTCCATGCTGGTGTGTCAGGAGGACATCTCGGAGTGACAAAGACGCTGGGAAGGGTGAGAGAAAGATTTTACTGGGTCAATAGCAAGGAAGACGTAAGGGACTGGTGCAGAAAATGCGTTGTATGTGCGGCAAGTAATGGGCCGCAGAGAAAGCAGAAGGCTTTGATGCGCCAGTACAACGTGGGAAGTCCCTTTGAAAGGATTGCTATTGACGTAGCCGGCCCGTTTCCCGAATCCGAAGCAGGAAATAAGTACATCGTGGTCGTGATGGACTACTTCAGCAAATGGGTTGAGGCATACGCTCTACCAAACCAGGAAGCCTCAACAATTGCCGACGCCTTGGTGAAAGAATGGATTTGCCGATTTGGCGTACCTTTGGAGCTACATTCGGACCAAGGGCGAAATTTTGAATCCAGTTTGTTCCAGAACATCTGTAAGACGCTCGGAATCAAGAAAACAAGAACTACTGCGTTACACCCGCAGTCAGATGGAATGGTGGAGCGCATGAATAGAACCATTAATCGGTATTTGGCCAAAGTGGTCTCCGACCATCAAAGAGACTGGGATGGCTTTCTTCATTTGTTCCTCCTGGCTTACCGATCGGCGGTCCACGAAAGCACGGGAGAGTCTCCGGCTCGGATAATTATGGGAAGAGAACTCCGTCTCCCATGCGATCTGAAGTTTGGTTGCCCGCCAGGAACTGATGTCGCCGGGGAGGACTACGTCAGTGAACTGCGAAGAAGAATGGATGCCATTCATAGCCAAGTTCGCATTTCCATTCAAGATGCCAGTAATCGGATGAAGGACGCATACGATGTGAATGCCAAGGACCACAGGTACAATGCCGGTGATATGGTTTGGCTTTACGACCCTAAGAGACGAAAGGGACTGTCACCAAAACTTCAAACATCCTGGGATGGACCATACAAAGTTCTGGAAGCTATCAACGACGTCCTTTACCGGATACAAAAGCCACCGCGGGGTAAAGCTCGAGTCATTCACTTCAACCGACTGGCTCCTTACTACGGAGACCACGAAGACGCGGAGCTGCGGCGAATCCAACCAGAGCCGGATTTGACATTCGACGAATTCATGGCCCGTCATACTAATGGTCAAAAGAGTCGGTTCGGTGTGACCTGTGAAGTGCAGCGGGACCTGTTTACTGCTCCAGCTGGCTACGCACTGGCACATTGTGTGGCTAAGGACTTGCAAATGTCTAGAGGGATAGCCAAGGTTTTCCGCGGGAAGTTTGGAAATATTCCAGAGCTGCGTCGGTCTAATCCCAGAATCGGACAAGCACTCAAGGCAACCGACGAAAAGACCGGCAGGAAGATCTTCCACTTGGTTACCAAAGAGACGTCCGATGAGAAGCCAACCTATAGAGATGTTTGGGACACTTTGTGTTCTCTAAAGGAAGAATTACTAGCCGAGGACCTGAGAAGCCTGGCGATTCCCAAGCTGGCATGCGGACTCGATGGCTTGGACTGGAGGATAATTCGCAGCATGTTGGAAGCACTCTTCAGGTTGACGGGCGTACAAATTCTGGTGTGCTGTTATAGCCCTCAACGTCGTTCCGTGGAGAGAACCGTGGACTGTTACTTCCACAAGAGATCCTGCTGCAAGAAAGGAGCTTTCTGCAGATATCGACATCCACCATCTTTGGAATCATTTCGGGACGAAACGAGCTTAGGAGGGGGGCAGTGTGACGATCTTAACAGCCACGAAGGCGCCAGAAGTTCTGGCTTGTTCTGGAGGCATCTTATTCCGGAGAATTCCATCGAGGCAGCGAGCGCGAGTAACGAATATAGAAGACTCTGGCGCGTTCCCGCACGGATCGATACGGGTATATAAGCCAGCCGTCGGTCGCTAGCGAGTAGTAATATTCAGAGTGCAGTCGGAGCGCGGCCGCGATTATCGATCGACATAAATAGTTAGAAATAAATACTGTGAAGATAAATGTTTATAGTAGCCTTAAGTGACAGTTAGTTTTTAGTGTTCGTGTTTAGTGTTCGTGTTTAATAATTAGGTAATAAGACTGTAATAGTGTTAAATAAATTAGTTGACTATTTTAATATACCGAGTGTTTTAATTCACACCTTAACGAACGAAAAACGCTACAATACTGATTATAATCGTCACCAATGTCAGTTTCATTAGATTGTTTACTTCCAGTTTTCGTCGTGAAAGGGTCACAATATTAATTGTGCCAAGTTCATGATTTTGCGCTGTAGTCCAAAATGCCCATGTTTGAGCATTCATTTAATCTTACTTATTAGGTTTAGTTACAGTAGAACGCCGATAATCCGAAACTCGGTGTTCCGAACATTCGCTAATCCGAACACCCAAAAAGAAATAATAATAAAATAAATCACTGAGGCCTAACCTAGAGAAAAGCCATTTTTGTCGGTTCCTGTTTACAGGAAAATGTTACTTTTGTTTTATATCTTGTATCCAATACTCGTATTTTCCACTATTTTACTAGCTGCAATATTTAATAATACCAATCACCTTCGGTCCCATTATCGGGTTATGGCCGCTCTACTGTTATAAATAAATAATAAATAAATCCGAAATAAATCATAATTAATCGTAAATAAGTTATAAATAAAACCCTTCGATTTCCCGTCAGTATCCTTTTGATATCCCTTCGATATCCCTTCGATATCGCTTCGATATTCCTTCGATATCGCTTCGATATTCCTTCGATATCGCTTCGATATTCCTTCGATTTTGAGTTTTTGACATTCTTATACTTTATGAAGAGCGGAATAGAATGGCGTTGGTTTTATTAAGATTGAACTTCTATCCAATTTTATTTTCTGGTATTTAGTTGCAATATTTGATAATCCGAACAATTTATAATCCGAATGACCTTCGGTCCCAATTAGTTCCGATTATCGACGCTCTACTGTACTTCGCACCTTTTAGCACTGCTCAGCTGTTTATCTCAAATATAGTGGATGTTAAAAATAAGTTTAAAATATAGATAAAGTATACTGAACTTTTGATATCGAAGTCATGTTCACACACCTGACACCGTTTAGGTACTGCATAGAGCCTAAATATATTATAGAATGTATAAATAATTTGTATGTAAAACTTTATTTGTTTAACGTCCCTAAAAACAATAAAATTCCAGATAACCCAAATTGGCCAAAATTGGTATCAAAATTACAAAACGGTTCTCATTAACTCCTTTCAAAGACGATAAATAATTTAAAAAAGTCACACGAATGTTATTTGGCGTTAAAAGTGCCGTCCTATGATAAATGGCACTATTTTTTTCCCTTTGCTGTTTGTAAGATTGGTTCAATTTTCCGACTCTCTCCAACGTTCAAACAATACATTTCCGGACATGAGTTCATTAAAAAATTTGTCTACTATGGTCATACAGACAATTCATACAGCTTATGTATAACAACAATTATTATTAACTAGTTGACTTAGTATTGTCGCCTTTTAAGTGTTTACGTATAATAGTAATGATAGCAATTTTGAATTTCGTTGTCGATGATCGTTGTCACAGAATTTTCAAATTTGTCAATTTTTCTTTATACATATTTACTCATGGTTTTCCGTTTATGTGGTTACATTTTAAAACGATATTTTCAGCTTTTATTGTTTACCAATGTGTTATTAAGACTTTTTATCGGATGCTCGATTGACACGATTATAGAATTAAATTATCAATTGTGTTCATTTTGTGTCTGTATTTTTGGTTTTAAAAGGTGCCAGTTGCTCATTATACATTAGGCCTTGCTCGATGAACACGAGCTGGAAATTGTTATAAAAAATTAACAATGTTTACTCCAGAATATTACCAAGTAATAAAAATTCTTCAATATTGGTTGGCAATCAGACAAATCTAAAATTCTAGGATAAACGTTCAATGATTTGGAAACAGGGGTCACAATCGTGGCTAATGCCATAAAATAATATGTAAAAAACAACCATAAAAGCAACGGAGATTTTTTTAGGGTAATTGCAATTTAAATTTGACGAACAATATGGGCAATATTTGGGTATTTTTTTAAAATATTTTTATTATTTTCATGTTTGTTGTGTCGCAATTTTAGAATCCTAACTAATAAATACGAATATGTCTCTATCAATGCCATTTACAACAAATAAAACAACGAAAACGCTACAAAATAATTAATAGTATAGGCATTCACATTACGTCACCTTTTATTACTAAAAAATATCTTGCCCCCCCCCCCTGGAACATTTTGTAACGGCGCCCATGATAAGAAACTAATTTTATTGCCTCATGCATAAGTACCTACTACACAAATATGATTTTAAATACTATTTTTTGCTAATGTAAAGAATGGAAAGTAGAAACATTTAAATACTTGAATTAGTATTTCTATATCTGTTGTTCCTGAGATATTGGGTAAGCCATTTGATTTTATATAATCATCTTTCGCTCTCTTCAATAACTAAAAAATCTGATGTGGCCAGGCACATGACTTTATCATACAATATATAAAATTAATAGTTTAGCTGCATGAGAATCTATTTGACTGAGATAAATCGTGTCTGCATTAAAATTAAACTAGTTAGCCAGGATTTGACAGATATTTTGATAGTCAATAGTATCAATCGAAGGTATTGTCAAAGCATCAGCATTTGACACTACCTACTGTCATCAGAATAATAGTTGTTTATCTCACAAGTGCCGAAAGTACGGAATAGCACAACGAGCGGTGATGCGGCGCGTCACCGATGGCGGAGCGTCGTCGCCGCATGTGAGCGAGTCGCGCTATGTAGTTTTCGGCAGGAGTGACATCAACGTTTTTTGTATTGCTTTTTGAGAGATACGTATTTAAAAAAAATCAAGTCAAAAATGGTTATATTTCGGTATAGAAAATGTTAGGTTGATACCACTTCTACGAAATTAAATTTAAAAAGCTAATTCAAATTCTGACAGATTTATAGTCGAGGGTTCTCCGAGTGTGACAGCGTGGTGACAGCCATAGACATTTCTGTGGTGACAGCACAAAAAAAAATATTTGTCAAAATCCTGGCTATCTCGATCAAATAGAATTTGCTCTTGCAGCTAAACTATTAATTTTACCAAAAAATGTCATAGGCATAAATTATTCAAAATTTCCTCTGCTTTAATTTATTATTTAACTATTTTGACGAAATTACAGAAATGGCGGCTCATCTGCAAAATCCTTGAAAAAGGCTTAGAATAAACTACCAGTTCCTTTGGACCCTTTTGAACCAAAAGCTTTTCAGCTCTAAGTTTGGTCATAAAACTTCTAAATATGAACTTTTGTCCCGATACCTTTAGTAGTTTCTCCGGAATCGTCGTCACAAAAATCGAGTACACACATACGCACACACACACACACACACACACACACACACACACATACACACACACACACACAGACATTTTTTTGTACCTTGGTCAAAAATGTTCAGGGGACCCAAAAAGACCTATTTCCGCTAAAAACTCAATTTTTTTTTTCGCCATGATTACAATACTTTACCATACTACGTATGATAAAGTAAAAAGAACAATTTTAAAAGAAACTTTTTTTTGCTTTGGAATGTAAAATGCAATACTTTCTTGTAATTTTGTCCTATAATTGGGCAAATAAATATTATTATTTTTATTATTGTTACAACACCACACGAATTACTTTAAACCGGAAGTTAGTGATAGGTTTTTTTTGATGAGCAGTAAAAAAAATCAATTATTTAAGTAATATCTAACGCATGGAGGTATTGCCTCCTCGAAAATTCTATTGCGAAACCAATTTTGTATATTTTTTACAATTTGAATTTAATCTACTTCACGGTCCCAGAATTTGAAGATTTAGATACACCTCATAATAATTAAGTATAGAGGTACTTAATTTGCATAATAATGTAGGCGGTTTTCATGTTTCAACGTCTATTTTTTTCTACAAAACCCTCTCAATTTGTTCTTTTATAAACATACTTAATTCCTGTGAAATTTGAGATGAATATGATTGAATAGATGAAAATACATAAAACTCGAGTCCCAAGGGGCTCAAAATCAAGAAGTGTAATTTAATATATTAAATAATTATATAAAAAAAAACTTTTTTGTTTAGTTTTACTACAATAAAGTTACATAGCGCAATTATCTACTTAACAGAAAAGAAATCAATTAACTTTTGAGTCTAGATATCACAACATTTCAAACATTTTCAAGTACTTAATTTGACAAATTACAATAACCTAAGCTACTTACGTGACTATCCTGACCAACAATGAACCAAATCTCACAAGTGGTAACTGTTTCTGATATGCTTTTTTCCGTAGTATCTGAATCTGAAGGCAGAAATTTCGACTTGAGTCTAAATTTTGAGAAAATCAGTGCTAAAGAACTGCAGACATTCTAAAATTTACTTTTTGGAATTTCTGTCTTAAGGTTCAGATGGTACAAAAGAGAATATACCAAAAACAGTTTTCACTGGTCCGATTATGTTCTTGTTTGGCCTGGAAACTCACTTAGATTAGAATATTGTATTTTTTGACAAATTAGTTAGGTACTTGGAAATACATGCAATGCTCTGATATCAAGACTATTAATGGATATTTAAGCTTTATCTTTAAGGTGATACTAAACTAATATCTGTAGTGTGTAAATTTATAGTGGTAAAACACAACAAAAATTCAAATTTCGAATTATAATTCAATTTTCAGCCTTCGATACCACTAATGATGCAGATGTGGCAAAAAGCAAATATTTACCCGTACGGAATCACGTTCCATAGTATTTACAAGGATTTTCGTCTGGTACTTCCCATTCATAAAACAAATTAAAAATTGGCAAATATAGCACATTGTTTTATGATAAATTGTACAGCACAAACCTTTGTTACTAGAACTTACAATCAAGAACGTACACAATGAAATGGTAGTGGATAAATCTTAATTCCACCAATCTTACTTCTCTGAAATATTTTCCGTTGACGTAGGACCCAGTTCCACCTCTTCTAAAAAGCGTTTTCAAATAAAAACGTTATTTATTGTTCAAAGTTTATGAAATTGTCAGTGTAACTTCTTAGATAAATAACGAGTTGGGCTAAAAGAATAATATTTTTTGGAAAGAAATAAATTAATTTTACATCTACACCTTCGGCTTTTTTTAAATATAAAACATCTAGCCTAACTCATGAAACAAAAATTGATTTTTGATTTAAGTACAATTTTAACCCAAACATTATAATACCATAACATTATAATGCGATAATAAAGCGTAATTGCAAGAAATATACTTATTTGCCCATATTACTGCTGCCCGGTGTAGACAGCGACGTCAGGGCTTTAAACACCGCCTATAACTGGTAACTACGGATTTACGTTGATGGGGGACAGGCTGTCCACTACTAGCAAAAAATACGTCGAAACGAAATATTTCGTGTCGAAGTTGCGATGTTTTTGCAACGGTGCCTTAAATACATTGTATCTCACTTTCACAAATTAAAATGCTAATCAAACAATACAATAACGAAGAAAGAACATAAAGAATACTCATTCTACAAGTATACAAATGTACATACATAATAATAAAATAATACATACATAATCAATAAAACATTAATAAGTAACAAAATTACAAACAATAAATTGAATTAAAAATTGAAGACAAAATAATATGACACTTCTTGTTGATTTTGTCGCCTCTTTTAGTAAATGATATGCTTTAGCAATGGTTTAAACTAGCATTGAAACCCCGCCCTTAAAGTTACGGATGTATAAAATATTTATATTTGAAACTACTCCAACTTAAAAGGCACACCTTAGGCGCATTTTAGGCCAAAATTTGAAATAAAATCCAATGAAAAAATAATTATTTATTCATACATAAGAATGGCCATAATGTTAATACCCAAATAATATTCCCTGAAATTTTCAACAAAAAATATTAAAAATTGCGTTAGAGGCTTTTTCAAAATGTCAGCAATTTGAAGTAAAAGATCTGGGAGTCTTCTCTCGTCATCTTTTTGAAGCGAATGCGAGACTTTTCGAATGGAGTGGGGATATCACCGGTTGCCATTGATTGGGTTCTATTATCCTTCCTATAACTATCATCAAGTACTATAAAACATATAGTTGTAAAATTGATGAATTTACATGAAAGAAAACTTTATTTATGCACAAAAGCCCAGTATTTAAATTAATAATTATTATTTTTAGGTGTTCCTGAGGGTTACTATACGATCCAACCAATCTACGAGCCGGTACTCCAAAACACAACAAAAACGCCTAAAGTAACAACAACACCTCTCTTATTCGACATAGCGAACCCAATAATCCAATACACAAAAGCATTATCAAACTGCATCCGCTCAAACTGCATCAATGCCAGCGATACCAAGACCTGCATCAGTCGAAAATATTCCATCGAACCAAAACAATCACCACTCACTATTAATCACCTCCTGACATATCTTCAAATCGAACCACTACAAAGCAAATTCAACTACGAGATATTCCTAGTTCAAAATTCCACAGCGTTCAATCTATCGAATGGCATGTACACTGAGTCACGTTCAAAGGTTGTTTCATACAATATCTTCCAAGAGAGATTCATAGACTATGATAGCACGTATTACTCAGAGTCCAGAGGAAATTTAACAGTTGATAAGCATTGCTCAGGTAAAGAATGCTCCACAAGATGTTTGAATTTCCAATCGACCTTGACCAATACCCCAGGAGGTGTTTTCATAAGATCTGAAGCTTGGGTCTTCGCTTTCCTGTCAGTTTCGATTCTAGGATCTTTATTTTGTATTGCCATTATAGCATTTATCGTTGTTAGACTTGTCAAGAAGCAAATTATGGAGGGAAACCCAACTCTAACTATTCTCTTGTTAATAATTGTAATAATAATGTATCTATCAGTTATACCTTTTGCTATAGATGGTCACCCATCATCAAAATCTTCTATAATCACGGCTAGGGCTCTGGCAGTAGCTTTGCCATACGCTGCTGCATTTTCTGTTGTCCTATCAAGAGTTATCCTTCTTTCAACGATCTCAAAAGAAATTGGATTTATGTCCCATGTTGCTGGTACAGTCCAAGCATTTCTCTGTTTGTTCATCTTTGGTGTGCAATGTGCGTTAAGTCTTCAAATCGCAAGGAGATGTCAGGATGTCTTCCATGATTTCTTTGTTCTTTACCTGGTGTCATACAACATCATTTTGCTGGCTTTAATGTTGTGTTTGTCTCCGTTGATTTTCAAATCTCAGAGGAACTATAAGGAGGGGAAATATTTTGTGATTTCGACTGCTCTGATTGTTTTCTGTTGGTGTTGTTGGGTACCTGCTTATCTGGTGTTCAGGGAAGAGTGGAGAGATCCTGCCCTTTGTTCTGGATTAGTGGCGACTGCTAGTATATTGCTGTGTGCGATTTTTATACCAAGAACTTATTTGATAACTGTGTCTGCTGCGAGGGATCGATTCACCAATGCACTTCCGTCTTTGGCCGCTGCTAGTCACATGGAATCTATGGACATCTATAGAGCAAGTACACAGGTAAAATTCGTTAAATTTTGGTCTTTTAATGATCTAACTTAGTTTAATGGTTTTTATTTTTTTTTTGTTTTTTTTTTATTTTTAGTTATTTCTTGATTACACCTGTCAACAAATTTAACAAGTTAATAACCTGTAGAAACTCATTGGACGGACATGATAAAAACGACGTCCTGATAATTCTCTAATTGGGCTGATATAAAAATCTTATTTGTTAACAGGGAGCTGAATTAAAAGCTTAAACAACCTTGAACTCAAAGCTATGAAAATAAGAAGTGAAAACTCTCTAAAGTACCACATTGGTTTTCCTTGTTAATATTAAAGTTTAAAGCTTAATTTTAGCCTGCTTGAATTAGGATTGTGACAAAAAGGCGTCGAGTGAGAAATTTCCATTACTTGCGAATGGAATACTATACTTTTTCTCCGACCAAGCAATGAAATTTTATAAATTAATTTTTGCATATAGGGACAAAATGACGGTTTACGGGATTTTGACAGATTAAAATTGTTTGTTGCGCTTGTCACTTAGCGACGTTGTCAACGGCTTAACAATGTCGCTAAGCAGTGTATGAAAACACTATGGAAATGAAGAATCCAGAGCTGTGTTTGGTTCTAAAGCCGTGAGAAATAAAATATTTGTCACGACCCGCGGGGTTTGTGGAGCCAGGAATGAAATATTTGCCATGTGTGTGGGGAATGGTTAGTATTACTTATCATAAATTGCCATGATAATGAATACATTGATCAATAGAAGTAGAAAAAAAAACATTTTTAATATTTTGAGCCCTTTTTTTTATGACAAAAGCAAGCTGATTCTTGCAACTATTTTTGTAGCTTTTTAACCAAATATACTATTCCTTATTTTTTGTATATTGTATTTATTCCATAAAAAATACAGTAAAAATGCCTGGCAAAGAAAGCATGAAAACAGAAATGCCTAAATCAATTACAATTGGAAAGGTTACATTTTAAGGCAATGTCAGTTTAACCATAAACCATGTTTATGTACAAAATCTATGAGTCCTTACTTATATGATACCTTACGTATTTTGTAAATGGAAGTATTGCCCCTCTGCTAATAACAGATTTTTAAAAGAAGGTAATAAATAAACTGGTTAAATGGATAAAATGGCATAATGTTCGGATGCATTCGATGGAGTTCTTCGCGCTAATTACAACCCTATCACGTAATGTTTACGGAAAAGTTGATTTCAAAATGCAAAAAAATGAAATTTTTGTGGATTTACAGCGGCTGAAATAACCTTTTTTTAAACTTTATGCAGGGTTGGGTAAATACGCGTAGAAAACTGTTTTCTACATTACGCGTAGAAAACGACGTCGAAAACTACTAAAAATGTAGAATACGTATGATACGTAGAATACCACCGTCCTGTTGTATTAATACCACCCGTGTAAAATACCACCCGTGTTGTATTTGTGGTGATAGTCATTCCTACTTATTGGTGCTATTAGAAGAGTGTTGCAGGTACATGCGCCTATTAAACAAACAAATACAGTGCACGCCGCTTAATGTGATCACATCGGAACTCGAAGTTTTTGATAACCATAACCGATTGCCAATAATAGCTGAAAGATAAGAAAAATTCGAAAGAAAATTTTTATTCAGAAAGTTAATATTACATACATATTCTTCATAAAATAAAATCAATATCGATGCTTTACTTGCGGTATGTAGGCACACAAACAAAATAGCTGCTCAATAGCTGCTTGTCTCAGGTGGCTGCGAAGAAGTGCGTTCTAATGGATTTCGAATTTCTTTATTTGTTGGAGCTGGCAATGTTTCTATAGTATGTTCGTTCACTTTCTGTTGTTCACATTCGGTTTGGAAGATTGAAAACATTACAGATTAACGAATTTAATCTTCTGTAGGACGCCCCGCGGTAGTTACGGCGCATATGCTGACGTGCCAAAACGAATGATCGCTCGATTCACAAAAACAAAGACAGCTTATTTGATTTTACCGCCTCGGTTCTTCGCCGCGCGTTTATTATATTGCTTATTCGTTGCTCAACGCAAGAACCAACGTAAGAAATCGATCTTTTTTATTATTACTTTTTCTATATTGTTATATCACATATTAAACTTAAATAGAATAGATACATATAGGTATTGCATTTTCAAGTTTAATAAATAAAATAAAAAATATAGTTGTTTCATATATTATGATGTTGAATAATTTATGACAACACTACTTCAACAATCACTAGAATTTTGAGTTTTCTACACGTAGATTACCTGAATGTAGAAAACTGTGTAATATAAATTATATGATTTCTACTTGGTAGAAAACCATGTATTTTACCTCATGTATTATACCTACTCAACCCTGACTTTATGTAATAAGTTTTTAAGGCAGAATTGTATTCTACGCAAAAAGAACTTTTACAAAATCCACGTGCCCTTCAATCCACCCCGTCAATATTTGTACTTTTTCTCAAATTTTTCTCAAAAATTGGTTTAAAGCCACACAATTTCAACATCATTGAATTTAGAACACCAAATTATTTACTAAATTTTGAAGAATGAGATGACAGATATCCATTGAAAAAATAATCCTGTCATTCTAGATTTTGATTCGGAAATTCAATACAGGCGATGATAATCGATAGCTTATAGTTCAAGTAGTAACATATTAAAATGTTTGAATCACATTTAATAGGAAATGTTTTAATTAACAAAAACCCTTTAAAAAAATTGTGCTTGTCAGTGTGACATTAATCCTTCATGTCTCGAATCTCACTCACTTAACCGCAAAAATAAAAATACTATAAGTTATTCAAGTATTTCTTGCAATTTTGCACTAACCGGTAAGATGATATTACAAATGCCCGTTCTAATGTCAAACGATTGTTTGATGGTTGTCGGATGACCTTAGAAATGTCAGTTCAAATGTCAAACAATCGGTTGACGTGCAATCGCCAAAAATTCGTTGAATCACTTATAATTGATTATACTAAATTAACCGTTCATTTTCTCGTATAGGTTTCCGGATCATTTTGGTAGTAAATTTTGTCCGCTACAATGTGGTAGTTTTAGTATTGCGATTAAGTGAGTGAGATTCGGGGAATGAAGGATTAAAATCTGCCATGCGCAATTTTTCAATGGCTTTTAATTAAGAACATATTTACCTATAAACAACGTGTATCAACAATCTAGAACGATTGGACTAAAAGAAGAATTATCCTCTCTCAAAAAATGTGATGGATTCGTTTTTAATCCTTTAATGCCTTTGGTTCACATCTTAGATTAATAAAAAAAAACGTTTGTTAATAAAAAAATACCAAATAAAACTATTATTGCGTTTTTTATATAGCACGTATAATAAACATAAAAGATGAACAAACAAGTGCTTAGTAATTTTTTTATTCGCCTTAAAACAACTTGTCTGCAAATTTTGCGTAAGTAAATCATTCCAAAGAAACCAATATGTCAATAACCGGCTTTTGGAGTTCTTTGCCCGGTACCCGGAAAACAATCCAAGAAACCGACCGGCCAGGTTTTGAGCCGGCCTGGCTCAAAACCGGCCCCGGTCGGTGGCAACCCTAGGGGTTACTGAAATGAATTTTGCACCCTGTACCGGGCGAATCACGCGATTGGGGAGCCTCGACATGTTAGAGGATGTCAATTACTTAACATTGGTCAACAGTTCCATTCCTCCAGTGCGTTTTTAAATAATGAAGTTATTTATTATTCAAAATTGATAAAAAACTTATAGATAAATAAAAAATACCTATTTTGAGAAAGAAAAGTCTTTTGTTATCTTTTTTACAAACAAAAATATTTTAGCAAAAAGTACAATTTTACCAGAAATGTCAAAAGATGACTAAAAATATATTTCTGCTGTCACGTGTGGACAGCTTTTAGCAGACGAAGAGAAGCTTCTGAAATAAACCACAGATACAGTTACTCCTCTCATAAATACATGGAAGAAACATGGAATTTGTTGTTTATTAGTACTCCAAATTTCAGTAGGTATACGTGCCCTTGCAGGATTATTAATGTTAGACAATTTTGTTTACATGCAATGACGTGTGTAGTTCTGCAAGTCAATCAACAGATATACATCAAATTTCAGAACGTAGCTCAAACGAACTTTTACCTTTTAAAGTTCCTCCTGACGTGCATCGGACATCGGTGCATGTAACGGAAAAATCCGGACGTATGTCGAGTACATAAAAAGGCTGTGCGATGTATCGGTTGCACTACAACAAATATTAGTGGAGATACAATAATTTATAACCATTGCAATTATTAAAAAGTACAAATTTTATCTGTGTTTGATTGATACTAGTTGTATAAAACTGTAATTCCAGTAAATAATTATCCAAAACTCGCGAAAAAAAATTACAAAACCTAATTAAAATTATTATTTAAATATATTTTATCAATACTTCAAATTATTTTAAAATTATTTCTATTAAAATTTCAGCCAGTTTACGATTGCGTCAACATAGCAGCTGTGAACAGTGTAAACTCGAGAAACGGAGTTAGAAAAGGCAGTCAGCAAGATCTCTATTCCTCCCCAGCTGCACAGGACGATAATTATCAAGGTTCCAACGCATCTGTAACGAACCCCGATAAAGTTACCCGTTTCTAGAGGACGTGAAACTAATTCTACTCCGGCGAATCTAATTTCTTGTACTTACTTAAATTAGATTTCGATTTAGCATTTAATCGAATTGTATTATACTGTAAATTACTCGTGTTTAATTGTAAAATTGAATGTTCAATCTTAATCTGAAAGTAAAGTTGCGTTGTATTGATTTTGCTTTATTGCCTACATTAACCCTTTATTATTAATAGAAATGAATTTCTCATTTAAAAAATATTGGAAGGTGGACAATTGTAAAATAATGCAAAGAAACATGTGGTTGTCCTAAAACTACTTATAATGGAACATTAATTTTTAAAATATAACAACATGAATTATTTGTAATTTAAAGTTGCTAATAAACGTGTACATATATGATGTTTTAAAATGTATGGCCATACATTTAAGGTCGAAATGTGAAGTTATTCCATGGAATGAACTGTGTATACGTGAAAGAGGAAATCATTTAATCTTCTTGTATAAAGCGTGAGTCATTAGAGTCGCAGTGGTCTTAAGAGATTGAGAAAAACACTTTATAGAAAAGTTCTTTGGCCCATTAATTCTACAACATAAAATTATTTTTATTTATACTGGATGCCCCATGTAGGCGTGATAGAAATACTATACAGTGTTTTAAATGGAATATCATTCGATATTATGAATATTAAAAATGTTGTCTTTCTAACTGTATCAAGTTGTACCTGTGTAAAATAAATAACTAGAGATATTGAATTGTTGGTCAAAAAATGGCTACTGCAGGCCTATTTTTTTGTATTACAATTTTTGCAAACATTATCTTACAAGTTTATCACCAAAACTAGTAGGTAGATGCTGAATACGCTAGATAGGGTGATCCTACCGCACGTATTATTTTTTCAACATTTTCATTGCTTTTCCTTAAGTTTTTCAAATAGAGTACCCTGTATAATATGTATTTGCTGTAATACCCCTTTACTTGTCTTCAATTGATATCTAGTATGTTATCTACCGAATGTTACTAGTGTTTGTCAAATTTGCAATTTAACGAAAATGTAGTGTAAAGAAAAGAAGTGAAAGTGCATGGAAGTGTGTAGGAGGTCATAGAAGATGTAATTTAGAACATATTGAGCAAGATTTATCCTTATACAATTGAAGCATCTTTTTAAAGTATATTTTGCAATTTTTGCAATTGCATGGCAAAGAAACCTGGACTTAAAAACTTTAAATACAAAATCTAAACTCTGTACTTTTTACTATCATGATAACTTGTTGACTGAAAGTGTTAAACAGATAGCGTTTCTCTGATGTATACAAAAGAAACAAGATGATAGGATTTTTATTTAGAGCAGTCTATCGCAATTCTATCGAAAACACCTACAACCCCATTTTCCATTACCGTTATCAGTATATTACTCATATTATCATTAATTTTATCCCAATTTTGAATTCTTTCCAGAACATAACCCATTTTAAATCAATTAATAACGATAGTAAGTAGATATATTGTTGGTTGTTTTGTGTACTGAAATTCGTTTTCAAGTAGGGTTAAGCGTTTTCTGACGGTTTTTGTTTTTTTTTTGTGTCTGCGCACATATACCACTATACTGAAACGTCTGCGCAAAGTTTTCACCAGTAACAAATGTTCACGAGAGTCTACCTAAAATTCACCAACTGTTTAAGGTTTACTTCGGGGTACAATTGAAGTTTCAAAGTCTCCGGGTTGGTTTGCGGTACGTTTGCAAAAATGGCAAAACATAGTAGTAAAATTTCGTAATACATTGATAACCATAATACTTTATGATTATGTATGAATAATAATAATAATAACAAATGATAATAATAATAAAAGAACACATAATGCTTGATGCTAATAAGCCACATATTGTGGTAAAGGATTTCCAGAGGAAGGTGCAGTCCAATAGAAATTTTGGAACCTGCTGATGCGAATGTAGTAATTTTCTTTACATGGGTACAATTTGACACAGTTGGGAAGACAACTTATTTACTGTTCATAATATGGTATCATATACATACAAGGAATTCAATTTATAAAAATATATGATTTTTCCTGCACGCCTAAATGAAACATCCTGTATAAATGAAAATTATTTTCCATTGCAGAAAGTGATAAAAAACACTAAAAAAACAAACAAACCACTGTATAATCGTAATAGTTGCTGTTTAAACACTCTCTTTTCGCATTAAAAAATCTGATGTGGCCAGGCACATGACTTTATCATACAATATATAAAATTAATTGTTTAGCTGCATGAGAATCTATTTGATTGAGATCAGTCGTGTCTGCATTAAAATAAAATTAGTTAGCCAGGATTTAACAGATAAATAAATAACTAAATAAATAAATAATTCCTTTATTAAAATAAGACAATATTAATTGCAACAAAATATTATTTATATTTAGGGCGCAGTTCAGCACACTTGTTTCCAAATTGCCTTACTCTTCCACTCAACCTCTTACGCAAACTAGAACTATGCCATAATTGTAGCAATAATATAAAAATAATTCCGAGAACTTATCAAAACAGAAACAAACAACAAAATTACTCTAGAGTCTAATTACACGTAACTGCAGCAAATCCAACTCAACAAAACATCGCACCTGCCCATAAAAAATAAAAATTAAAAAGCCTCCAATGTGCGCTCGATGCCTAAAGTCCCCCCTGTTGAGCAAACAGGTAACACTTCACCTTTCCCCCAAAGCTGGTTAACGATAATTTGTTCATATCTTCCCTGAGTCCCAGGGTATATGTGACTGAGCTGGTAAGAGAATGACCGTTTATACAGCTCAGTGCGATGGGCAGGTGGAGCAAACAAATCCCCAAATCTTAAATTAAGGTGATGGACATACGTTCTACAGCATATCTTCCGCATGAGGTATTGTGGGATCCTAGTGGATAGCAACTTATGATACAATATTGCTGCATGCACCACCCTAGTGTTATCCATGTTCAACCACCTCAAGTCGCCCAGCCCATTCGATGCATGATCATACTTCGTCAAACCAAAAACAAACAGAACACATGCATTTTGGACACGCTCAACACGCTGCCTATCCGACGCCATCGGGCAAGGACTGTACACGGTATCACAATATGAGATCTTTCGATACTATTACCTACGGTCAATATTAATTGTGAGATAATGTCAAAACATCAGCATTTGACACTACCGGTACTGTCATTAGACTGAAAAATTTGCAAATCCTGGGTCACTATATAGTATTAAATCAATGCAGATGCGACCGATTTCGATCAAATAGAATTTGCTCTTGCAGCTAAACTATTAATTTTACCAAAAAATGTCATAGGCATAAATTATTCAAAATTTCCTCTGCTTTAATTTATTATTTAACTATTTTGACGAAATTACAGAAATGGCGGCTCATTTCTAAAATCCCTGAAAAAGGCTTAGAGTAAACACCCAGTTCCTTTGGACCCTTTTGAACCAAAAGCTTTTCAACTCTAAGTTTGGTCATGAAACTTCTAAATATCAAGTTCCGTGCCGATACCTTTAGTAGTTTCTCCGGAAATGAATTAACAAAAATTGGGTACACACACACACACACACACACACACACACACACACACACACACACACACACACACACATACACACACACACACAGACATTTTTTTGTACCTTGGTCAAATATGTTCAGGGGACCCAAAAGGACATATTTCCGCAAAAATCGCAAAATTTTTTTTCGGCACGATTACAATACTTTACATACTGCGTATGATAAAGTAAATAATCTGATGTGGCCAGGCACATGACTTTATCATACAATATATAAAATTAATAGTTTAGCTGCATGAGAATCTATTCTATTGAGATAAATCGTAGGTATTGTCAAAGCATCAGCATTTGACACTACCTACACTACGTCATTAGAATAATAGTTATTTATGTCACAAATGCCGAAAGTACGGAATAGCGCGATGAGCGGTGATACGGCGCGTCACCGAAGGCGGAGTGTCGCTGTCGCATATGAGCGAGTCGCGCTATCTAGTTTTTGGCAGGAGCGACATCAACGTTTATTGTGTTGCTTTTTAAGAAATACGTATTTAAAAAAAATAAATGATTTCTGTATAGTAAATGCTAGGTTGGTACCACTTTGACGAAAGGTGCGTTCCGATTGGTAGGTAATGGTAGCTAATGGCGGTGGTAGAATACGAAATTATAGTATTTCTTACATATCGTGATAATGACACATATTAGTTTGCATGTACATAAACATGAGTCACTAGCAATTTTCTATTGGAAATACTATAACGGCGTCTGCTACCACTGCCATTATCACTAATGAAAACGCACCTTAAAAAGGTAATTCAAATTCTGACAGATTTATATTTGTTCATGACACATCCCTACCAACATACTAAACTAAAACTACACTCATCGCTATACTTTATTTATAATTTTCGCAATTTATCGTTTTTAGAATTAGATATAAAGACGGGTTGATATTTCTTATCAACAAACAATCAATTGGTCAATTGGTGATCTTATTTTATTTGAAATTTGTATTTTATAATTTTGCGCACTACAGCGACACGTTCCATAGTGGTTCTCCAACCTCTGATGAGATCAGCTGTTTTCGAATGTGACAACACAAAAAAATATTTGTCAAAATCCTGGCTACTATGTAATTTCATATCAATGCAGACGCGACCGATCTCGATCAAATAGAATTTGCTCTTGAAGGTAAACTATTAATTTTACCAAAAAATGTTATAGGCATAAATTATTCAAAATTTCCTCTACTTTAATTTATTAATTAACTATTTTGTCGAAATTACAGAAATGGCGGCTCATTTCCAAAATCCTTGAAAAAGGCTTAGAATAAACTAAAAAGCTAAACTATTAATTTTACCAAAAAATGTCATAGGCATAAATTATTCAAAATTTCCTCTGCTTTAATTTATTATTTAACTATTTTGACGAAATTACAGAAATTGCGGCTGATTTTTAAAATCCTTGAAAAAGGCTTGGAGTAAACACCCAGTTCCTTTGGACCCTTTTGAACCAAAAGCTTTTCAACTCTAAGTTTGGTCATGAAACTTCTAAATATGAAGTTCCGTGCCGATACCTTTAGTAGTTTCTCCGGAAATGAATTAACAAAAATTGGGTACACACACACACACACACACACACACACACACACACACACACACACACACACACACACACACACACACACACACATACACACACACACACAGACATTTTTTTGTACCTTGGTCAAAAATGTTCAGGGGACCCATAAAGACCTATTTCCGCTAAAAACTCAAAAAAAATTTTCGGTACGATTACAATACTTTACATACTGCGTATGATAAAGTAAAAATCACAAAATAATTACAATTCAAAAAAATCTCAAAATAAAAACGTCCTTCAAACAAAATTATAAACCCAAGTACATACCTACGATTTACAATGACGTTAAAGTTAGATTCTGAAAACATACAACTTACAATAAATACCTATTCTGACAAATCAAAATAATAAATTGTGTTAAATCTTGCAAAGTATGAAGTATCGGTGAGTACTGTCAGCGAAGTCCCTTCGCGGCTGTAAATTTAAATCCCCAGGACTGGCAAGGACACGATAACTGGTCCTCTAATAGAAAACCGATCAAGTGGTAAATTTCTCATCCCAGTGCCGATGTGTCGTAAATTGGTAAACCAATGTCCTGATATACTGCGAAATAAACCCAGATGTATCCTGCGGACTCGTTTCAGTCTATAACGCCCTCTTACGGCGATAGGACAATGTGGAATCTGGTGCTAAGTCGAAAAAATCCGAAAGTGTTGGTGTTTTTCATCGTTTACCTGTCGTTTTTGCTGGATAATGTGTTGCTTACTGTCGTGGGTATGTTTTTATTATCATCTTCTTAGCATTTTAATTTAATTTACCTCGTAAAGGACTTTTTCGAAGAAATAATTGAAACTGTTTCAGTTCCAATCATACCGGATTATTTATTCTCAAAAGACATCGATAACTCAGTAACAAATCTAAAATCGCTCAGCCCAATACAACGAAAATTTGGTGAATTTGAAAAGAACAATGGACCACTCGGAGCTCTATTGGCCTCGAAGGCCTTTGTTCAATTAATTTTTACTCCCATAGTTGGATATCTAACTGGAGTTATTGGTTATCACAAACCACTACTTCTGGGATCTTGCAACATGTTGTTGGCTACAATCTGTAAGTATTCGCACTCTTCATAAGAAAAACTCACCTATAAAACTATTAATAGCTACAGTAATGTTACTAATTTACCTACACTTGATATTTATATTTTTGAGCGATTATCGAAGACATTTGATGACATTTGATTAAAAACACAAAAATTTCGGAATACGACATTCATACTAGTTGCTTACTATAATCAAACCCAGCTAGAAATGTGTCCTAAACACATTTTTTAAAAATTGTTTATAGAATAAGCTAAATAAAAAATAATTAAATAATAGTTTAAGATTTAGATAACAAAACTAGGCAAACCTCCGAATGAGGCCAAATCATATCGGCCAATATCACTGTTACCGATGATATCGAAGCTCTTTGAAAAGCTGCTTCTAAAGAGAATAAAACCTATCATTGAGACAAAGGAACTAATTCCTAATCACCAATTTGGTTTTGGAGAAAGGAATTCCACTATAGATCAAGTCCATAGAATAACAGATACCATAGAGAAAGCATTAGAAGAAAGACTTATTTGCTCAACAATATTACTTGATGTGACACAAGCTTTCGATAAGGTTTGGCACGAAGGATTAATACACAAACTAAAGACTGTATTGTAAACTGTGTCTACAATAGGTCGAGCTGCTTAGATCAGATATATCTGATAGACTATTCAGAATAAAATAGATTGATGTATACTCGGAACTAAAAGACGTAAAAGCTGGGGTACCCCAGGGTAGTTTCTTGAGACCAATTCCCTATCTACTATATACAAGTGACCTACCACACTTGGAAAATGTAACACTCGCCACATTCGCAGATGACACGGCTCTGATGGCAGTGGGCTCAACTATTGGAGAATCTACTAGGAATCTTCGACAAGCTAGTAATAAAATATTTGAATGGACCAAAAAAATGGAGACCAAGCTCAACAAACTGAAATCTGTCCACATTAACTTTACAAACAAATGAATCAAGGACATACATCATGTCATGATTACATACGCCATAGTTCCATCTTGGCACACTGAAAACTATTTGGGTATAACTCTGGATACAAAGCTAGGGTGAAAAGAACACGTTAAGAAGAAAAAAGTAGAGCTGGGCAGAAACTACCAGTTGTCACTACAGAACAATAATATGGTTAACGCTCCTTTGTACATACGGAACAGCGACCTGCACCGTGATCTTGGTGTCCCACAAGTCCAAGAGATAAAAATGTTCGCCACTAAGCATGAATCTTGCCTACGTCATCAGTCAACGTAGAGGCACTGCTACTGGACTACAAGTGGACTACAGTGAGAACAGTAAAAATAACTAAACCCTTCGAACTAGCTAGCAAATCAGTGAAATGTATAACAAGCTGAGCACAGTGAGTGAAGTGTTAGTGCTTCTTGCTTAGGACAAAGTAAATATAGAATATCAGTGGATCAGTGCCTATTAGAGTCAAGTACCAAGTTTTAAAAATTCAGATTTAAATTGATGGTTAATCTTTTAGATTAGTTAATAGTTTCAATATGTTGAGCATCTTATGCTTAAAAGAATAATAGTTTATTATTTATCTTCAATACAAAAGTATTTTAATTATTAAAAAACCAAAACTAGCAAACTTTTTACTTTTAAACCATATCTTTAATTTGTCTTTTCATCCTGTAGCCTTCGAAAGAAATTAGAAATATGATTTTAAATAAGATTTTTCTGATTAAGTGATTACTTTGTAATTTTGTAATCGAAAACAGAAAAATATATTAGTTATATTTTAATATAATGCAGTATTGCTTTACAGTGTTTGCTTATGGTACATCATATGGAGTTTTGGTGTTGGCCAGAGCATTGCATGGAAGTTCCTCAGCTGCTATAGCAGTTTGTGGCATGAGCATATTAGCAAAAACAGTTCCAAAAGACGAGAGACTTCGGTACATGCCCTTGGCTTTTGGTGGAATTGCTCTTGGAGTTCTGATAGGGTACCCATTAGGAGGAGTTGCTTACCAATTTATAGGAAAATCAGCTCCGTTTTTGTTCATTGCATTCTTCATTATGGGCAGTATAGGTATGTATAGGTAGTTTGTTATTATTATATACAGCCAAAACAAGAAAGGAGTAAGTGCACGTACTCACAGAGAAAGGAAATTGGAAATCTTAGTCTTATGGCCACCCATCGGATAAAAATTTGCTACAAATTTTACTTTTTAGGTCTTCAGATATGCACCCTTCCCGAGTATGATAATTTACAACAAGACGAGAGCCCTATCAACATTGGGCAATGGATTGAGTTGGTTAAATATCATAAAACTCTTATTATAGCTGGAGCTATATGCGTCTCAACTGGAGCTATGGCAATCCTAGAGCCATGCATTCCCATGTGGATGATTGCACATTTTGACCCACCTCCGAGCAAATGGCAATTAGGGGCAGTATTTATTCCTGACAGTCTTGGTTATTTTCTAGGGACAAATTTTACAGGTAAACCATTTATTTTACTCGAAAATAAACTTTAAATTAATAACAGTGGTTCTAATCCAGGTGGAGGACATGTTTTTAATCAAAAATTAACACCTTCAGCTTGTTTACTTCATTTCATTCCTATGTGGGATTACACCAATAAATTAATTACTTCTTTATTTCCTAATTTTACAATGTGACAAAAACGTAATATTGTTTTCTCTCATCAGGTTTATTATCAATTGCACCATGGAGAGTTGCTCTTGCTGGAATGACCCTTATAGGCCTGTGCTGCTGTGGTATACCTCTAGCTGTATCAGTAAGCAATTTGTCAATACCACATTTTGGTCTGGGATTTGGTGTTGGTGCTGTGGATGCAGTTTTAGTACCGCTCTTGGCCAATTTGGTTGACGTTCATGGTAGTTCTCAGTACGGACCGATATACGCGTTACAACAGATTTCTGTTAGCACTGCTTATTGTTTTGGGCCACTGATCGGTGGACAGGTTGTTAACAGTTTGGGATTTCCCTGGCTGATACGGATTGTGGGTTTCATCAACATAATGTTCAGCCCACTGTTGCTGTATCTGGAGACAATAAAGGTTATATACAATTTGATAGTGTAAAACGTTATTACATGAAGATGTTTTTTAGGCTAAAACGCCAGGCTTATCTAGCGGAGATACTGTAGCTTCGTACTCTTCAATAACCACGGCAACCACAACAGAAGATTGGGAGTGACAACATTAAATTGACTGTACCTATTCTGATATTTACGAATAAGTGTTTGATTAAATAATATCGTCTCAAGATATCTTTATTTAGTTAGGTATTGTTAATACAAAACCTAATTTGACTTATGCGCGATATATTTTACAATACCTTCATAGAGTTTTGTTATTTTATGTTTTAGAAATATCGATAAAATAAAACCGATTTGGAGTTGAGAAGTGGGGGGGGGGGGGGGGGTGCGGGTGCTGCCTTTGCACATGATGAGTAGTCATACGGTTCTCGGACTTCGCGCCTCAGAAAAAGTACTCAAATAATAACAGCAAAACCTGTTAGTTATAAATTTATACTAACTGCAATGTTGTAATATTAATTTTAATATTCATAAAAATCTAAAACATAAAAATATCAAATAAAGAAAAATATTAAAACAAGTCAACCGCTGTATACAAGAAAAAGTTGTGAATGCCTTATTTGTGCAGAATTTAATAACATTACTCTAGTACCGGAGCTAAAATTACGAAATCGTCGCCGTTTTGCGGTAAAATGCGAAAACCCGCAAATTGATGCCATACACATATACAGGCCTATTTCGTAATTACATCCTAATATATAAGAAGGTTATTCTTAGGTAAATCTTAAAGAACAAATTCATATGAACATATTTCCTAAACGTCTCAACTTTTGAACTTCGGGGTGCTAAAGTTTTAAGAAACAAAAATATTTTTATGGTAGGCTTTGGCACGACTCTAAATATTTTTGTGATACGTTTTACGCATCTTCTATGCATCAAAAGGCATTTTCTGCTGTAAAATATATTTTTTCATTCTTGACAGTGGCGTTTGTGCGGGGTTTGTACTGAATCATTTCAAAGACAAAAGTTATACGCCGCTGCTTCCTCTTAATGTTAAAATTATTTTTGAAATCTTCATTCCTTTCTTACCAAATCTAGTCTCTTGATTTCTTTTGTTTAACGTACGGTTTTCGCATTATCAATATAATTTATTCATTTGCATCTCTAAACCTCTTACAAGAAAAAACAGTTTAAATAAAATACAACTTTAAACAAAAATTTACTTAAGAGAATACTTTTTAAACGGTAAAATTATAAAATTCAAATAATTTTTTCTAAACACATTTTGGAATGGCAACTTTCTTTGTTGAAACTTTAGCACCCTACAGTTAAAAAGTTAAGACCTTTAGGACATATGTTCATATGATTTTTTTCTTACACGAGAAAGCTTCGACCTATCAGTACATCTTACACTATTGATACTGCAGTTCTCCAAAAGCTCGATACAGTTCGCGATCTCGGCGTGTTGTTCACCTCTGATCTATCTTTTGCATCTCATATTGAGGCTGTGTGCGCCCAGGCATCGCGAATGTTGGGATTTGTTATTCGCACGATGGAGAGAGCGTTTTTTTAGTAGTTTTTGCGTAGTTTTTAAAGAAAATCAGTGAAAAAAACGTACACGATTAAAAACAAGATTAAAAATGCAATTAATTGAAATTAAAAAAACTTTGTGTTATCATAAAACTTTGCATTTTAGGTGTTTGAACATATACTAGTAAAGATGTCTGCTAAACATATTCCTAATCTGATTTCCTTTTTCGCGTATTTGAATTCTTCAGGGGTCCTCGCTACTTCAAAGAAAAAATTATAAATTGTACAAAATAAAAAGTATTCCACTTTTTTCCCCGAAAACTTATTTTACAGATAGTAAATGCGACACTGAGAAAAAGTTTCATATGGACTTATGTGTTTTTTACTTTATCATACGCAGTATGATAAAGTATGTATTGTAATCATGCCGAAAAAAAAATTTGAGATTTTAGCGGAAATAGGTCTTTATGGGTCCCCAGAACATTTTTGACCAAGGTACAAAAAAATGTCTGTGTGTGTGTGTGTGTGTGTGTATGTGTGTGTGTGTGTGTGTGTGTGTGTGTGTGTGTGTGTGTGTGTGTGTGTGTGTGTGTGTGTGTGCGTATGTGTGTACTCGATTTTTGTGACGACGATTCCGGAGAAACTACTAAGGGCATCGAGACGAAAGTTCATATTTAGAAGTTTTATGACCAAACTTAGAGCTGAAAAGCTTTTGGTTTAAAAGGGTCCAAAGGAACTGGCCGTTTCCTCTAACCATTTTTCAAGGATTTTGCAAATGAGCTGCCATTTTTGTAATTTCGTCAAAATAGTTAAACAATAAATTAAAGTAGAGGAAATTTTGAATAATTTATGCCTATGAAATTTTTTGGTAAAATTAATAGTTTAGCTTCAAGAGCAAATTCTATTTGATCGAGATCGGTCGCATCTGCATTGATATGAAACTTCATAGTAGCCTGGATTTGACAAATATCTTTTTGTGCTGTCACCACAGAAATGTCTATCGCTGTCACACTCGAAAACAGCTGGTTTCATCAGAGGTTGGAGAACTGCTATGGAACGTTGCCACTCTAGTGCGGCAAAGTACAAAATTCAAATAAAATAAGATCACCAATTTGATTGTTTGTTGATAAGAAATATCAACCCGTTGTTATCTAATTGTAAAAGCGATAAATTGAGAAAATTGTAAATAAAGTATAGCGATGAGTGTAGTTATATTTTAGTATGTTGGTACGGATGTGACATCTACAGTGTCATGAACGAATATAAATCTGTCAGAATTTGAATTAGCTTTTTACGTATTTCTCAAAAGCAACACTAAAAACGTTGATGTCACTCCTGCCGAAAACTACATAGCGCGACTCGCTGACATGCGACGGCGACGCTCCGCCATCGGTGACGCGCCGCAACACCGCTCGTCGCGCTATTCCGTACTTTCGGCACTTGTGAGATATATAACTATTATTCTGATGACAGTAGGTAGTGTCAAATGCTGATGCTTTGACTATACCTACTATTGATGCTATTGACTATCAAAATATCTATCAAATCCTGGCTGACTAGTTTAATTTTAATGCAGACACGATTTATCTCAATCAAATAGAAAAGTAGGTACCTTAAAAGTATCATCACCTACTAAATCCATTTTGAAATTTTCGACATGAAACACCTGACCACATAGCACTTCCGTCAAAATTACAAAACCGTTTTTTTGTCAATAGGGCAGTTTCCTTTAGTTCCATAGCCAAATTTGCAAAAATGTCAGTAATATTTGACTAAATTTTACAACCCAACATCAAAGTCGATCCCTCATTAGAATCAGACGGCAAAACTATCTTCAACCAAATCGTGTCTCAGTAGAGTGTGTAGTAGACTGTAGTAACACAATTTTTAAATTTAATCTTTCTGTTAATATCTTCCAACTATCAACTATCAAAATTAAAAAATACAGGTAAAATTTCAGTCCAGTATGTTCATTAACAGAAGAAATCAGAACTAGGCCCTAATTTAAAAAAAGTTTTCTTAAAGTTTTCGGTAGAAACAATACCATCCTCCGAGTTTCACTCCGAATGATCATCTATTCGTGATGCCAACTTCTTTTTATCAATTCAACTTGCGTGTTGATATCAGGCACAATGTCTACAGCACCATAGGCCAATCTTTGTGTAATTTGATATACGGTTACCCCTAGCTTACTGTAGATAAATCAGTGTTCCCCAGAGCCACGGATGGACGCTTCCTAAATTCATTTCGACCGCAAGCCGCTCCACTTAACTCAATATTCTTGTTTGCACTGTAAGTTAAGAAGAATACTTTGTTTATTCTGTCTACTCCTCGTGCCAAATGCCCCTACGGATCGATACCCCAAATGAATACTAATGCACTGAAACAGCCTGTTTAGAAAAATTCCAATTTGATGGTCCTACTCAATAGTTGTATCTTCTATCTAAATAAATTACTGCAAATTTATAATTTTGTTAGTCTACAGCAAACATAGTTCTATAGATGATAAATAGAATGAATATCGTCTGTATTTATGATCTATATAATTCTGTCAGAACTTCTAACTCTGAATAACATTAGAATATGATCGTTTCACATATCATGATGTTGCGGAGATACAAAAAATGCTGATTTACTTTTCGAATTTTATGTTCCTGATTTCAGTCTGTATTAGGTACCAGCATAAAATTTTATTTACAAATAATGAAGGTCACGGTGTGATAAAACATGTATTAAGGCTAGTGTCCAGCATCCCCTGAATGCGTATTAGTTATCAATAAAAACTATTTTGTCCATTACACTGTTCAGCAAAACTCAAAACAATATAAAATAATGTTTCTGAAGTAATGTAGTGTCCGTTGCTGCCCGTGCAACATAATTCAGTCAGGAATTGTTTTGTTCAGTTCCACATAAAACTCATTCGACGTGTTTTGATCAAATTGAAGTCTTCTTCACACCTAAATTTATTCGGGGTTGGGAGTTTTGAAATAAACACTCTGCATGTTAGGATGGTCCATATTTTGAAATTTTAATGTTGGTTATACCCATACCGATATCTAAATTTAAAAGTAGAAATTCTAAATTTAATCTAATTTTTGAGAAAATCCGTGATCAAAAACTGATGAGAAGCCAATAAACACTAGATACCATTCAGAATGTCTACGTGAAACTGTTTTTACTTCTTCAATTTTCTTTATTGATTATCAGTATTATCACAATATGTAAAATGATCTGACAACTAAACTCAGAAGTTAAAATAATTTTTTTTAATATGTTACTAACGAGGTATGTAAATTCATTTTCCTTTTACGGAACCTTTTACCCGAGCCCTACTTTGGCATAACCAAGGGCCATGGCAAGCAACGGATTCGGATATGGGAAGATAGTGAGATGATATGGAGGTATGGGTTATATGATATGAGGATATAGGTTAGGTAATATTAGGGCTTCTTATCCCGGGATTACGGGATCCCTGGACCCTGACAAATAATGAGCTTTTTCGGGATCGCGGGATTATAAATCTAAATCCCGGGACCCCAAAAAAGTTCAATTTAAATTATATTCTTATTATTTTGTGAATTGGCGAAATGTGGGCCCTGATCTACAATAAATTAATTGAGCTGTATTTTTTAAGTATGAACTTCAGTCTATAACAGCCCCAAAATCGAAATATTTAGTTTCACGCGTCCTGACAAAAAGTGCACTTAGATAAAAAATTATGGGTTGGGCTATTCGAAGAGTATTCACGAAAACTGACGGATATACAAAAAAATATTAATTTTTTCATGACAAGATATTGAATTTTTAATATTCTAAGAAGTTGCATTGCATACTTCATCAACGTTGAACAATAAATAACGTCTTCACTTAAAAACACGTTAAGAACTGGGTCTAAAGTTATTATACTTATGTCATATCAAAAATTCGTCAAAAATAGCACCAATATGAAAAACTGCATGGATTTGGTGACTGTGTGCATTCGAGGCATTGTAATACGGCAATTTTGGCTTTTTTCATGAATCCCGGAATCGGAGGCCCTATAATTTGCCCTATAATGTACTGATGTACTGTGGATATTAAGGTACAAGACAGGGTCCTGCTTAAAAAGATTTAAAAGTTTCAAAATAAGAACTACCATGAGTGTTAAAGAGAATAAAAGTCGGTGGTTATCGGTGTAATCATAATATTTTTATTTCTACGTATTACATATTTATTTAGCATAGCGCAGTAGTATTATACAAGGTGAGCTAAATTTTAAATTTAACGTTAAATTATCTCTGGGCTGGCAACAACGACACTTCACTGGTTGTATTGTAATTTTTTAATGGTATGGCCTCATTTCTGAATATTTTATTAATTAATTCTTTACAAAATACTTTTCAATTAAATCATTCTAGATCTCATTTAGTTACCTATGCATCAATCCAACTTTGTAATATGAATACATCACAGCATAGTATACTATATTCTTAGGTAGTTACTTTATGCACTAAAAATTTACAAAGAATTCCAAAATGTCACAGAAACTATCGCAATCTACATACAACAAAAGTATTAAAGCGCCCGTAATTATCCCTTCATACAAGAAGTTTGTGCCTTTTTTCACCACAAAATTTATCATTTTTTTTTTCAAGATAATCTAATGTAAAGAATAAAATGGCCCACCTGTAGATCGTATAGAACATTAACATTTTGAAAAGAATTAGAAAAATGCTAAATATTTTTTAAATATTTTAAAATTTGGAGTTACTTAATATAAGCAAACCTTTAAGCCCTTCATTGTGTGAATACACACACAAAAACAATAATCAGCGCCAATGCAACGACATTTTGTTTAATAAATACAGAAAATATACAGGGGAATATTTACAGCTTACATGTGATGAACTAACGTTCTGTAAGACTAATGTCTATGATACAAAATTCATATTAAGGAACAAAACATTTTTACGACGTCAGAAAAACACGTTATGGGTGGAATAAGAGGATAAGGAGTCAAAGATAACTCATCACATGAAGAAATCATTGGCAACAGTCTTAAAATCTTAAATTATCCCATATTTAAATGTTTAAAATAACTTTGCATCATAGAACTAACTTCTAAATATCACGCTATAATTTATGGGCGCGAAGTTGGGTGAATATTATACTGGCATTGGTTGCATTCACAAAATCCCGGTAAGTATACAGAACTCGGCAAAACGGGCTGCGGATTGAATAGAGACAAAAAAGGATAAATGCTATGCATATAAACCTTACTTCCAGCTATCAAAGGCAACTGACCACCATGCGAAGTACCAACCTTGCCAAAAACAGGTTTAAAGGCGCTAACATGGTCATCAGGGTCAGTTTTATCTTCACTGTTTCTCCTGGAATTCGACAAATTGAAGTGTTCGATAGCTTTCAGTAAGTCGTGATTGCACCTCTTCAAGACTAATTCCAGAACAGAACGTTTCTTGTTTGGAAATAACTTGCAGAGCATATCGATAGACGCTGGACTGACTTGAATATCGCTTGGAGTGGTTGCAGCTGAACTTGATTGGGCGTTTGGTGATTCTGGTTTTGCTTCTTGTGTTTCTGGTGTTGGTGATGTTACTTGCATTCCGTAGATCTTTCCTGGTGGAAGATATTCGTATGTGGTGCCACTTTCTGCCGCAGCCAAGTGAAGTGCAATGGCATCTTCAGCTGCTTGTTGGCGTTTCAGAGCTACCTAAAATTGTTTTAGAATTTTAGTAAAATAGTCTCTGTAGTTTCTTCTGTATGTTGCAATTTGATTTTGGGATAGTGTTACAGAATAAGATCTGAAGAAGTTTGTTCACTACGTACACACAAAACATTTTTTGTTCTGAGTTGTAACTAGTGGATGGAAAATTATTAGCAAATGATCTCATCTTTTTTACTAGTTAACCCTTCAAAACTAGGAAATAAAACAAGGCAATTTTTCCTGCTCCACTGAAAAATTGTCAACATTTCACATTTTATTTTCCCTCAAACCGCCAATACAATTTTAATGATTTTGTCGTTCCGTTGTAGGTTGATTCATCAGTAACGATACTCTGCTTTCTATTTAAATTACAGTTTTGGGCATATACAAGGTACATGAATGAGGATAAGCTGTTTTGGTTGAAATTCTGTGGTTTGTGCTAGCTAAAACCACAGGAATCAATAAATGTGCTGGTGCACAAAAATCAGCGTGACTAAACATCTTTAGGTTTCGCCAAAAGTTGCCTAGTCACGACAATAAGAAACGCCTAAAGTATCAACTTGGTCGAACGATAACTTTTGCTCCAGAAGTTTACTAAAAGTCTTAAACTTTGAGCAAAAATGCAAAAAAATTATCAGATTAAGAGGCACCACAATGTGTATTTTACCTACCTAATATCAACATGAAAAAAATAAAATAAAGTATACGACCACACAGGCTGTTACCATGGGCGCCGTTACATATGGGCAGGGGGGGGGGGGGCGTGTGCCCCCCCCCCTGGATTTTGAACACAACTATACCCAAACTATTCGGTGATGTACCTGCGCTAGCCCCCCGCCCTGAATAAAAAAAAATCCTACTGACATTTTACATACTATAGTATTTTGTGTAGTAAGACAAGAAAGTGATTCCTAATCGAGGCTGGGCACATTTTGAGGCTCCGAATTCATTTTTTGCGCGGCGCACACATCATTTTTATCCTAATGATGACTATGCCGATTATAATCGTCACCAATGTCAGTTTCATTAAATTGCTTACCTCCAGTTTTCGTCGTGAAAGAGTCATAATATAATTTATGCCAAGTTTACGATTTTGCGCTGTAGTCCAAAAAGCCCATGTTTGAGCTTTCATTTAATCATACTTATTAGGTTTAATTACAGTAGATCGTCGATAATCCGAACCTCGGTAATCCGAACATTCGCTAATCCGAAAATCCAAACAGAAATAATAATAAAATAAGTCACTGAGTCACCTAGGGAAAAGCCATGTTGTCGCTTCCTGCTTACAGAAAAATTTTGCTTTTGTTTTATATCTTCTATCCAATACTCGTATTTTTCACTATTTTGCTGTAATAATCCGAATCACCTTCGGACCCAAGTAGATCGGGTTATTGTCGCTCTACTGTAATAAATAAATAAATCATAATTAATCATAAATAAATTATAAATAAATCCCTTCGATTGCTCTTCGATATCGCTTCGATATCCCTTCGATATCGCTTCGATATCCCTTTGATTTTGACTTTTTGCCATTCTTATAATTTATGAAGAGCGGAATCGAATGGTGGTGGTTTTATTAAGATTGAACTTTTATACAATCTTATTTTCTGCTATTTAGTTGCAATATTTGATAATCCAAAAATTTGATAATCCGAATGACCTTCGGTCCCAATTAGTTCGGATTTTCGACGCTCTACTGTACTTCGCATCTTTTTGCACTGCTCAGCTGTTTATCTCAAATATAGTGGGTGAAAATAAGTCTAAAATATAGATAAAGTCTACTGAACTTTTGATATAGAACTCATGTCCACACACCTGACACAGTTTAGGTACTGCTTAGAGCCTTAATATATTATAGAATATATAAATAATTAGTATGTAAAACTTTATTTGTTTAACGTCTTAAAAAAGAATTCAAGATAACCCAAATTGGCCAAAATTGGTATCACAATTACAAAACGGTTTTCATTAACTCCTTTAAAAAAAGTCACACAAATGTTATTTGGCTTTAAAAGTGCCGTCCTATGATACATGGCATTATTTTTCCTATGCTGTTTGTAAAAGTGGTTCAATCTTCCGACTCTCTCCAATGTTCAAACAATACATTCCCGGACATAAATTCATTCAAAAAATTTTCTACTATGGTAATACAAACAATTCATACAGCTTATATATAACAACAATTATTATAAACTAGTTGACTTTTTTTAGGTCGTCTTTTAAGTGTTTACGTATAATAGTATCATGATAGCAATTTTGAATTTCGTTGTCTATGATCGTTATCACAGAATTTTCAAATTTGTCAACTTTTCTTTATATTTAGGCATTGTTTTCCGTTTATGTGGTTACATTTTACAATAATATGTTCGCCTTTTATTGTTTACCAATTTGTTATTAAGACTTTTTATCGGATGCTCGATTGACACGATTATAGAATTAAATTATCAATTGTGTTCATTTTGTGCCTGTATTTTTGGTTTTGAAAGGTGCCAGTTGCTCATTATACATTAGGCCTTGCTCGATGTACACGAGCTAGAAATTCTTATAAAAAATTAACAATGTTTACTCCAAAATTTTACAAAGTAATAAAAATTGTTCAATATTGGTTGGCAATCAGACAAAATCTAAAGTTCATGGATAAAAGTTCAATGATTCTGAAACAAATATATAAATACAAATAATATTCTTAATAAAAACTATTAATTACACATTAATAAACGATAGAAGGGCAGCAAAAAATTATTAATTACACATTAATAAACGATAGAAGGGCAGCAAATTTTGTTAAAATTTATTTAATATCAATATGCTATAGATAAGCTGCCGAGCATACAGGGGTCACAACCGTGGCTAACGACATAAAATGGGTAAAAAATGACACAACCATAAAAGCCACGAAGATTTTTCAGGGTGAATGCAATTTAAATTTAACGCACAATATGGGCTATTGGGTATTTTTTTATATTTTTATTATTGTCATGTTTGTTGTGTCTCAATTTTAGAATCCTAAGTAATAAATACGAATATGTCTCTATCAATGCCATTTACAACAAATAAAACAACGAAAACACTAAACAAAATAATTAATAGTAGGTATAGTTCACACTACGTCACCTTTTATTACTAAAAAAAATCTTGCCCCCCCCTGGAACATTTTGTAACGGTGCCCATGGCTGTTACGTACACAATATTTTCAAATTTGATATGGGTGAGTTTTGCTACGCCTGTCAACATTAGCTGAGATGGTTTGTACTTATTGCAACATCACATAAATCGCGAACATAGCGCCATGTGTGGATGCATCACAACTGATGGACGTATTTTTGCCCGATGCTTATATTTTCAGGTGTAAAATAACATTCATATATCTTCTTCTTGCTGCATCCGATAGATCTACGCCTTTTCAGTGCCATCTAATATGCAACTCAAGTATGGCAGATGACTTGGCTTTTAAAATCAGTTATTTAATTGTATTTCAGATCACGTACAAAACTGTCTCTGAAAAAAAAAATCGAAATGGACAAGCGTTGATTCAGTATGTCAAAAAGTTAACTATAGCAACTACAGCAAGATCTGGAAAGGAAAAGCGAACTAAAAATTTTGGGCCCAACAAAAACAAAAGTTAAACGGAAAAGCTTAAAGAACACAGTTCACGTACAGTGTTTGTATACCACAGAAAATAAACTGCATGAATGAAGTCAAAAAGATGGCATTTCAAATGCAAAAGAATAAGAAAAGCTAAAGAAATGTGGAAATTGAACTCAATTTTCTGTAGTATGGCTGCCCGAGATTGGATTGTTTTTTGCAAAAAGTTGTTTTCCTGTTTTATCAATAAAAATTCAACGGAATTGAAAATGCGACAAAGGAATATTGGTAACGCCACATTAAGGAAAGAAACACAAAAAAAATAAAAAAAAGATACTCGGTCAGCATACTAGACGCAAAAGACTCTTTTGATACACTGTTGCTCGTAGATTACATCATAGTAGCAGAAATACTCGTTTAATTAGGTAATACGAAACAAGCCGCATTGACCTTTTAATGATTTAAATATAATTTAAAAAATAATGCGATTTGATACAATTCTCTACGTATGCCGAAATGAACTTTAAAACTAGCAAAGGAGGACCCCTGCTTTCGTTATAGTCTAGTGTTTGATGATGAGCAAATACCACTTCACACAGTTGTCATTTTGGTTTTCACCTCAATCGTTTTCGTCTTCAAGCAGCTTCACTTTATCCGACTGTTTTATTTTATAATTATCTTTCATTTCATACTAATTTTTTATCTTGATTGCTGCAGCTCATAACTGCAAACTCATTCGATGTTGCTGAAATGGGTGTTTTATTCTTATAGGTTTGATGTTCAAAGTTGAATCTTTAATTGGGCCCTGCATAATTAGTTTTGTGAGGTCACGTTTTGTAAAAGTAACACAATGTGTAACCAATCTTTAAACACCCTTCAAACAATAACGCAATCACAGAGAATTTTTGTGGACTGAAATGCAAGCACAGATTTTGAACTTCAAACCTCTTTACCTCTCTCTTTACTGTTAAACGAAGTACCAAACATCCACGCCACTTCGCAGATTTGTCACAAAAGTTTGCTCACTCAGTGTCCAGCCTAGCCAATGTCTCGACAGTGCATCTTTTCACTCGTTTCAGAAAAGAATCACTTTCTCGGCTTGGTACATACCTTATAATATACTATTTATTTAACATCACTAAAAGAGCTCGACTGAACTGAAAGTTTGTGAAATTGGGTACAACCGTACATTGCCTATGTGAAGATAGCCCCCAGCCCCCTCTTATGGGAATTTACGTATATAGAAAAACTCTAATTACTCGAGTACCCTTAGAGATACCGCAACGAAACTAACACTGTTCGAACGAGCGTTCGTCGACCAATCTATAAGTGGAAAAGACCCGAAATATGTAAATTAGTGTCCGTAATTAATTAACAACTGATTAGGTGACACTTGAATTTGAGATTTTGTCTGGTTAATACATTTTTATTAGATTTTTATGCCAAAATCCAGATGGGTGGATAAAGTCTGTTAATGATGTCAATTAAGATGGACCACAAAAATCACCCACATTTTTTTTTTATTAATTGTTAGTGGGTCCAACACCATGAATGTATGGGTATGTAAATTTGCAACAATCAATATCCAACGGCCGTCCGGTTTAACAACGCAAGCTGTCGCAAAACATGCCAACCTTAGCCCACGCATACTACCGCAAACCCAGTGGCGGACTGGGTCCAAAAATATTGGTTGCCAGGAACCTAGGGGGGCCCACTTTTTTGTGTTCATGCTGACGGTATATAGTATATACCATAGTATATACACAATTATTTTCAGAATGCAATTATCATTCTGAATAATTTTTTTATAATATTTGTAATCTCAATTCCTTGAAAAGTTTCAGCCGTTTGAACAACACCCACTACACGTTACAACGATAGGAAGAAATACATAGAAAGAAAATAAATTTAATGAAAAATATTTTAAACATAATCAATAATAACAATATTTTGGAGACAGTGGCGAACTTAATAATAAAATTATAAACCCCTAACCACAACAAGTATTTTAGAAACCTAAATACGTATTTCAGCAACTATGTTGCCATCTTCAGTAGAACCTAAAAAAAATCAAATCACTAGTGGAAGTGTGATTTGCTTGGACAATATCCAGTAAAGATACTATGAAGTGCTAATCTCTCTTTTTCTTTTTTTAGGTTCTACTGAAGATGGCAACATAGTTGCTGAAATACGTATTTAGGTTTCTAAAATACTTGTTGTGGTTAGGGGTTTATAATTTTATTATAATCAATAAATTGAATAAAGTAAATGAACAAAATAATTCATATGAAGCTACTAATTTTTTTTTCTTTCTAGAAAATAATTCAAGTCATTTGGAGGAAAAGTATCATATGGACTTTTTGGGTTTCTCACTTGCTTAAGAAGTTTGAGTCGGTTAAAATGCGGGTTTGTTAATAACTCAAACGGTTGTAACTTTGTTCTAAATTGAAAACATAATAGGTCCATATGAAACGTTATACTCAGTATTATACTGGATAAAAATTGCGGGCAAAAAAGTGAAAAATGTAAGAGTTACAAAGAAAAACTAGAATGTAGAATGTTCGAATAAATATTAAAAATAAAACTGTTCTTGGTGTACAAAAATGTTAATAGTAAAAAAATAAATATTATTATTTATTATTATTATTCTAACAGAAATAAATAGTATTCTAACAAATAAACAAACATTAAAATATTAAATATACCGGGTGACTCAATTTCGAGGCTCACCATGGGGATCTTGCTTATTAGTGGAGATGTTTAAACTTTCGTATTTTTGTGTTCATCAGTTATCTGAAAAGAAATTTAAGCTATCATTTTTCATTTTGAAGATATCCGCAAAAAACTGAAATGTTAAGATATCGTTTTTAGTTTTTTATTCAAAACCAAATGTAGCTAGACATTTGAAACACAACGTTCTTTTTAGCGACTTTTTATTAAAGAATGCAGTGTTATAATTTAATTTAAAATAACAAAAAATTGCTGCGTAACCATGGCCAACTTTCGTTTTTCTTATGGGCGCCATGTTGAGTTTTGGCATTAACCGATAGTCGTGTTTTTACTCATTTCCGCAATGTATAACATGTTGGCATTATTTTTTAAAACAATGGTTTTATCATAAAAAAAAATGTATTCTTTTTCTCGTTGTTTGTCGTGGGTACCATGTACCCAACCGGAGCTGCAAATTTAAACATAGGCTCTATCTCCACTCTTAAGTGAGATCTCCATCGTGAGCATCGAAATTGAATCATCCGGAATAAGATCGATAAATCAGCTTGAAAAAGCTTTCAAATCAGCTTTAAAATGTCTAACTCGGTGGTCTATCGTCAACAGCTAAAAAGTTATTAAGCATCTAATGTGACATTTGTAACTTATGCACAATATTCATAAATTAATATTAAATATCCAGATTGTTCGACGAAATTCAACATCTCTCATTTATAATAATTCTTCTCTTCATGCAGCAGCTTTTAGTAATAGCATTTTGGAATTTTGATTTATACAAACGTATAATTTGTGATATTTATTTTCTTCAAAGTTAAATTTATCAAAGGCATTAAATTGTTAATGGTGGTCCAACCAATTGAAAAACTCGATTGCCTAATTTAATCGAGTTAGATTTGTTACTCTGGAGACATATTGAGGAAGAAATTTATGGGAATATTACACCTACGATAGCGAACATTAAGGATAGGAATAAGGAGGCATGAAAATATTTTTGTGGAAACCATGGAAAATGTAACATTTCCTCCTAGAATTTGAAGCAAGACTGAATAATAATTATTTATTCAGTTTACATGTATCCATTTATTTAATTACTTATTCTTATGAGAGTACAGAAATGTTAATATTTCTGAAGAACACCACATTGCTACCAAAGCACCCTTTGTTTTCAGTAGTAACTAGAACATCCCCATAAACTTATTCGTTAACATGTCCCGAAATAAATAAATTGAACTGGCGATTTAGCTGGCTAATGCGTTAGACCACTACAACCAACCCAAGGATTCATTAAAATTCTTTAAAAAATTTAGAACATTATAGACATTTTAGGAAAGTTGATTTATCGATCTTTTGAAGTATGTCAAGATATACAGAGTGTTCCATTTACACTTATTTCACATTTAACAAATCTCCATTTTTCCGGGTAAGTCATATGAGAACCGCAAATATTATTCATTTGCTGTAAAAATGCGATTCTTTTACTATCCAAAATAAGTTCTTTTATTTCTTTATTCTTATTAGTTAACTAAGAATGATTTTTTGAAAATGCCAATCATTTCACAATATATCAGAAACAGCTCATAATACAAGTTGATGTCAAAACAATTAGACTAAAAATCTACATCAAAAATTGCAATAATATAGGTACCTAGTGTTCCATTTAAACAAACATAAGTTTGTTGGTACGTTGTTGTGGGACAACCTGTAGGTAAGCATGAAAATATTTTCTGGCTGTACGTCGAAAGAATATAACTTTTATAGCACTTTGTAAATCGATTTTATGATATCTTCAAAAGTGAAATCAAATATCACTTTTTATATCATTGATCAACACAAAATTGCGCAACTTTGTTTTTGATAAGTTTTTTGTATTTTCATGTTTTTTAAAATTTATTTTGTTTTAAATTGCATATTTTATTTTATAAATAAATTTTGTTCTATTTTTATTGCATCATGTATAAAAGAACATTTTGTATAAGTGATTCATTTTTGTACAGCATTGACTACTTTATTTTTAACTACCATGTCATGCCATAACAATTCTGTACTTTGTGACGTATTGGTGTTTCAAATACGGACGAATAATATTTTTGCAAGAACCTGATCAACCAAAGTGAAATAGTAAAAAAATCCTTTCTGGCAGGGACGGCGCGACGAGCGAGAAGTCGCTGCACCTGCACCGATTGCAATAGGCTTTGGCTAAGGCTTTGTTTTTACTCTGTGTATATCTGTTGATATGCAGACATGAATTTATTGCAAATAGGTGGGGCCCTCTTATTGCCTGATATTTTTCGTTCGGCGGTTCCGTGCAAGTTGCAGTATAAATAAATATATTATTAATATTTTCAACATATTGTCTTAAGGGGGGCCCACTTAAGGGGTGGCCCACTTGCCATCGGGCAACCTGGCACCACCTGGCCAGTCCGCCACTGCTCAAACCTATCTAATAGCGATCGGACTTTTTAACATTCCTATAGTCTAAGAAGAGGGGAACCGAATGGTGTTGATTTTAATAAGATTGAACCAAGGGTCAACAAGATTTTCCAGATTTTTGCACACTAATTTACATATTTCGGGTCGGACTTTTCCACTTTTAGATTGGCCGAAGAACGCTAGTTCGAACAGTGTTAGATTCGTTGCGGTATCGCTAAGGGTACTCGAGTAATTAGAGTTTTTCTATAGGTACACGTAAATTCCCAAAAGAGGGGGCTGGGGGCTAACTTCACATAGGTCCATACATAGCAAATTGTGTAAGATATTATCAGGTAAAAATTTTTCAGGTTGGTCTGTTGGAGAACACGCAGGCTAGCAAATTTAATAACTATAAATTTTAATGCCAAATTTCTGTATCATTCAGTCCAGACAAACCAGACTTTTTCGTACATCAGACAGATAGATGTATGGACAAATGAGTGATCCCATAAAGATTTTTTTTTACTTTTCAACGGAACCTAAGCTGGTTCAGACGAAACTTCCACTGATGCATTCCACTGATGAACGACCAACTTTCATTGCGATAATTCAAGAGTTAAATCAACAAAATCACCTACTTCTTGTTCCAACAAGAATAAGACAATATCACCATCGTTTTCCCTGTAAGTGTGACGTGGGTAAAGCATACTTTCAATGATATTCGACCATATTAATTATAATTTTTTTATTACACTTGTAACTTGAAAAATCACTAAGTGCAGCTATTGTAATAATACGTGCAACTAGATCATTTGGCTTGCTCTGTCAAACGGGAAATGCCAAAAAATCTCAAAATGGTGAAAAATATCAGTTTAATAATAAGCGATTCATTTAAATTAGGGATATGCGCATTGTGTTCGATTATGTATAGGTACATTGATCCAATGTTTACTATGACTGTCAAGTGGTGATATCGGATTTATATTGACACTTGTAGTACCGAACTTCATCCCCATGATATTCGATACCACGCTAATGGAATATCGATCATGGATGACAACAATCTATCACTACATTTAGAGTAATACCAAATTTTAATTCATGTTTTAATGAACACATTCGGAATTTTATTGTTGGCATTAAAATAAACTTTGTTCAAATTTCATAATTTTTGGACAATAACAAGTTTACCATACATAAAAATGTTGTTTTTGTAATTAATGTTGATGATATTCCCAAATGTCAATCAAACAAAAATGTTAGTAATTCCCTAACCCTATTAGCTTCTATAGAAATATTTAGTACCTCTGATTATTACAACACTAATTATTATTATTTAATAATTCACAAAATACCTGGGCAGCCATTATCCTTTGCCTCTCCTTGATCAACCCACACTTCGTACAATTGCAATTCTTATAGATGCATTGTTTCTTATGCCCTCGCAAAGTTGATATCATTCCATGATTTCTGCATCTTGCACATTTCGGAACTCTGGCTGAACGACTTTGCAACATCTCCGCAAAAATAAGAATGACTGAAAACACATTCTATTACTATGTACAATTTACATTTTTACACATTTTTATACTATGTGACTTAAAAAATAACTAACTAATAATGTATTTACCGAAATTTTCCAAATATTCCCGGGATAAGTCAGTATATAGAGCACTTCACGTAAAACACTAACCGATACGTTAGGAAGAGTTACTAGGATTTTATTTCTATCCGAGAGCAAGCGCCAATCGAATCCTGATGCCCGTCCTTAAAAACTCGAGGGATATTTTTCGGCCAATAACGACGCCATCGTCACTGTTGCTCCACCCATTTCGGACCATATAGTTTACTTTCGGATTATTACATTGTATACAGTTTCGATAAAAAATATTACAAAACAGACATAATAATCCTTTAGAAGTATAATTAACAGCACCAGAATAAGGATGATGTTGTTCTGTAATTCTATTATAGGTATTTTTTACTATGTGAAAATATTACATAAAAAATAAATTATAACATTTAATTTAATATTGTGGTTATTTTTGTAACAGATAAGCTTTCATGTTGAAAGTTTGACTTATAGATGGTGATTCAAAATCAGCTCCAATCATTTTAGGACCTCACAAGATGGCATGGGTGTAATTTAATCTACTCACATACTGATGTCATCCATACACCCCTAACAATCCCAAACGTAGGTGACGAAATAGTGGTTGGTGATTTATTTTTATTTTGTTTTAAGTCTTATAAAGGATTATATTGTGTATCAAGTAGTGTCTCGAGAAGAAAATGCAATTTTACTATTACAGAAAAGACTATAGTAAATCTATTCAAACTGAATATGATGTGTTCCTGAGATAGAATATAAATTATATTCGGCTTTAAACGTTTTAACAGTCGACTATTAAAAGATGTTTTTAAAATAAAAACATTATTTTTTGACAACAAGTGCACAATATCACATGAATGAAAAATGTACGTTTTAATGAAACCCAGTGTTAGAAAGTGCATTTTTAAACACTCGTTTAAAAGATATTTTGAGCAACCATTTACAAATAATACACCAGAAATTTTTATTGACATTAATTACTTATAATTACTTACTCAAGTTTGTAGATACAAGTTTGTATGAAAAGAAACGAAACAAACCATATCGTGGTTGGTAATCAACTTTTGATTGATATGAGTTAAAAAGTAAATGCAATCGATTTTTTTAGTATAAAATTGAGAATAATTGGCCACACCATGTAAAAGAAAGAAGAAGAAAAACTATGTAAAAAATGCGACGGCAAAAATGCTATAAAAATATGGAAACATTTAACGTCCCTGTGGTATTTATGTATTCCTATAAAATTACAGCAACATTTCAGTGACTGATATTTCCTTGGGATAGATCGGTGTCCATGTGTTGTTACATGACATTGTTGTAATACTGCCTTACTGGTATAAACGTGAACATTTTTTGAGACCATAATAAGTACCTATCTGATGAAGCAAAACATTATTGACGAAATAGTAGGTAAAAAGAATATAAACATTTAGCAACACACACACACACACACACACACACACACACACTATTTTTTAACAAATCGCAATGTTGAGTTGTTGATTTAAAAAAAAATATATTTTACTATCATCAATAGCTGATATGAATAAAAGCTACAGCTCTAATATATAATACCTAATACCTTTCTACTTTATCATACGCAGTATGTATTCATTTTTGACCAAGGTACAAAAAAATATCTGGATATTTCCTCTAAGCTTTTTTCAAGGATTTTGGCAATGAGCCGCCATTTCTGTAATTTCGTCAAAATAGATAAGTAATAAATTAAAGTAGAGCAAATTTTGTATAATTTATGTTATATGACATTTTTAGTAAAATTAATAGTTTAGCTGCAAGAGCAAATTCTATTTGATCGAGATTGGTTGCATCTGCATTGATATGAAACCAGTTAGCCAGGATTGGACAAATATTTTCATTCTATTGACAGTAGGTAGTGTCAAGTGCTGATGATTTAATAATACCTACTGTCATGGCCACCCTAACCACAGGGCTAAATGGGCTACACCCTGGGGCGCCAACTTTTTGGGGGCGGCAATTTTTGTGTTAATTTTTTATTGTTAGTTATTTTTATTGTAAATCTTTTCACAAAAATAAACAACAAATTTGTTATAAATGAAATAGAAAATTGGATGTCTGAGACAGTAGACATATAGATATATGAGACATCTAGTAAACGTATGAGATCATAAAAAATATATGATACTGATCTACTTGATCACAGTATCATCGTTGTTTGTTGTTAATAAAGATAACTGCTAACTATTTCTTAAGAAATATTCAGTGCGCGCGCAAGTAAGGAAGCATGGCAAAAACACGGAAACTGGAAACATATATTTGTAAAAAATTCAATTTCCCTCTTCAATTGTTTTGTACTTAGGACAACGACACTGTAAATGGCAACTCCATATTTTACTTGTTGATTATGATAGATCTGTTAATTTTCTTCATGATAGCATACAAATTTTATAACCTTATCTTATATTTATATAAATTTTTGAGAAAAATTTTGAAAATTAAGAATTTTGTTTGTGAAAAAAAGCGAATAGGCAGTTTAGGTAGATTTGCAATAGGAATTGATCCATCAGCACACTACTTAGAATCGCTGTAAATGATTCAAATATATTGTGCACAAACATTCAGGATTTCAGGTAAAAGTACAAAGTTTAAGGTTTACTATGAGACCCTTTTGAGTTTCTAGAACATTGGGTTCAGGTTTTTGACATTTTTATCTCGAAAATCTTACAGGAGTCCGTGTTTGTACACAAAGCAACTAATTTTATCCAAAACACATTTTCATATTCCATTCAGAATATCCATGTTTCCAAAAGTAAAACATCAACGTGTTCGAGAATTTTGTACAATAACTAATTTTCGCATATTTTCATACTTTACGCGCTCACTGTATACATACAATAAATATGAAAATAAAACTTGATGATGTTGAACAGTGGCGGCCTAATACTCAAATGGCTTAAATCCAAGATAGTAACATTTACAGTAGAGAAAAAGTTGCTCAGATTTTGATAGAACCAGACGGAGACCACCTTGTAGAGACTTATACTATAAATTATTATGATACTTATTCCATCCTTCAAGGGAATACATGCAATTCTCGCACTACAGGAACAGCTAATTTATGTTTTTCCAAGATTATTTTATATTTTATGGCAAATCGAATCAAATGTTTCGCTTTTGGCAGTTTCTCAAGGATAATTATTAATGACTCAATAATTGCGTCTACATTTCCTAACGTGACCAGCACTATACGCACTGCGCATTTTTTAAGTTATGCCACTATAAATTGAAGCGTCGAAATTTATAGTCGATCATTTATAGCACTGAAAAGGATATCAAATTATTTACCACCTTCTTTAGGGCAAAGAAAATTATATAATTTGAGTATTTTATTTATATAGAGTGAGTTATTTAATAACTTAAATACGTGTGATATCAATTTGGAACAAATGCAAGGACAGCAAATATATAAGTAACTTTGGTTTTGTTTAATATAAATGTTGCTTTTTCATTTCGTCTGTTTCTTAAAATATTGTTAAATATTATGTTTTTGTGTAGTATAATGGTAATGAATTGGCTGTTTCTAGTTCTGACACTTTTGTATAACGCAAGAGCATCCGCTACATATATCTTGTATTTTCTTATGAAGAGGGGCGCATTAATTTTAGTAGCCCACGGGCGTCGAATATTTTAAGACGGCCCTGCCTACTGTCAATAGTATCAAAATATCTGTCAAATCCTGGCTAAATAGATTAATTTTAATGCAGACACGATTGATCTCAATCAAATAGATTCTCATGCAGCTATACTATTAATTTTATATTTTGTAGGATGAAGTCATGTGCCTTGCCACATCAGATTTTTTCTTTTTTAACCTTCCGCTTGGTTTAACAGTACCTACCGGATAATACGCTAATTCAATATAAACAAAAACAGCAATTTTTAATACCGGATTCGCATTCTGCATTGGAAATCTATCAAAAATGCCTAGTCATTTTCAATTCCAATAAAATCATAATTTTCAATGCTTAATCAATGTTCACATATCTTAAAAACACTCTTTACACTCACTTTGATACCTCCCAATGACTTAATTGCTCTAATTTATATGTACAAAACTATGGAGCAGACGCACACATTATCCAATATCACTGTCAATATAGTGAGCATAAAGTATTTAAACAAATGACTTGGATCTGAACCAAGAACCTTTTTTATTCATATTTTGTCGTATCACAAAATATGTTGCCAAATAAGTATCAACACAATTTTTCGTCTTTTCAACAACTGGAAATTATTCCATCGTTGCACGATATACATATTGGTCGTCGCGCCACCGGGACAAAATGTAAGAAAACGACACCATAGTTTATGTTAGTTTAAACAACCGATATAAAAATTAATAAAACCTCCAAAACATTTCCGTCACATTGCAAAAATATAGCAATTTACGTTGTATTTCCACGTTTTATACTTTGGAAGTGGCCTTTTGGCACAATGGTAATGTATTTAGATTTTAGACCATTGGCGCGGGGACGCAACGGGGAGACAGGAGTGGAGAGTAGAGGCAGAGCGCGATGTGTGACGTATAACTGTCAGTTTGTTAAATAAACATGAATCCATTAATTTGTTGCATAACATATGTCACCCGTTCAAGACCACCCAAGATTTATTAGCGGTATAGGAGTGCATGTGTGTTCTTTGCTGGCTGGCGTCTCGATACCTCAAGAAAAACAACAGGAAGACGGGTGAATTCTGATCTCAATATAAAATAGATTAATTTTCTAGCCTAGATGGAAAAACCAGCTTGGAGAATGTTATGATATTTTTTGTGACTTTTCAGTGGTTTTCGGTCTTTATAAACTATTGAAAAGTGAAAGAATATTCCAAGCAGGTATTTAAGAATACTACAAATTGATCTTTAGGGTGGTATGAATTCAAACAAATTTGCTCAAATACATTAGGCATAGCGCGGCAATGTTGCCACGGATTAACGAAGCATGTTATCACTTATCAGGTAACGACCAGGGTTTGAAATTTCTCAATAATAAGGTATTTTCAAAAGCCTGTAAAGCACTGTCCTAATGTTAAAATAAAGAAAGTTGATGCAGGCATTGAATTCATGTTTTTTCACATAACCGCAAATGTCTCAGTTTGATGTATTTTGTCAGTAGGTACTGGTGCTAAAGATATAGAAACCTTATTCATTGTCTATTTCTCTTTTCATTTTTCATTAATGTTGGCAATTCGCTTAAAACGAAAAACAAACATGATCTGATCAACCATCAAATTGTAAGTTTGAACCTTACATATTTCAGAAAATGGAATTGGAAACAATATTTATTTTCATTTGTTGTTGAGAAATATACCAAACATTAGAAAAGCCTAGAATGTAGACAATTTTGTCAAATTGGATTGGAATTTGATGTTACATCAGTCTAGCATGTATAATGATTATTTTATCTCTGGTTCTTTTTAAGTCTCACTCGAGGTAATAAGTCCTTAATTTGGTTGCAATTAATTCGGTGTTTTTATGAAGACTAATATTTTTGAGAATTAGGTTAAAGACACATTTGCTCTATGACACCAACTTTCTTAGAGACACATTATGTATTGAATATAGATAGATAGAGAGATTACTAATTACAAATATTGGGAAATTAAATAAAACTTTTACTATTTTTAAAACGTCCGTCACCTCAGAACGCCACTTTTCGCAAATTGACTTGAAACTTTCCAAATAATTAGTACCCAATTAGTACCAATTGGTACCACCAACAGCGGAATTGGTACCTCCAAGGAACCCCCTTAATTTATGAGTAGTTCTTTTGAACGTCACCTCAGAACGCCACTGGTCGTAAAATAACTCGAATGACTTTGAACTTTTGCAAGTATTTAGTACCCTCAGAAAACACTAATTTCCAAATTAGTACCTCAAACGAACCCTCCGATATCGGGGGGCAAAGATAGCGTGCGTCACCTCAGAACGCCACTTGACGAAAAACAAGTCGAATCTATTCTAGCTTTTGTAGGGAATTAGTACCCAATTAGTGCCCACAGAAAACACCAACAACCAAATTGGTACCTCAAAGGAACTCAGAACGCCACTTGTCGTAAAATAACCCGGTGACCAAATTCCGATCACATTTTCCACACTTATACCTTTGGCATACAATCATTAGAATTTGCCTTACTGGTTTACATAAATTCCCTTTACAAGTGGGTGAAATTTTAACTTAGTTGGAAAATATAGAATAAGGAATATTCTACCGTGGCACGACAAAATTCTTTAACATTTTACTTTTACCCATAAAATCAAGACTTGTTGTTGATCTAATAAAGCTAAAATAAGCAAGAACATAATCAGGAATTCGAGAAAGCACATTAGGATATTTCTATCTGCTAAGTGAATACACAACAACACATTTTTACATCTTTTCACAAACGCAGAAAGGGTCTTCAGGCACAGCTATTTATCAACTCTTTCTAGCAGTCGTAACATAGAAGTCGTCTTTTGAATTCGTATCATAATAAACTCTGCCACTATGGCCGCTATAAAAAAATCGGCGCATATGAAACGAGTTAACCCATAAATAATTGTTTTATCCTTGGTCGGCATAATATTTTAAGTTACACAGTGTGTTATAACTATACATTACATGGTGGTGAGCACTCTCCTTCCAGAATAAGAAGATATAGGAAGTGTGTAGTGAAGTTTTCGCCTGTACTTTGTTAACCATTAAAATATACAACAGATAAAAATGCACATAATTATGTTATATAGTTGCAGATAAAAGACGTATTATAGCCAAAGTTAGAATAGATTCGACTTGTTTTTCGACAAGTGGCGTTCTGAGGTGACGCGCGCTATCTATGCCCCTCTATATCGGGGGGTTCGTTTGAGGTACTAATTTGGGAGTTAGAGTTTTCTGTGGGTACTAATAGGGTACTAATTCCTTACAAAAGCTAGTATTGATTCGACTTGTTTTTCGACAAGTGGCGTTCTGAGGTAACGCTCGAAACAACTACCCTTGATGTAAGGGGGGTTCCTTTCAGGTACCAATTTAGGGGTTTGGCGTTTTCTGTGGGTACTAATTGGGTACAAATTCCCTACAAAAGCTGGAATGGTTTCGACTTCTTTTTCGACAAGTGGCGTTCTGAGGTGACGCACGCTATCTTTGCCCCTCGATATCAGGGAGTTCCTTTGAGGTACTAATTTGGGGGTTAGTGTTTTCTGAGGGTATCAATTGGGTACTAAATCGTTGCAAAAGTTCAAACTGATTTGAGTTGTTTTACGCAAAGTGGCGTTCTGGGGTGACGCTCGAAATAACTACACGTGATTTAGGGGGGTTCCTTTAAGGTACCAATTTGGTTGTTGGTGTTTTCTGTGGGTACCAATTGGGTACTAATTCCCTACAAAAGTTAGAATAGATTCGACTTCTTTTTCGACAAGTGGCGTTCTGAGGTGACGCGCGCTGTCTTTGCCCCCCGATATCGGGGGGTTCCTTTGAGGTACTAATTTGCGGGTTAGTGTTTTCTGATGGTACTAATTGGGTACTAAATCCTTGCAAAAGTTCAAAGTGATTCGAGTTATTATACGACAAGTGGCGTTTTGAGGTGATGTTTAAAAGAGCTACTCATAATATAAGGGGGTTCCCTTGAGGTACCAATACCGCGGTTGGTGGTACCAATTGGTACTAATTGGGTACTAATTATTTGGAAAGTTTCAAGTCAATTTGCGAAAAGTGGCGTTCTGGAAATCAATATATCACTACTACTATTTACTTTGATGAAGTTCTCCATTTATTAGTCTACCATACTTTAACTGTAGGTGTGAAATAAAACAAACTTGTCTTATTGTAAACTGAATGTTTAGTAACGTATTGTGTAGCCATTATCACGACTTAAACGTCAAAAAGGATAAATTAATAGCTCATACTACTATGTATTACTACTACTATTTCTCATTCCGCTTTTTATGACAGAATTCTTTCTTGTGATAGAACTACATTTTTCAAATATAATTTACATATGATTTACAATATCAGTACTAATATAAATAACGACTATTAGAGTGATGTAGGCAAGTGCATGCAGAACAGATAATGATGGAGTAGGTGTTCGGTAAGGATTAGTTTTTTTACTTAGTCATACGCAGTATGAAAACGTATTGTAATCACGCCGAAAACAAAAATTTGATTTTATCGGAAATGTGTCTTTTTGGCTCCCCTGATCATTTTTGACCAAGGTACAAAAAAGTCTTTGTGTGTGTGTGTGTGTGTATGTGTGTTTGTGTGTCTGTGTATGAACCCGATTTTTGTGGCGACGATTCCGGAGAAACTACTAAAGGTATCGGGACGAAAGTTTATATTTAGAAGTTTTATTACTAAACTTAGAGCTGAAAAGCTTTTGGTTCAAAAGGGGCCACAGGAACTGGATGTTTCCTCTAAGCATTTTTAAAGATTTTGCAAATGAACTGCCATTTCTGTAATTTCGTCAAAATAGTTATATACAAAATTAAAATAGAGGAAAATTTGTGTAATTTATGTCTATGACATTTTTTGGTAAAATTAATAGTTTGGCTGTATGAACAAATTCTTTTTGATCGAGATCGTGTCTGCATTAAAACTACATACCTAGTTAGCCAGGATTTGTCAAACGCTGATTTTTTGACAATACCTATCGTCAAAATATCTGTCAAATCCTTACTAACTTATTATTTTAATGTTATTTTAATCCAGGCACAATCGATCTTGATCAAATAGAATCTCATGCAGCTAAACGATTAATTTTATATATTGTATGATAAAATTGATAAAGTAATGTGCCTGGCCACATTTTTTAATTATGTAAAAATAACTCATAATTTATATACAATGCGTATATTTATATTAAGTGCGTGCCGTTTTGCTCGTATTCATATTAACGAATAATTTATTTGCATAAATTTTCAATATAATTTCTACTTCTTACTACAACTTTGTCAACATAATAAACTTAATTAGAATCGAGAGTTTTTATTATTGTTATAGAATATTCTTTAAATTTATCTGGTAGAAGATCTAGAGAAGAACTGGAATTATAAACCGATAACGACATTTGCAGTGCATATTCTATCATACCGTTGCCCTGTTGTCTTATACCCACCGATGATGCTCATTTTCCTATAACACTCCTTTGACTATTTCGCTGACGATGCCCTCAAAGATCGATATCTACCGGTCTGAAGTACTCTGAAGTAAGTTTTACTAATAAATGTGTTACAACAAAGATGCCTTTTCATTCCTTTTCTCTTACGTCTAAAAACGAATTTACTAGTTCTACTATCTTTTGTAAACTTTCTATCCTTATATCAAACACCCTGTATACATAGAGAAATTCGTAGCACATTCCTTTTATCGCAGATGCACTACACACAGCAGTTAGTAAGAAATTTATGAAACTGTTAGACATTCTAATAATATACTGTCACACCAGAACATCAATTAATTTGCGACTGTTACATAATTTATGTCAACAATTTCCCCTTATATATCATATCCCTGTTATAAAGTTTACATTTATCAGTTGTTACAGGTAGAACTATTGGAACATGTTAGTTCCGGTGTACATACTTCACCTATTGATGTTAACAACTGCAGTTTATAATACTACCGACGATGATATTCTTAATAACACTATTACAGAATATAGTTCCAAAAATACTATGGACGATATACCGAATAAGCCTTTATATCGTAAACCGTCAATTAAACTTAACACAAAACAGAGCCTTCTTATGAATCAAATTGTAAACAGTTACATCATACGAAATGCCAAAAACAAATTGTGCGCCAATCACAGCAAGGAATACGGGTATGGGTTGAGAAGCTTTGAACCATGGGCTCTGAAAAGTAAGCTCCAAAGTTATTCCAGCATATTGGTTTTTGTGATCTTTTTGCAGCATTAGTACAACCAGGTACGTTAACTTTCGCGTTTCTAGTGTTTGATTCTTCGTCCAAACTACAGGCAGGGGTATTAGCAGGCAACGTTATGGACTTTGGATCATTTAAACAATGCATTCAAATATCACAGACAACATTATCTGGTGAAATTAATGGGCAACATTGTACAATACAAGTAAAACCTCCAACAAAACTGATCAAAACTATTCTAAGATTTAAAAATGTGTCAGAGAAGGTAAACCAGTTATAACAAAATTACTAAAATTTGTTAATGATTTAATTTCTAGAGATATCCTAAGGTAAAAGGTTCAGTCGAAGGTACAAGTATATATTGGTCCGTATGTCTCCCAGATTCTTGTCCAATAAGTGACATTCAATCGCATTTTTCGAAACTTATACAGGTAATTGGGGAAGGGCTTGATTTGGTTGTAAGTTTAGATGAAATCGATTGCTATAGTAAGAAAGACGAACCCACCTTCACAAATGGACAATACATATCAATGTAAGTATTCATCTCAGTTCTAGTTTTTACTGGAATATAAACGCTGTTCCTCGAAATACTCTGCATATTGTATAGTTTCCCTTTTAAGACAATGAGCACTGGTTTCTTCTACGTCTTACTTTTTAGAGCTATTCTTGGCATCATTCTCATCATCTCAATACTATCAACATTGCTGGACGTATGCAGCCGAAGATATAATAGTAAACTATTGAATAAAATGTTCAAATAAATTCTTGTAAAATCACTTGGTTTTAGGAAGCAAGCCAATATACAAAGTTTTTTCAATTTACACCAACGGTATGTATATTTTCAGCTATGACAATGAGAATCAGTTGGGATTCAATTGTTTGCATGGAATGAGGTTCCTAAGCATAGTCTACGTGGTTTTGGGGCATAGATTCTTGATGACGCTGTTTGTACCAGCTGTAAACTCATTAGACCTAATGGAGGTATGTGAAGTCACCCTGCAAGTAAGATTTTTGTACATCGGTAAATATGAAACTTTTATCGGTAGTCAAAAAGGAGGAAAATATATGTAATAAAGAAGTCCCAAGTCTAAGACTGGCTATGTTTGTGAGGCACGCTTTCACGTGACACCATAACATACACAATACTTCCAAATAATTCCAATACTTCATCCAAATAAGTAAAGTTGGAGGCTGGTTACCGAACCTTAACGTGCCTTCCAAAGCACGGTATACAAAGAACGCATGGTTTTCTAGTATTTAGTACCTATATTATTTCAAAATATCTTCAATGAATAAAGAAAAATTATTTCGCTATTTTGCGATAAGTTGTATCTATGACTTGTGGTGATCGCATTCATTTATGATTTTTTAATTTGACATATTATTGATAAATTTAACAGAAAACTTTTAGTTAATTGTATTGAAAGGCCTGGGCCTGAATACAAAACTAATCACTTAATGTTAGAAATAAAATAATATATGGATAAATAAATTAGTTGAAATTGAGTATAAGGCTCTTCACACACACATACACACTTTGCTGCACAGCTTCTACTAAAATTTTAACCGAACGTAAAACTATTTTACCTTTTTATGAGCTGCCCCATGTTACCTTCTATGATCTATTAAGTTTTTTATGCCCTACATTCTCTCAAGTTAATGAAACTTAATAAAATACAGGAAGAATTTTAGTTTAATAATGTTATCACTACCTATTCAAAAAATGACGAGACATTTTGCAGTTTTTACATTGTCTTGATCTGTTAAAGGTAAAAACCAAAAGAATATGGCTACTATTCACAACAACTATTCGCAATAACATAATTAATAGATAGACACAAAATAACATAAAAAGAACTTTTGGTTGCGAATGGCTGGAGGCCATTTCTTCACGCTCCTGGAGCATCTACGTTTGTTTTCTATTAGCCTTGCGCACAGTACGGAGTGGGGGACTGAGAAACGATTTAGATGCCCGCGGCGGAATATGTGTCCCGCCAGAAGTTTTCTCGGTCACCACTGCACGCAAAAGCGCTCTAGTCGACTTTGTTATTTCTTATTAAAATTCTTCTGTACAACGACAGAAAACGCGGCTTAGTTTCACTACAAACCACAACAAACACACTACTTGCTTCTACCAATTTACGTTACAACAGCAACTTTAGTCGACACGTTGCAAGGAACTACCACGTGGGTGATTACTAAGGAGAAAACGCTTAAAGCAGCACCACTTCGTGTAGATATTGGACATGTCCCGTCGTAAGACAGATGTGTTGTATGCGCACCCGGCCAATTGAGTCCGAAATTGTTGTATTGAGAGCGCAGCAAGTTAACAAATTCAGCGACGTTTTTTTCTTTATATATCCTTTATATACTCCGTTATGCTCGTGGTTTTACTTGCGCCAACCAGGTTTACAAGAGCAAAACGAGCGTGTAGTCGCAAAAGACTTTACTTCGTGCAAACGGCTTGTACGAATTCAGATATGAGTTTTCTTTTAATGTAGCCGGTTGCTTTGTGTTAATTCGTTATTTTTTACAAATGTGCAGCTGATTGTTACTAACTATTCACAAATATTTGTTATCTTGAAAAATGTTTGTGAGATATGTTGTACGTAATATTAACATATATTGGATTTGACAGAGTTTGTAACATCTAAATCTAATGCAAGGATTTCTCCGATAAATATAAAAATCAATAGAATACGCAAAGTTCATTGCATAATGAAAAATATCAATAAACCTCGTGCCCAGGATTCAGAAATCCAAAATTTAATTTCACATTTATCGGGCAACAGAAGCAAAATAAAAAAATTAGCAATTTGATCTTAACCAGAATAGTCGAAAACAATATTTATAATTGAAAATTATGGCAATTTGATCTTTAGAAGTCGTCCCAATTCCGAAAAAATTAAGTTTTTGCAAATTATCATTAGGATATTTCTTTTAATAGCTATGAGTGAGCCGCAAAAGTATCGAATAAATCCATAAAAACTATTTTAAAAATCGTCGGCACGTCGACTTCTAATTATCAAAGTTCACATTTGGGATAGCAAATTCAATTAAATTAAAATTCAAAATTAAAACAAACAAGTACAAAAAAGTAAAGATTATATGACATTTTCTACTTTTGAGTACTTTTAGATAAAAGGATGACTTTGGACTAAATTGTATAATAGTATATTATTTGACGAGCACATAATTAAGCTCCCATGTTTATACACTAGCCTACGGGTCGTGTATAAACTTCATGCACATGATTTGTGTATACCGTGTGTTCACTTCAAAAGTATCCACCCTTAATAACTCTTGCCCTGATGCGATTATTGCTTTGAGTGAAAACACGTCGATTTTGATATTCAAAAATGGTACCTAGAGAATTTTAGGTTTCATCCGTTCACCCCCAGCCACCCCACTTTAAAATTTCAAATGGCACTCCCTATCTTATGATACATCATTTGAAAGGGCACAAAATTATCTACTCAACCATGATAAAAGAAAATAAATCGATCGATTGGTTCTTAAGATAGACTACACAGAAGATGGAAGGTATGAAATAACTCCACCCTTAATAACTCTTGACCTGATGCGATTATTGCTTAGAGTGGAAACATGTCGATTTAGATATCGAGGGAGATGTTCAAAAATGGTACCTAGAGAATTTTAGGTTTCATCCCTTCGCCCCCAGCCACCCCACTTCGAAATTTCAAATAACTAATAGACTACCCAGAAGATAGAAGGTATGAAATCAAATTATTATTAGCGGATTGGATACACTGTTGAATTTAATTACAGTCATAAGAAATAAAGAAATTAAAATAAATAATAAAATAAGAAATAAGAAATTATTTTATGGTATGTTCGAAATGGCCACCATTATTTGCTAGACAAAAATACATTCTGTTTTCGAACTCTTCGCGAACGCAAATAATGGTGGCCGTTATTCTAGTCTATCTTCAGAACCAATCGATCGATGTATTTTTTTTATCATGGTTGAGTAGAGAATTTTATGCCCTTTCAAATGATGTATCACAAGATAGGGGGTGTCATTTGAAATTTCAAAGTGGGTGGCTGGGGGGCGAAGGGATGAAACCTAAAATTCTCTAGATACCAATTTTGAACCTCCCCCGTCAATATCTAAATCAACGTGTTTTCGCTCAAAGCAATAATCGCATCAGGTCAAGAGGTATTAAAGCTGGATACTTTTGAAATGAACACACAGTATTATGTGCGAGTCAAATGCGACGGTTTATCTATGAATTGTAAATTCCATGTTATCTATCATTTCTTAATATTGATGGCAATACACGTTCTGATCCGACATTTCTACGTGCTTTAATTCAAAAATGAAAAGTGTAAGCAGACACAGACAATGCATATTGGGCAAATTTAAAATTTTATTGACTTGGTCGGGAAAGAATCCGCACTCGATGGGGAGTCGGTATGGTTATCCTGGGGCTACAGTCAACCCTCTTCACTAGGGAATCTGAACAGACATACCACACATATTTTCAAATTTCACTAAACCCTCAAATTTTAGCAAGTGTCAAATGTACAAGTTATTTTCCAATATAGACCTGAAATTTTAAAGTTTCTTTTTTCCTGTACGCTGCACAATATCCTTAAAAAACTTAAATAGCTAACGCATAGTATTTTCAGTGGCTTCTAAGATATCGAAGCACTATTATCATAGGAGGCACAGTATCAGTGGATACGTTCTTCATGCTAAGTGGTTTGTTGCTAAGTTACTACACTATGAAACATCTGACTAGCAACCACGGAAAAATGAACTGGCTACTCTTCTATCTGCATCGATTTATTCGGCTGACTCCATCACACGCCATAGTTGTCATGATCTACGCTACACTAATCCAGCATTTAGGATCTGGTCCCCTTTGGAAGAAGACGTTATTCGCAATTCAAACGCCCTGTCAATATTTTTGGTGGTCTGCTCTGTTGCACGTGCAGAACTACGTAAACCCAAATTTTATCGTAAGTTTAATATTTTAAATATTTGCAAAATGATTCTGATCATGAGATTTATGTTTAAGTGCATTCTTCAAACGTGGTATTTGACAAATGATTTTATATACTACATCTTGTCACCCTTTTTAATTTACCCACTTTGGAAATGGAAATATTTCGGCTGGATAGTATTAGTAACCAGTTACATTGTGAGCGTATTTATCAATTTTTATTTAGCATGGATAAATAGATATGGGGCTGGTCTGCTAATAAGGTATTTAAGCAAGAACACATGCAGGATGTAACTAAAATAATGTAGTATAAGTGGGTAGAAATTTTCAAACAATTGTCTTAATGCTTATTTTATTTAACGTCACTGAAAAAGTAAACTTGATTTATCCAAAATTGGTAATTCAGTGACGTTAAATAGAAAAAAGTTTCAGACAACACTAACTGAAGTGTTATTGTATTATTGTAGTTACTCCTGTACTTCCCACACAAGCTTAAATACTAAACTTATTGTTATTCTAGTAATACTCTGGCTGCTGATAAATTTTTCGCATTCCATTATATTGCTCCCCATACTAGAGCATCCACGTACTTCCTGGGAATAGGCGTGGGAGCTATTCTGCACAAAACCAGGAATAGGAAGATTAAAATGAACTACCTAACCGTTACTCTTGGCTGGATTTGGAGTGCTGCTCTAATATTAACAACTATCCTCAGCAATCATATTTTTCAAATGGAGAATCACGAATATAACAGATTGGAGCATAGCTTGTACTTGGCTATGTCAAGGTCTGCATGGACCTTAGGTGTGATTTGGATAGTGTGGGCTTGTAAACATGGCTATGGAGGTAGGTGATAAAGCAAATGAACCATAATATAGTAATTATCCTGATTTTAGGGCTGCTGAATGATTTTTTGTCAAACCCGATTTTTCAAGTGTTGAGCAAGGTGTCATATTCTATCTTCTTGTGGCATATGCCTTTCCAGTTTATGAATAATGGCGCTTTGAAATTACCTATCTATTTCTCTGATTTTAGTCTAGTAAGTAGATAGTACTTATTTATTATCTTTTAGGATCCAGTGATAATATCATTCTAATCTGTAAACTCCTTAAACTCCGGTGGGGATGTGAACTTTCCATGCATCGCCAACGAGGTAGTATGTAATAAGTTTAAGCTCGTTGAAGGATATTCAGATATTCAGAGGTTATGGTATGCAACATGTTTTGCATACGCTGCAGTTTAAGGAGAGCATGGCTGTTTCCAAAATGATGATATTTCGATCGTAATATTTAGAAAATTCACAACTGTCGGAACACGATATTTATTTATTTTTTTCGTTACTGAATATGTGGCCGGTGGCCAGCGGGTGAGTCACCGGTAAGGGTCAATTTCTAACTATTGACATTCGCTATGTATGTAGTGTATGACTACTGTGACTAGTAAAATTCTTATTATTTTTATTTGGAAGCACTATTTTTGAAGTAATATCCAGTTGCAATAATATGAATGTAATAAATGATCATCGCCTTTCGACATAGCGAGGATAAATTATCGCATACAAGCATACAACGCAACATGTGAGTCTATATCTCCTTTAATTCTTCGGACGCATGGCAACAAATCTTACAACAATCGAAACTACAAATATAGCCCATAGTTGCATAGTTATTGCTAAACGAACTAACGTTAATTAATGGACTTCAAAATATCTTGAAGCAGTTTGTTGCGATTGCACGAACATATAAACGAAAAGAAATGTACTTTAAACATTTTTATTATTTGATATGCTGTGGTAGAAGTACACTGTTAAAAATTTTCGAAAGAACATATTTGGCATTTTTACCTACATTTTTTCGGTACATGATAGGAAACTTATGATTTGTGATTTGTATGATTACATAAATTGCAAAGAAAATATATAGCGTTCTATTTCAGAAAAACAATGTTGGTTGGTTTATCAACAAAGCCGAATAAGTTATAAATCAAAACAAACATACCAAAACAGCTGTTTGCGTACGATCATATACACTGTGGGCCAAACAAAATGGTATACATTTTTTATCACTCGTATTTACAATAATATTTAGTTAATTCAAATATTTCTTCCAAAAACGAATTGCTTGTAGTCTGAAGATTAAAACCGTACCATATTCGCAATAACGGAGCGTTCTAATCCAAAATTATATAAGAACGTAGGCTTTCACGGCCAGAATCATTTAGAAAATAAACTGCTTCCGGGTTATGCCGTGTGTAAAAATTTTTTAATGCTGACGTTTCGCGAACCATGTTGCTCGCTTCTTCAAAGCTAATTGAATACTGAAAACCTACCAAGACAATCTCCCTTATATACCTAAATTTACACCTCACTGCGCACATCTGGAGAACCGCTCCCATGTGCTGTTCCACCTGACCGCGTTAGGATCGATTTCCAGACCCTACTAATGTCAGTACCGTCCTCGCGATTGATGTTGTCAGGATGTTTGTAGATTTCGATGGCTTCTCTTATAACCCTTCGATGATAATTACCTACCCTTGCCAACATCTTCGCGTCATCGAAATTCATTGTGTGTCCCGACTCGTGGCAGTGTTGCGCAACAGCGGATTGTTGAATCTTGCGTAGCCGGGTGTCTCTACTGTGCTCCTTGACTCTACATTCGATACGTCGTCCTGTCTGTCCAACATAGCATGTTCCACACTCACATGTTCCAAAATTATGTTACTTTATGTTTGGCTATGCAACATTTCTGATAATATCGGGTCAATTGAATGGGAAATCAAAGGAGTATTAAAATCAATAGGTAACGACATTTCTCTTCTTGGTCAAAAAGGACAGTAGAGATTTTTTTATAGCATCATATACAGGCATACAGGCTGATTCTTTTCTTACACAGAAGTAAATTTTAAATCAATATTTTGTTGTTGTTTTTACTAAAAAACCAGCGAATTTTGATGTTTGTAAGAAAAACACTGCAACGGCACGAGAAACCTTGAACATTGTGTTCTTGAATTATCTTTAAAGATCGTGTAGAAACCATTGGTGTTGTTATGGGCGGCATGTTTGATTTTATCATGTTAAGTGGTAGTTTCGTCAGTTTCAATTATGATGTATCACACTTGTTCTGAGTTTTTCCTTGTCTTGTAGAAATTACATCTTCAAATGACAAATATTGAATTAGGACCAACACAGTTTTTCAGGGTTCAGGCTGATGTTGGAAGTGCACTTCATTTAAACATGACATAAAAAACTGGCTTCAAGTGACATACTAAATATTGATATGGATGTTGCTTGTTTTTGTTCTTTTGTTTGTTTTTGCTCAGATTGGATCGGAGCTGGTATCAACGTTTCTCACGTTTTCAAAACTCAACGTTTTTCATATTTTCTCCATCATCTTTAAAAATAACCTAGTACGTAATTGGATTTTTCGTGTCTAAGCAATGTTATTGTTGCAAATGTCCAATTCCACGGTTATTTTTGAGTAAAACAGCAAACAAACGATATTTCAAAATTTCACCCTGTATACTAAAAAGGCAACCTTTATACGATGCTATAAAATCTCTACTGTTGCTTTTGACCAAAAAAACACATATCATTACCTACTATTTTGTTACACCTTTCATTTACTATTAAATTGATCCGATATTATCAGAAATGTTGCATAGCCATACATAAAGCAATATAACTTTGGATTGAAACGTTCAATTATTGCAAATATGGTACGTTTTCAATCCTCACAACATAAGCAAATAGTTTTTCAAAGAAACGATTGAATTTACTTATAAAGTTTGGAAATACGCGTAATTGAAAATTTGTACCGTTTTCTTTGCCCACAGTGTATATTATTACATATTATTTAATAAAAGGAAAACAAGGAAAGAAGGCCGCGCAACCCGTCAGTAAGGACGTTTCACACTAGCCGTGCTGGTCACGGTCAAGTCACGGTCACCAATCACAATCGCAACTATCGAGCTATGATTGGTCTATTCAAAATTGACCGTGACTTGACCGTGACCAGCACGGCTAGTGTGAAACGTCCCTTACACCTATCAGATATTGGTGTTCCCATTCATAAAATTTCCCAAAGTAGTTAATAGTCGGTATTTAACAAATACCTGGTAGTGATTTAGTTTCTCATCGGTGATAAGTGATAATTGTCATTTGTAGTTTCCACGCAGGAATATTAAAAATCGTTCAATATTGTGAAATAAAAATGAAAATTTAAGTTAAAACATGTATCTTGTTCTTACATACTATTGAAGTATGCAGTCAACAATTAATTTGCCAGTTAATTATATCACATAAATTTGTTAATTTATTATGAAAATATAGAACACTATATAATTGTGCTTGTTTTTATTTCAGATGCACGAATTTCTCAGCGATATGTGCATAGTAACACCGTTTGCGTTGTTTTATACAATATTATTCGAGTATCCCTTTGTCCGTTTAAGTAGGCTGATGAAGAAAACAGCATAAAAACATCGTAACTGTTTCTATAAGTAAAAACACTAGTTGGTGGAGGAAATTATCTTGTCGAACTTGAAATTTAGAAAATAAATTAGTTTACTTTCAACAAGTAAACGCACTGTGTTTTTAAGATTTAAAATAAATCCTCTGCAAATTTCAACACTGGCATGAAATATTTAATATTAAAGTTTTACGAAAAGGTGATTAAAAAGTAGAGAACTAAAATTGTTAGAATTAAAGTACAAAAAAACTAAATAAAAATTATATTGTTGTATCAAAAATAACAATGTTGATGTCGTCAATTCAGTACAAATTACACATGGGCAAAACTTTGAGATGTCTGTAAAAGTAGAAGATTATTAGCTATTAATCGATAAGTTGCATAAAATGTGTTTACAATGCAGGACTATTACAATGTATGTTAAATTTGCCAAAACGATAAATTACAAAAAGAGAAAATAAGTAATTGTGGTTGTTTTATTTCAGATTCTCAAATTTTTCGGCGATGTATTCATAGTAACATCATTTTCGTTGTTCTACACAATCGTATTCGAGTGCCCTTTTGTCCGTTTAGGACGGCTATTGAAGTAAAACAACATAAAAACATCTCAATAAATATTTATCTTGTAATTAGATTAATTGGTGGAGGATATTATTTTAGAAATAAAGCAATATTTGACAATGCTAACACAACATATATCTTTTGATGAATTCTATTGAAAAAGTGGGAAATTATCTATGTCGTAAATAATTAATAACTATCAGAGTACAATGTAGACTAGTACAATAGCTACCTACTTCTTTTGTTTGGAATGTATGTACGTTATCTAACATCATATTTCGAGTAATAGCCCGTGTTACAGAACTATGTAGTATACTAATATACCATGGGACACAATGGGAAAAGCATATAACCAAAGGACTAAAGCTTGCGCTTTGTACATACAATATTTCCTAAGACAAAGTAATATTCACGGTTTTATTCATTTAGCAACTGCGAAAAGGCACTTAACAGAGAAGATAGTATGGTCAATTTTGATAATTTGCGGTTTTTACGGAGCTCTAACGTTGAGCAACAAAACTCTATTTAGGTATTTAGAAAATCCAACGGTAATTTCGATGGAAAGGGATAGATTTGCTTGGAATACATCATTTCCAAGTGCTACGATCTGTCCAAGTCAGAAAATTAACCAAGGAGCTTTAGACGAATATCTGCACAAATCTAAAGTTGATGATAAAGCTAAACTGAAAGAATTTATAGAAGCTTTGGCCAAGGCACGTTACTCCAATTTTGATGAAATCCCCGAATATGATGGAATCTCTAGCGATCAATATATGGATCTACTGCTTAAACTCCAGTTTGAATTTAAACCTTCAGTCACAAGTTCTGCAGTTAATGGAAGGCATCTGTCTTTGCAGCAAGTGATTTCTGAGATGGGGATATGTTACAGTTTCAATTCACAGTTGGCTTATTATAATTCTGAAAGGTTTGTATTATTTTTACTTTATCATACGCAGTATGTACAGTATTGTAATCGTGCCGAAAAAAAAAATTGAGATTTTAGCGGAAATAAGTCTTTTTGGGTCCCCTGAACATTTTTGACCAAGGTACAAAAAAATGTCTGTGTGTGTGTGTGTGTGTGTATGTGTGTGTGTGTGTATGTGTGTGTGTACCCGTTTTTTGTGGAGACAGTTCCGGGGAAACTACTAAAGGTATCGGGACGAAAGTTCATATTTAGAAGTTTCATGACTAAACTTAGAGCTGAAAAGCTTTTGGTTCAAAAGGGTCCAAAGGAACTGGGTGTTTACTCCAAGCCTTTTTCAAGGATTTTAGAAATCAGCCGCCATTTCTGTAATTTCGTCAAAATAGTTAAATAATAAATTAAAGCAGAGGAAATTTTGAATAATTTATGCCTATGACATTTTTTGGTAAAATTAATAGTTTAGCTTTTTAGTTTATTCTAAGCCTTTTTCAAGGATTTTGGAAATGAGGCGCCATTTCTGTAATTTCGACAAAATAGTTAATTAATAAATTAAAGTAGAGGAAATTTTGAATAATTTATGCCTATAACATTTTAACAAATTAATAGTTTACCTTCAAGAGCAAATACTATTTGATCGAGATCGGTCGCATCTGCATTGATATGAAATTACATAGTAGCCAGGATTTTGACAAATACTTTTTTGTGTTGTCACATTCGAAAACAGCTGATCTCATCAGAGGTTGGAGAACCACTATGGAACGTGCCGCTGTAGTGCGCAAAATTATAAAATACAAATTTCAAATAAAATAAGATCACCAATTTGATTGTTTGTTGATAAGAAATATCAACCCGTCTTTATATCTAATTCTAAAAATGATACATTGAGAAAATTATAAATAAAGTATAGCGATGAGTAGTTTTATTTTAGTATGTTGGTAGGGATGTGTCATGAACAAATATAAATCTGTCAGAATTTGAATTACCTTTTTAAGGTGCGTTTTCATTAGTGATAATGGCAGTGGTAGCAGACGCCGTTATAGTATTTCCAATAGAAAATTGCTAGTGACTCATGTTTATGTACATGCAAACTAATATGTGTCATTATCACGATATGTAAGAAATACTATAATTTCGTATTCTACCACCGCCATTAGCTACCATTACCTACCAATCGGAACGCACCTTTCGTCAAAGTGGTACCAACCTAGCATTTACTATACAGAAACCATTTATTTTTTTTTAAATACGTATTTCTTAAAAAGCAACACAATAAACGTTGATGTCGCTCCTGCCAAAAACTAGACAGCGCGACTCGCTCATATGCGACGGCTACACTCCGCCTTCGGTGACTCGCCGTATCACCGCTCGTCGCGCTATTCCGTACTTTCGGCATTTGTGACATAAATAACTATTATTCTAATGACGTAGTGTAGGTGGTGTCAAATGCTGATGCTTTGACAATACCTACGATTTATCTCTATAGAATAGATTCTCATGCAGCTAAACTATTAATTTTATATATTGTATGATAAAGTCATGTGCCTGGCCACATCAGATTTTTTAGAATATCTACGTTGTGTTACGTTTTAAGATGGGCTTCGAAATGAGTAGGCAACCAAATATACTTCATAATATTATTCTGAGTATTTCAGCGATATGATTAGGTATTTCCATTCAAATCTTACAATCTTACTGCAGGAACAATGTTCTGTTGGCGCCATACCGTAATTTACGGCTTAAATTACCGATGGCAATTTGCGTCAATTTAAATTACTGTGGGTAATTTAGCAGTAATATACCAAAACATTTAATTACAGTTGTTAATTTACCGGAATTTCTAAATTAATTTCAAAAACCTTCCACCAGTACTTGCGTGAATGTACCCCACCACTCCTAAGTAGTCGACAAATAAGAGCGTAATTTATCGGGTAAATTAATAAATTAATTACTTAATTCACTGGAGCCAATAATGCACATTTTAAATCAGAAGCCATCTACCTACTATCAAATTCATGATATAAAGAAATGATCTGGTGATCCGGATAAAATGTGATCATTGTTTTTGAAACCGGGCGTTGTCGTTTTGTGAGTCGGTAATAAATTACAGTATTTTATTCTGTAATTATGAGGTTAGACTGACCATTTTATAAATTGCTGGTATAAATAGTTATTTAACCAACAAGTATATTAGAAAAGCGATTAATGATCGAGACTGATTAACGCGCGAGCGATTAGCGAGCGCGTTAAACAGTGTTCTAATTACTACACATAACAAAAACAAGGAATGTTTTGGTACAAAATGAAGTGTTCTGTAAAAATCCTAATATTCTGTAACCATAACACAATGGCAGTAATAAATAATTAAATAAATGGATTATTGTAAACTGAATAAACAATAATTATTTCGGTACGATTGTCAATAGTGCATAGGTTAATGCATTTAAGTCTAACTTCGGCGTAAATTTTCGGTGGAAATATTACATTGTCCATGGTTTCCATAAAACTATTTTGAAAACGCCACCTTTTTATATTATTCATGTTCGGCTATCATAGTTGCAAAATCCCCTTGAATGTCTGGCTCCAGAGGCTTAAAAGAGGCGACCTAATTTCCCAAAGCGTTGACGTATAACGAACAAATTAATGTCTTTGATAAATATTATTTAAACTATTTTAGACTGGTACATATATTACTAATTCTCTTGACTTTGAAGAAAATCATTATCACAAATTATCCGTTTGTGTAATTCAAAATTACAGAATGTTGCATTAAAATAAATACTATTAAAACACTAAACTAAACTAAAGATAAACTAAAGTTTGTGAGATTGTTGAATTTTGCTGAACCGTCTGGATATGTAATATTAATTTATAAATTATTGTGTGTTAGTTACAAATAATATCAAATTAGATGCTTAATACATTTCAAGCTGTTGTCGATAGACCTATAGAGTTAAGATGTGCAAGGTGTTCCATTTAAAATCTATTGACATTTAGCAAATCTGCAGTTCTCCCGGATAAGTCATATTAGAATCGGAAACCAATAATAGGTTCGTTCGAGCAGTCGTTAAAACCAGTCAAAACAATTGGGGATTCTTGTACGCATACGCAATGCAGGCTTTTGCAGGGCAAAACCGCCATTTGGCATGCGCAGGAGAAAGAATAAGTGCTTTATGCACTTATTGTACTGCTGCTCGAACAAACCTAATAACTGTCGAAAAGTGCGATGCTTTTACTATCCAAAATGAATTCTTTTCTATCTTTATCCTTACGTCAGACTAATTTTTTGAAAAATGAATGTTTAGACATTAATTGCAATTTTTGCCCCGCGCATTTGGAACGCGGCCCCGCGCAATTGTTTGAACCCGGCCCCGCAAAAGCTTAGGCCGGCCCTGGTAAGAAGACTACGACATAGCCATCAACATCCATAAAATCCGTCACCTAGACCCGACAGAATTGAGTCGGATATTTTTGTATTATCGGCAAAGGTTTCAAGTTCTGTTCGACGTACAATTTGAATGGAAATACCTAATCATTTCGGTGAAATACCACGAAATACCGACCTCAAAATTTATGAGGTATATTTTGTTGCCTACTCATTTCGAATCCCACCTTAAAATATAGTATTCGGAACGTCGACATGTACTAAAATTCCAACTGATGGTTTAAAGGCAAAACTATTCCGATTATTCCGAAATAGCATGGACCTTTTACAACATTTTGCGCACACATTATAAACCACAAAACTTAATTTAAATATTTTCAGTTACTGGAAGGACAATAAGCAATCTCTTGTTGAGAAGCAACATCCGTTCTTTGTAAATCCCTTAGATGGCGAAGTCTTCTCGAATTTGGTCAATATGTCTACAGGATTTACGGTATAAATAACAGAAAATCATCCATTATTCCTCTCTATAACAACCCATACATTACAACAGATATATATCCATGGTCCCTATGAAGTTGCAGACATTTCAAGTAAATCGATTACATCAGACAATGGGTATTTTCTTCAATTATACATGACCGCATTGACGTTATATAGTTCCGAAAGGATTAAAATGTTGTCGATAGCACAGAGAAAATGTCGATTCTACGATGAAAGTAACCTCAAAAGGTCTCCTGTCTATTCCTATGTGCTTTGCAGGATGGAATGCAGAGCTGCACTGGCACAAAAACTGTGCGGCTGTACGCCACACTTTTATAAAGCAGTCGGTATGAAACAAATATATGCCATGCAAGTATTGAAATTTGTTGATTTGAATGTATGTTACAGCTGGAGACAAGATATGCGATGTTGCTGGACTGCATTGCTTATCGACGCACAAAGGTATGTGATGTAAAACGCAATATCGATCTCCGTTTAATAAAAATAGAATATAGGGTGGTTTTACACAAAAGTAATAATATGATATTCCAGATAGATTAATTACAATGAAAAGAGAATGTTCTTGCCAGCCAAATTGTGAAGACTCCAATTATGTTATAGAAAATTGGGACACCAGACCATGGTTTCTGGGCTCAAATTTGCAGTGGGGTCTTAAGGAGTACCCAAAAATGAGGCTCAAGCGAGATATTATTTTCGGATTTTCCGATGTCTTAGGTATAACGACTTTACTTTTAAATATGTTATTTGTAATATTTATTTAGTTAATCGTAACCTGTAACAACAAAAATGTTGATACATCCGAATATAATTTGTTGAAATTTCTATTATTATTTTTTTTTTAGTCTACATCGGAGGAATGGTGGGTCTATTTTTGGGATGCAGTGTTCTAAGTCTTATTGAAGTGATTTATTTCTTCACTCTACGATTGTTTTGGTTCACAAAACGTCGTTATTCTACTTAAAAGGAACCACATCTCAACAAACACACGCTTTGCCTTTTTAGCTTAATTAACTCAGTTTTTCTGACAAGTGACATTTGAAAAGTATTTTTGGTTTTAAACGTGCTTTTTTGCACATCTCTGGTAATTTATGATATTAATTTCGTTTTTGATTAATAAAAGTATCTAAAATCAAAAGGTTTCATTTTTTACTGTTATTTTTTGTATTTTAAGGATTGGCCAGTCTTAATTCCATTCACCACATTATTAGTCATAACTGTGATATAAGTGCTGAAAAGGAAATTACATAATAAATGTTTCCCCGTTTCCCCGAAAAGTGACAAACCTGAAGCAAATGTGGTATCACTGGTATGACACCGTAGAATAAAAACGCAAATTTTAAAATATTCCGTCAGGAACTTCTCTAGAATGTCTCGATAATTCGCTTTTAAATGTGGTGGCTAGAGACTCATACTATTATATAGTTATGCGTTACAGAAAGTAAATAAATAAAAATTCCTTTCAACTTCAACGACGGCAAATCCCAACAATAAAGAAAAATTTTAAAAATGGAATAATACTAAAGCAAACAATCAAATGAGACGAGAATAGAAACGATGATACCTATACATGTGCCTTTTATTTTGCTCTGTCGTTGGAATTTTGCAGTCTTGCCAGACGGATTTTTTTTCTGTTAAGGAGAACTATGTTTTTTTTTGTAGAAAACTGTGATAGGTTTATACTTTGCTGATCATATAGCGGTGCTCTTGTTTGCTTTAGGTGTTGGGTGAACCTTGTAACGCCTTTTTTTTCACAAAAATACCAACGACCTAAAGTTGCCGAAGAAACACCAAAATACGTCGACTTCTACCAAACCTGTGCTGCTCATGCGTTTCTCCCGGATGCTCCGGCCAACCAGGGAGGTGGTCGTGGGACAGTAACCAAACGGTTCCTTGATACGATGTTCTAGGGCGCCACGTCAGTCTTAATCCGTTGGAGAAACAGCACTCGACGACGAAAGTGCAGCTGAAATAAAGGCAACACAGGGAACAAGCAACGCAAATGTATCCTCAACCAATCTATTAGCCTCCAAACGTCAACGAGGAAATCGCCAATATAATCTGCATCGGTATACAGGTACACAATAATTCGTGGTACAGCCAAAAAGTACCACGCAGATGCTACGCCGAAGGCTTGCTTATAATTGGGAATGCACACAAACAAAACAATAAAAACTCAAACAATTCAACACACTTAAGGGCTTCGAGCCCAAACCGCAAATCGTAAAGATAAAAAAATAATAATAGCGACCGACACGAAGCTTGGCCAAACCGCGTCGCGACTCGCTGTAGATCTGGGTAAAATCCCAAGACAATTACCGCAACCGTCTATGTTGAAAAGTTGATAACAAACAACATTAATATAAAAGGCAATCAATAGCCAAGACGGCAACCCGTCCCAAAAGGAAATTAAATTCCCATCGGCACTCAACTTGGCTAACAAACGGCTTCCGTTAAAAATTCTTGAACGATCAACGGAAATTATACCAGAGGATACCATTTATCCGAATTAACTTCAGAATCCACAAAGATAAATACTGTAACGGGTAATCAAAATTACGAGTACGTAAACCAAACTCGAAATTAAAGAAAAAGGTAATTAATAACACCTACGGGTTGAGCACCGATGGTCCGAGCGATATCTTCGGATAATTAAACACTTAACAATCAATAACACTGAGCTGAAGGCTCCGGAATGGACAACGATTACTAAATCGTAGCCACACTAATCTACTACTAATCAAATGCGCCACCATAAAAAGGTGTGCGAGCGGAAGGCTCCTCGACGGGTAACGATTACACAATCGTAGCGATACTAACTACTAATCAACAAAAGGCACAACCAAAAAAAGATATACGAGCTGCCTGCTCCTTCGAGGGACAACGAGCGTCCGCCACAGCTGATCGGAAAAATATAGGACCTCTGACCTTTATCCGGAGCTTCGAGACACTGTTTGCCACCTACAGACGCTCCGATGCTAGCGTTGGATCCTCCACGACGGATAATAATCACCGCACGTGCCGGTCCCGTCACGGTGCCACCAACTCCGACTCGATATACTTCGAAAAGGTCTCGTACTAGATGTCGAAGGACCTACGCAGGGTCTCTTGCCTCGTACCAGGTGACTACTGACTTACGAAGGGTCTCTCGCTTCGTGCTAGGTGACTACGAACGTTCGAGGGGTCTCCGGCCTCGTATTAGGTGACTACTGACTTACGACGGGTCTCTCGCTTCGTGCTAGGTGACTACGAACGTTCGAGGGGTCTCCGGCCTCGTATTAGGTGACTAAAAAGAGGAAATAGTCGTAGAATCGACCCACCAATTGCCACCAGACAATCTCATCGAATCTAAAGAGAGCTTACCCAAAAATAGATGGACACTGGGCCTACGTGAACGTGATAGAAGTTCGTTTAAATCCGCACAATGGCGTGGTGGCCAGATTTCCACTAAATCAACAACCTGGACACCTGTTGAAGCCTGGTCGAGATAAATCCGCACTACGGCGATAAGGGGGACCTCCAAACTACCAAAATCCTCTCCTATAATTCTCAACGGGCTTCCAAAAATCTATCACACGTGTACACTCCAAGATGATTGACAAGACAAGACGCCGGAAAAGCACGCTGCAAGCCGCACTACGGCCACGAAAAATAACGGCCGGAAACGCAGAAAAAACGGAAACCTAGAATTTCTGTCGGAATAGGGAAACCAAGGGAAAGTTAAACCAAGTAACAGCGGCGAACTATAGTACAAAGTAAACAACGATTTTGCAAGACAAAATTCCGTGAATCCAAACAGTAAAAACCGTGGGATCTAATTAAATGTAAATGACGGGGGCGTGGCCTCGGCAATTTTGCGCGCGGAAACCCGATGCTAGCAGCGTTTCACACCCTGCCGAGTTCCTGCCGAGCTCCACCAAGTTGCCCTAGACAGCGATAGATGGCGCTACCCATACGGAATATCAAACAAATCACGCAGAACAATTCGCCGCGTTACACTCCCCCTCTCCTCTCACAGAGGAAAATTTCCACGAAAGTTTCCGACCCAGATCCAAAGGAGCGAACCGAACGCATCAAACTGCAAACCCGTGTGTCCAACGATGCCTCCACACCAACAACTCAACTACCAAGCAATAAAAAAGCTTGAGGGGCCAGCACCAGATGCCAAGGCGGTGCAACGACAACAGTAGGGAGGGGAAAAGGTATGGGGAGAGGACAACACAAAAGAAGGACGGGACGGGCAGTTGCGTAAGATGCGGAAAAGTGCATCAAACCTCGTTCGTACCCATCGACAGCACTGGAAACCAGCAATAACACATAGGGACAGGAACCAAGGAACTCACCACTGCTGCCACCGCACAACCCCAACACCAGGCACCGACGACTCGCGCCCCGAAAACAAAAAATAGAGCTGACCACAGCTCTCAACAAAAAGGGTACCACCCAACAACAAAAAGAAACTACGATAAGCAAGACAAAAACCCAGGGGACACCAGAACAAACCCCTGGGGTGGTGGTACTAACAAACAGAGAAATCCCAAAACTAAGGAAGACGGCCAATCAACCGAAATACCGCCAACCGAAGTATAACGTCAAAATGACGACAAAGCTAACAACCTAGCCGAAATCGTTTTGCAACGATGAGGAGTCCTCACGCATTGTGAGACGCTCCCTTTCCCGATCCCTACAAGAGATGATGGTAGGTGGAAGTCTTCCGTGGCCTTTTACCAGACTCTTACTGGTGGCAGGTTCGCCGTGTCCGTATTCTGTAAGCCCCGGAACACAGAGCGCAGGTGTTTTACCGAGCCTCATCCAACTCATAGGCCGGCTTAAGATCTTGGACATGCCATACGCCTTTCGAAGCACCATCCTCACTCTCCAACTCATACGTCCAGGAACCCAACTTTTTCCTTACGCGAAAAGGTCCAACGAATTTAGCTGCCAACTTAGCATTAACAAAATTTGCCGCACTGGACAGGACCTTATTGCGACGCCAAACCGATTGGCCAACGACGTACTGGACGGGGCGCCTGCGTAAATTGTACACCCGTCGATGTCGCTCCTGCGCCGACGCAAGCTGCTTGCGAACTCGCTGAAACAACTGTTGAAATCCTTCGATGCGCGCAGGAACATCCGGAGGCGCAGCATCTGGAGTGAGAACCTGCTCAAAAGTGCGACCACAACCCACATAATGACGGCCGAAGTTAACATAAAAGGGCGAGTACCCCGTGGTCTCACTTCGCGAGGCTCGAATAGCGCAGCCAATCGGACCCAAATAGTCATCCCATCGTCGCTGGTTGTCTTTGACATAACAACCCAACATAGTCTTGACTACACGATTGACTCGCTCAACAGGGTCGGCCCGAGGGTAATACAGCGGAGTGTAGGATATCCTGGTGCCATACGATGCACACAAAGATCGAAATTCTTTACTCCTCATCTGGACGCCGTTGTCGCATATCAAAAACTGGGGGGCTCCGTAAACCAAAAAAACATGGTCCTCCAGAAGTCGGGTCAAACTCTTAGCCGTAGCGGACCGAAGCGCAAACAGTAATACATACTTACTAAAGTAGTCGCTGACCACCAGGATCGAGGTATTTCCTCGCGAGGATCGGGGCAATGGGCCCACAAAATCGAGGCTCACCATCTGCCAGGGCCGGGACACGTCCGGGCGTGTACCCATCAATCCCGCCGGGGCTCGCTGCTCCGGCTTCTGCGCCGCACATACTCCACAACGCCGGACATACTTGGCAACGTCTACATACATCTTAGGCCACGTGTAGCGCTCTCGAAGTCGCCAATACACCTTATATCCACCAACATGACCTGCTCGAGGGTCATCATGGTACCGACCCAACAGTGCAGCCCTACGATCCCCCGGAACCACCAACTTCCACTCCTCGCCCACGTCCGACACACCCAAATGCGCCGACCGAACATGCTTGTACAGCAAGCCCCCCTCGACTCGCCACTGCGGATACCGGTGCAAAGCTCTCTCGACGCGGGCAATCATGCCAAGATACCAAGGGTCCTTTGTCGAGGAAAAGTCGAATCCAGCGGGGACGAGGTGCACGGCATCCGTCAACACGGGCACCGCTCGAGACAAACAGTCCGGGACAACCAAATCACGTCCCTTACGATGCACAATGTCAAAGTCGAAAGGCTGTAGCCTCACGGCCCATCTTGCCAGACGACCAGTCGGGTCCTTCAGACGATTCAGCCAAACGAGCGAAGCATGGTCGGTAACCACCGTGAATCTCGTTCCCTCCAGGTAGTGGCGCAGCTTCTCCACGGCCCAAATCACGCCTAGGCACTCACGTTCAGTGGTAGAGTAATTCCTCTCCTGGGAAGTCAGAGAGCGTGACAGAAAGGCAATCACTTTTTCCTCACCCTCAAGGCGTTGTGTGAGGACGGCACCGAGACCATATGCGGAGGCGTCTGTCTGCAAAGTAAAAGGCCGCTCGAAATCAGGACACGTTAAAATAGGCGCCGTCACCAAATACTGCTTCACGGAGGTCAGAGCCCGATCACATTCCGGAGTCCAGTCAAATTTTACGCCCTTCCGGGTAAGCTGGGTAAGAGGTGCCATTACGGAAGCGAAATCGGGTACAAAGCGTCGGTACCAACTAGCCATCCCGGCGAAGCGACGAACCTCCGACACCGTTCGCGGGGCGGGAATATTTAAGATGGCCTCTACCTTCTCCGGATCTACGCGGAGTCCATGCCGGTCCACGATGTATCCCAAGTACTTAAGTTGTGGTCGGCAGAATTGGCACTTCTCCCGGCTAACTGTCAAGCCGGCAGTCCGTAGCCGATCCAAAACCTTCTCCAGTATCGTGAGATGGGTGTCGAAGTCCGGGGAGATCACCACAATATCGTCCAGGTAAACCAACACATGGGGCTCCAAATCTGCTCCCAAAATACCGTCAATCAACCGCTGCCAAGTGGCCGGGGCGTTGGTCAACCCCATCGGCATCCGCCGAAACTGGAACAGGCCGCGTCCGGGAACCGTGAAAGCCGTAAATTCTCTTGAGGAGGCTGCGACAGGCACCTGCCAGTAGGCCGACTTAATATCCAAGGAGCTCAGGTACCGGGCGTTTCGGAGACGGTCTAAAATAGAAGAAATGTAGGGCAAAGGATACGCGTCCTTCTTAGTAACCTGATTGAGGCGCCGAAAGTCAATGCAGAAACGGTAACTTCGGTCCTTCTTCGGGACGAGAAGAACAGGGGACGACCACGCGCTCCTGGAAGGCTCCACCACTCCCTGCTCCAGCAACTTTGTCAGCTCCTCATCAATGATCCTCTGCTTGGCGGGCGAAACAGGATAGTATCTAAGCTTTATGGGAGGGGAATCCGTGACAATCTCATGCTCTACGGACGTAACCGTACCCAGCGGGCAAGATCCCACCGACGGAAAGGTCCGACCGACCAACTCATCCAAGGCAGTACGCTGCGCCTGCGTTAGCTCGTCACCAGCCTGCACGTCGCAAAGATCGGCCAACTCCTCGCCGAATCGCCAGACGTCCTGCCGAAGATCCGGGACAATACCCATCTCCCGCCAGAAATCCATACCTAGGATCAGCCTATGGGGAAGGGAAGGAACCACCATAACATTCAACAGGCGAGTTTTATTCAGCAGAGTGAAAGGGACGGCTACGGTGCCCAATGAGGAGCAAACCTCCCCGTTCGCCACAGCGCAACTCCGTCGCGAAGCACAGTCCAAAGTCAGTCCCAGAGCCAGCAACAGTCGATATCCGGAGTCCCCAACAATCGTATGGGTTGCTCCAGAATCCAAGAGGCCGAGCATATTCTGCCCCAAAATGGAAACGTTCAAGTACGGTCGGCAATCACCGGAAGCGTGGGAAATTATATAGTCTATAAGTATTTTATGGGCAGGGTCCTTGGTCCGGGAAGAATGCTGGGAGGGTGGCTGACGACCACTCAGGCCCTCCGATCGGGGTTTTCCGACCGCGGCGAACACTTAGGGCAAGTATTTGTCGTAACATCCGGCTGCCCACAGCGATAACACCAAATGCCACCCTGCTTCAGTCGACAATCCCGGGCGAAATGACCAACCTTGCGGCAACGGAAACACTCCAGTTGTCGCGCTCCCGGTGGGGGTCGAACGGAAGGCGACGACACGGCGGCAGTCTCCGAACAGGAATAAAGACAGGCCAACTCGGGCTCCACACATTCCCGACTCTTCCTAGGAGGTGCATGGTAATGATCGGCTCGATACTTTTTTGTCTCCAGCTGCAAGCATTCGGTCTCCAACTCCTCGACGGTACGGACTGACGGCAACTGCATAAGGTAAAAGGGTGCCAGATTCTTCTTTAGTATGTCCAGTTGGACCTCCCGAGACATTCGCCCATAGCGGTCAAACAAAGCCTGCATGCACGCGAGATACTCGACGATAGGTTCCTGAAGTCCCTGGGTTCTACCCATAATCTCCTGGAACAGACGACTCTTATAGTCCGGAGGCAAATAGTGCTTCATCAGAAGATCTGATAACTCCCGCCACGTGCTACACTTACGTATCGCCGACCGATACCACAATAGTGCCTTGCCCTGAAACAAATCCAACGACGATCGAAACAAATCTGCCTCGGTACATCCTCGCGCTCTCCGCAACTCGGTCACTCGATCCAAAAAATCCATCACGGACATCGACCTTGGGTCACCCGAGAAATGCACATTCCACTTATAGACAGGGACAACGTAATCCCTCGACCGGAATGGCGATTGGGACGCACCGGTGACACGCGCCGCGGTCTCGGGTTCCACAACCTCAGAGCCGCTACTAGAACCAGACTCCTCGCCATCCAGCGCCGTATCCAACAAGCCCTCACTCACATCCAGATCCCGAGAACGATGTCGGCTCCTCCGCAAGCGAGTCAGCAACGCGGACACCTTCGCCAGCCACGCACTACGCTCCCGGATGACCTCAGCATCCTCGGTCGCCGTGGAAATTCCACCCACTCGGCCCAGCAAATGCAACACTCTCGAACAACATCGCTGATGCGCAGGACTAACCCGATCATCGCCCAACCCCGTCACCAAGGTATCCAATTCCTCAAACTTCGCAGCAATGGCATCCAAGTCCTTCTTGGCATCAAACTCGTAATCCGAGTATCGAACCGCGCGTCGAGCCTGCTCCAACCTGGTCAGGGACCTCAGGCTTGCCCGCATATCGACCACCGTCATCTCGGTGGGGTCCATCCCGCGGGAACGAAGCTCATATTCTAATTCATCCTTCTTCAGATGGTGTATCTTCATGGTGGGAGCGGACATAGTGACGGACTCAAACCACACACCGGCCAGCTAAATGAAACCAAGTCCCGAACCAATGAGACCAGGTCCCCAATCAGTGAAACAAGGCCAAGATTGAAAACAAGGCGAGAGAAAAAAAAAAGGAGAGGGAAAAAAAAATATACAACCCAACCAGCATAGGTCACCACCCAATTAGCTCCTCCTAATTAATGATTAATGGCCCCACGTTGGGCGCCAATGTAACGCCTTTTTTTTCACAAAAATACCAACGACCTAAAGTTGCCGAAGAAACACCAAAATACGTCGACTTCTACCAAACCTGTGCTGCTCATGCGTTTCTCCCGGATGCTCCGGCCAACCAGGGAGGTGGTCGTGGGACAGTAACCAAACGGTTCCTTGATACGATGTTCTAGGGCGCCACGTCAGTCTTAATCCGTTGGAGAAACAGCACTCGACGACGAAAGTGCAGCTGAAATAAAGGCAACACAGGGAACAAGCAACGCAAATGTATCCTCAACCAATCTATTAGCCTCCAAACGTCAACGAGGAAATCGCCAATATAATCTGCATCGGTATACAGGTACACAATAATTCGTGGTACAGCCAAAAAGTACCACGCAGATGCTACGCCGAAGGCTTGCTTATAATTGGGAATGCACACAAACAAAACAATAAAAACTCAAACAATTCAACACACTTAAGGGCTTCGAGCCCAAACCGCAAATCGTAAAGATAAAAAAATAATAATAGCGACCGACACGAAGCTTGGCCAAACCGCGTCGCGACTCGCTGTAGATCTGGGTAAAATCCCAAGACAATTACCGCAACCGTCTATGTTGAAAAGTTGATAACAAACAACATTAATATAAAAGGCAATCAATAGCCAAGACGGCAACCCGTCCCAAAAGGAAATTAAATTCCCATCGGCACTCAACTTGGCTAACAAACGGCTTCCGTTAAAAATTCTTGAACGATCAACGGAAATTATACCAGAGGATACCATTTATCCGAATTAACTTCAGAATCCACAAAGATAAATACTGTAACGGGTAATCAAAATTACGAGTACGTAAACCAAACTCGAAATTAAAGAAAAAGGTAATTAATAACACCTACGGGTTGAGCACCGATGGTCCGAGCGATATCTTCGGATAATTAAACACTTAACAATCAATAACACTGAGCTGAAGGCTCCGGAATGGACAACGATTACTAAATCGTAGCCACACTAATCTACTACTAATCAAATGCGCCACCATAAAAAGGTGTGCGAGCGGAAGGCTCCTCGACGGGTAACGATTACACAATCGTAGCGATACTAACTACTAATCAACAAAAGGCACAACCAAAAAAAGATATACGAGCTGCCTGCTCCTTCGAGGGACAACGAGCGTCCGCCACAGCTGATCGGAAAAATATAGGACCTCTGACCTTTATCCGGAGCTTCGAGACACTGTTTGCCACCTACAGACGCTCCGATGCTAGCGTTGGATCCTCCACGACGGATAATAATCACCGCACGTGCCGGTCCCGTCACGGTGCCACCAACTCCGACTCGATATACTTCGAAAAGGTCTCGTACTAGATGTCGAAGGACCTACGCAGGGTCTCTTGCCTCGTACCAGGTGACTACTGACTTACGAAGGGTCTCTCGCTTCGTGCTAGGTGACTACGAACGTTCGAGGGGTCTCCGGCCTCGTATTAGGTGACTACTGACTTACGACGGGTCTCTCGCTTCGTGCTAGGTGACTACGAACGTTCGAGGGGTCTCCGGCCTCGTATTAGGTGACTAAAAAGAGGAAATAGTCGTAGAATCGACCCACCAATTGCCACCAGACAATCTCATCGAATCTAAAGAGAGCTTACCCAAAAATAGATGGACACTGGGCCTACGTGAACGTGATAGAAGTTCGTTTAAATCCGCACAATGGCGTGGTGGCCAGATTTCCACTAAATCAACAACCTGGACACCTGTTGAAGCCTGGTCGAGATAAATCCGCACTACGGCGATAAGGGGGACCTCCAAACTACCAAAATCCTCTCCTATAATTCTCAACGGGCTTCCAAAAATCTATCACACGTGTACACTCCAAGATGATTGACAAGACAAGACGCCGGAAAAGCACGCTGCAAGCCGCACTACGGCCACGAAAAATAACGGCCGGAAACGCAGAAAAAACGGAAACCTAGAATTTCTGTCGGAATAGGGAAACCAAGGGAAAGTTAAACCAAGTAACAGCGGCGAACTATAGTACAAAGTAAACAACGATTTTGCAAGACAAAATTCCGTGAATCCAAACAGTAAAAACCGTGGGATCTAATTAAATGTAAATGACGGGGGCGTGGCCTCGGCAATTTTGCGCGCGGAAACCCGATGCTAGCAGCGTTTCACACCCTGCCGAGTTCCTGCCGAGCTCCACCAAGTTGCCCTAGACAGCGATAGATGGCGCTACCCATACGGAATATCAAACAAATCACGCAGAACAATTCGCCGCGTTACAACCTGTCTCAAAAGTATTAAAATACGCAAATACAACCTATGGACAAACAGCAAACAAAAAGCAAGTTCGTATCGCTATCGCAGGATTTGAAAATCCATTAATCCATGAAAGTCCGTTATATTTCGTGTACTGTTCTCCCTCGACCCAGTCAATGGATGTAATGGAACGGGATTTAGTTTATTTTGAGCGTGTCCGATCTTTTCCTTAATGTGATATCTTCATTGCAATGTAATAAATGTAATATGACCACTACAGTTAAGTTTACGAGTAGTGGATTGAATTAAATATCGAATTACTTTTATAACAATATTCATAAACATGAAATTTGATAATATGATACAAAAATCTCATTTTAAGATATTGTGTAACATCACGACACATTATTTAAATTTACTTTATCTAATAGACATATTAATTACGTAAGTAAATGCCTTTACCCAGCAGTGGGATGACGGCTTAAGTAAGTAAGTAAGTAAATGCACAAATCACCTTGTTGGATTATCACTGAATATACACTATTTCAGAATTGTTATATTAAAATATATTCACTAAATGCAAATAAATTCTCTAAATTTAATTTAAATTTATATTTAGGGCGGAGCTTGTATTTTATATGAAGGACAATGGAAATATATAGGTAAAACCACGAGAGCTGGACGTGAGTCATCGCTTAAAATCGTAAGAACAGACGCATAAAGAGCACGGCGTTTCTGTCTAACGCACGGGAATGGTCTGTAACGTATCAGCAAAATAACAGCTGAAATCGATGACTCACGTCCAGCTCTCGCGGTTTTACCTATATCTGTATTTACTTTACAACAGTTAATGTTTCAATTATCTTTCATGAGATCTAATACATGCTTGATAATCAAAATAATTAAAATTATAGCAATAATATACACAGGCTGTCCCACGTTTCTTTTGCAAATCACATCAAAGTGGAAGAATTTGGTTACATTAGAAACAACTAATTATTGAAAGTTGGTTTAAAAATTAGGTTATGTCAATAATGATTAATGTCTTTCTGTCAAGTCATCTGCCATCACCAAACTTCTGTATTTCTGTTTATTAAGTTAAACACTGCAAAATATCGTTGAAGCTAAATATCTCGAAAACACCAATAAATCACAAGTAACAAATTACCATAAATACAAATTTAAGCAATTTAATTTTATTAATTTATTTCTATTTTGTATTTTGTATTAGTTCTGAAATAACCTTCAGTAAAAATATTCACAACAAGAAATTGATTTTTGTATTTATTGACGAAAAAAAGCTATTAGATGCAATAAGTAGTTTGTTGTCTTTTATGCAATATCTTGAAATGAGATTTTCATTTCATGTTATATAATAAATTATATTTAATAAAAACCCAATTACATTGCAATTTGCAATGTATGAATTACATTAATTAATTACACATGAAGCTAATAAATAGAAATATATAAATCATTATAAACCAATTCAAAGCATTCGAACAAGGTTTCGCCAATAACAAATTTCCGATATACGAGTATACAGCGTAAACGGACAATTTTTTGCACTTAGCGGCCGAGCGGCCGACTAGAGTAACAAAAAACTCGTACATGGATGTAACATATTGTAACATCGACACACTGTTGAAATACGGATCAGAACGTAATTAACTCCACCAGTGTACTTATGTATGTTGCCTAGCCGGGTGTTGATTTCGGACATGGTCATCTGAACGACTGACAACTGGGCGATCAAATAATAGAATACGTATTGCAAATAACATTACCTGTTGCGTTTGAATCAAGAAATATTCTTTTAATATTTACTTGACGGATCGTAACTAATACGGGACCTCTCACTAGTAATTGTTTTATTTGAGTGATGTTTTAGAATAATAACTCTATCACGTTTCTACGAACTAAAATGGATACTTGATATATTTAAAAGGTATATGATACCTTTTCATAGGAACAAAACATTACCGTTTCCAATAATCACAATTATTATAGAAATTGGACTAATAAAATAACCTGTTTCTTGCGATTCTTTGTAAATATATAAAAATATAGACATAATGTTCATGATATTGTGACGATCTTAACAGCCGCGAAAACGCCAGAAGTTCTAGGTTATTCCGGAGTATTATTCCATCGAGGCAGCGAAGCGCAAGTAGCGACCGCTCTGGGCAAACGTAGAAAACTCGGGAACATTCCAGAGTATCGATCGATAGGTATATAAGAGAAACTGCCTTGCTCGCTAACCAGTATTATTCAGAGTGCAGTCGGAGCATTTGGCGCGATTATTGATCGACATAAATAGTTCGAAATAAATACAGTGAAGATAAATTTATAGTAGCTTTAAGTGACAGTTAGTTTTTAGTGTTCGTGTTTTAATAATTAGGTAATAAGACTGTAATAGTGTTAAATAAATTAAGTGACTATTTTAATATACCGAGTGTTTTAATTCACACCTTAACGAACGAAAAACGCTACATTGGTGTCAGGTGTGGGGTGTGAATTGGACATTAGTGAAAATAAAATTGAAGTGAAATAAATCGGACTAATTAGTGTGCGTGAAAATGACGAAACTAGCGGACTTAAAAGTTAGTGAGCTGAAAAAGGAGCTGGAGGAAAGGGACTGCGATACGACGGGGAAGAAAGCGGACTTGCAGGAGCGGCTTCGTAAAGCATTAATTGAAGAAGGCAATGACCCGGACAACTTTGTTTTTGCTAGTGGAAGTGATATCGGCCAAATGCTGCAATGTTTGGAGGCTAAGATGGAGGCTAAATTGCTAGAAAATTCCGCCGACCTAGCTAAAGTGCTAGAAAATTCCACCGACCTGGAGGCTAAGTTGCTAGAAAATTCCACCGACCTGGCTAAAGTGCTAGAAAATTCCGCCGACCTGGAGGCTAAATTGCTAGAAAATTCCGCCGACCTGGAGGCTAAATTGCTAGAAAATTCCGCCGACCTGGAGGCTAAATTGCTAGAAAATTCCGCCGAACTTATTACCAGTCTAAAAAACGAGCTTAGGGAAAAGCTAGAAGAGAATTCTGCCAAGTTGAAAAAAGAGATGTTAGAAAACAATGCCAACCTAAAAAGGGAATTACACGAAGAAATTTTAAAAAAATCTTCTACATTGGAAGAGCGAATTCTTTTGATGGAAGGCAGGATCCAGGGAGTTCCGAACAAAATCACAACGTTGGACGTCAACACCTTCGAGGATTTGTCCTATCAACCTTCAGCAACGGACAACAAGAGCAAAGTTAGTGGCAATCAGGATTCCGTTGGGCTGATGCGCCTCAAACCACCGCAATTTGATGGTTCAACGTCGTGGAATGTTTATCAGCGTCAGTTTGAAGCGGCTGCAAAAGCGAACGGTTGGTCATCCAGGGAGAAGGCGACCGCCCTTACGTTAGCTTTGAGAGGAGATGCTGCTGCTATCTTGCAAAGAATGTCCCCGGAAGAGCAAGAAGTCTACGATCACCTGGTCAGACACTTGGAGACGCGTTATGGCCAGTCACACCTGGAACATGTCTACCACACTCAGTTGAAAAATCGGTGCCAGAAGTCAGGGGAGCCCTTACAGGAATTTGAGGCAGATATTGCACGTCTGGTTCGACTGGCATATCCAGATGCCCAGGAAAAGATCATGGAACGTTTGGCGGTTCAAGCATTCCTGGACGGACTCCGTGATGGTGAAATGAAGCAAGCCTTACTACTAGCACATCCACCTAAGCTAGTTGATGCACTAACACGGGCCCTTGAATTCGAAGCTGCCAAGAACACGAACAAAGGTCAAGCTCGTGTCCGACAAGTGATTCCAGGAGAGGACGACTTCGAAGAGTCAGTCAAACGGATCGTCAGGGAGATCAATAGAGAACGTAGCCGCCAGGACCGGAAGTTGGAGTGCTGGAAATGTGGCAAGGCAGGCCACATAAGAAGACGCTGTCCAGAAGGCGTCAGTCCCACTTCCGCCAATCCGGAAAACTAAAAAAGGTCGATGCGAGGGGGCGAACGTCGACCTGTATTCAGCAAGCCCCAGCAAATACCGCCCAGGTCTCGTCACTGCAACACCATGCCAACAGTGTTTTCGTCGACGCGTGTGTGGATGGAACCCTTCGCACTGTGCTGCTGGATACAGGTGCGACGAAGACAATCATAAGGCCCGACATAATAAAACCTGCAGCTAAGGTTCGGCAATCAAAATGGCGTCTACGAACAGCAACGGGAGATCAAGCAAAAGTGCATGGTGAAACAAACGTCATGTTTACCATCGGGAAAGCCACGTTTGACCATCCTGTGATAGTAGCTGAGATTGAGGACGAGGTGATCATCGGGACGGACATAATGGACATCAAGGGCTTCGAGTTAAGCTTTAGGCAAGGAGTTTTGCGGGTAGATGACGAGGAAGTTGTTTTACATCGAGAAAAGAATTTAAGCGTCCAGGTCCTACTCCCGGAGGAGACACTGATACCAGAACGGAGCGAGATAGTCTTGGACGGCTGCATTGATGGCAAGACCATAGATGGTGAGATAGTCATGTTCGAACCCGTAATGCATGACGAGGCTGTTGGCCGAGGAATAGCGGTCGGAAAGGCCCTTGTGCGGGCTGGCAGGAGTATTCCTGTGAGGATAATGAACGTCAATCATTATCCTGTGTTATTAAAGGAGGGCACGGAGTTAGGACACTGCTCTGGAGTTTCAGCGATACTGCGGCAGGTTGCGGCCGTGGAAACCAGCCGGGAAGCCATTCCAAAAGAATTAGAAGTGCTGGTATCGTCGTCAGGCACCGGTCTAAGGCCAGACCAAAGAAGGAGGCTGAGACATTTGGTCTATAAGTATCGAGATATTTTTGATACTGGGAAGAAAGGGAGGACAAATATAATCCAGCATAAAATCAATACGGAAAATGCTCGTCCCATTCGGCAGACAGCTAGAAGGCTACCGCTGGCTAAGAGAGAGGAAGCTGACCAGATTATTGAGAGTATGGTCGAGGAAGGAATCATAGAACCATCCAGCAGTCCATGGTCTTCACCGGTAGTACTGGTAAAGAAGAAAGACGGCTCGACCAGATTCTGCGTTGACTAGCGGTTGCTTAATAATGTGACCAAAAAGGACAGCTATCCTCTTCCTCGCATCGATGACACTTTGGACACCCTGGCCGGATCGAAGATCTTTTCCACGCTGGATTTGAAGAGCGGGTACTGGCAAGTTGAATTGGCCCCCGAAGATAGAGAAAAGACAGCTTTTACGGTGGGTGCTGGATTATGGCAATTTAACGTGATGCCATTTGGACTGTGCAATGCTCCTGCTACTTTCGAACGACTGATGGAAACGATTTTAAGAGGACTGTCCTGGAAGACATGTCTGGTCTATCTTGACGACATTATTGTAGTAGGAAAATCGTTTGAAGACCACATGCGAAACCTAGAAGAAGTGTTCCTGAGACTACGAGGTTCAGCACTGAAGTTGAGCCCAAAGAAATGTCATCTATTTCAAAGAGCTGTGCAGTACCTGGGTCACGTTGTTTCCAGTCAAGGAGTGGCGGTTGACAAGGCAAAGATCCAGACTGTCAAAGATTGGCCAGTTCCCAATGACAAACATGAGCTGCGCAGCGTCTTGGGATTATGCACATACTACCGACACTATGTGAATGGATTTGCCAACATCGCAAAACCATTAACCAGGCTCACCGAAGGAGAACGAAAATTCCAATGGTCCCAGGAATGTCAAGAAGCTTTCGATCACCTAAAAGGGGCTCTGATAAGCGCACCTATCTTGAGCTATCCCCTACCTGCAGGAAAATTTGTACTGGACACCGATGCTAGCAATGTCGGCATAGGAGCCGTGCTGTCCCAAATTCAGGATGGGCAAGAAGAAAAAGTCATAGGCTATTTTAGTAAAACGTTGTCCAAGCCAGAGCGTAACTACTGCGTCACCCGCCGAGAGTTGCTGGCTGTTGTGAAAGCGATGGAGCACTTTTACAAGTACCTCTACGGAAGGAAGTTCCTGCTACGAACAGACCATGCAGCTTTAAAATGGCTCCTTCAGTTTAAAAGTCCAGAGGGACAAGTGGCAAGATGGATAGAGAGGCTACAGGAGTTTGACTTCGACACCGAGCACCGAGCAGGGAGAATCCATGGAAATGCAGATGCCCTATCAAGAAGACCCTGTCCACGGGACTGCAAGCCGTGCCAGCGGGCAGAGGAAAAAGACGCTGACTTGTTACGAACCACCATAGTCGACGATACTTGGCAAAATAGAGATCTTATAAAAGACCAAGAGGAAGATCCCGATATCCAGATAGTCCTAAACTGGATGAAAGAGGAGAAGAAGCCAACCTGGGGAGAAGTTGCCAAGTATCCTCCTAACATCAAGTCGTATTGGGCACAATGGGACTCCCTAATTCTGGAAGATGGACTCCTGCGGCGGAAAATAATTGACCACGACGGCCAAGAGGAAAGAAGGCAAATTGTTGTGCCCAAATGTCGGATTGCGGAATTGCTAGAAGAACTCCATGCTGGTGTGTCAGGAGGACATCTCGGAGTGACAAAGACGCTGGGAAGGGTGAGGGAAAGATTTTACTGGGTCAATAGCAAGGAAGACGTAAGGGACTGGTGCAGAAAATGCGTTGTATGTGCGGCAAGTAATGGACCGCAGAGAAAGCAGAAGGCTTTGATGCGCCAGTACAACGTGGGAAGTCCCTTTGAAAGGATTGCTATTGACGTAGCCGGCCCGTTTCCCGAATCCGAAGCAGGAAATAAGTACATCGTGGTCGTGATGGACTACTTCAGCAAATGGGTTGAGGCATACGCTCTACCAAACCAGGAAGCCTCAACAATTGCCGACGCCTTGGTGAAGGAATGGATTTGCCGATTTGGCGTACCTTTGGAGCTACATTCGGACCAAGGGCGAAATTTTGAATCCAGTTTGTTCCAGAACATCTGTAAGACGCTCGGAATCAAGAAAACAAGAACTACTGCGTTACACCCGCAGTCAGATGGAATGGTGGAGCGCATGAATAGAACCATTAATCGGTATTTGGCCAAAGTGGTCTCCGACCATCAAAGAGACTGGGATGGCTTTCTTCATTTGTTCCTCCTGGCTTATCGATCGGCCGTCCACGAAAGCACGGGAGAGTCTCCGGCTCGGATAATTATGGGAAGAGAACTCCGTCTCCCATGCGATCTGAAGTTTGGTTGCCCGCCAGGAACTGATGTCGCCGGGGAGGACTACGTCAGTGAACTGCGAAGAAGAATGGATGCCATTCATAGCCAAGTTCGCATTTCCATTCAAGATGCCAGTAATCGGATGAAGGACGCATACGATGTGAATGCCAAGGACCACAGGTACAATGCCGGTGATATGGTTTGGCTCTACGACCCTAAGAGGCGAAAGGGACTGTCGCCAAAACTTCAAACATCCTGGGATGGCCCATACAAAGTTCTGGAAGCTATCAACGACGTCCTTTACCGGATACAAAAGCCACCGCGGGGTAAAGCTCGAGTCATTCACTTCAACCGACTGGCTCCTTACTACGGAGACCACGAAGACGCGGAGCTGCGGCGAATCCAACCAGAGCCGGACTTGACATTCGACGAATTCATGGCCCGTCATACTAATGGTCAAAAGAGTCGGTTCGGTGTGACCTGTGAGGTGCAGCGGGACCTGTTTACTGCTCCAGCTGGCTACGCACTGGCACATTGTGTGGCTAAGGACTTGCAAATGTCTAGAGGGATAGCCAAGGTTTTCCGCGGGAAGTTTGGAAATATTCCAGAGCTGCGTCGGTCTAATCCCAGAGTCGGACAAGCACTCAAGGCAACCGACGAAAAGACCGGCAGAAAGATCTTCCACTTGGTTACCAAAGAGACGTCCGATCAGAAGCCAACCTATAGAGATGTTTGGGACACTTTGTGTTCTCTAAAGGAAGAATTGCTAGCCGAGGACCTGAGAAGCCTGGCGATTCCCAAGCTGGCATGCGGACTCGATGGCTTGGACTGGAGGATGATTCGCAGCATGTTGGAAGCACTCTTCAGGTTGACGGGCGTACAAATTCTGGTGTGCTGTTATAGCCCTCAACGTCGTTCCCTGGAGAGAACCGTGGACTGTTACTTCCACAAGAGAAGGGAGCTTTTTGCCGATATCGACATCCACCATCTTTGGAATCATTTCGGGACGAAACGAGCTTAGGAGGGGGGCAGTGTGACGATCTTAACAGCCGCGAAAACGCCAGAACTTCTAGGTTATTCCGGAGTATTATTCCATCGAGGCAGCGAAGCGCAAGTAGCGACCGCTCTGGGCAAACGTAGAAAACTCGGGAACATTCCAGAGTATCGATCGATAGGTATATAAGAGAAACTGCCTTGCTCGCTAACCAGTATTATTCAGAGTGCAGTCGGAGCATTTGGCGCGATTATTGATCGACATAAATAGTTCGAAATAAATACAGTGAAGATAAATTTATAGTAGCTTTAAGTGACAGTTAGTTTTTAGTGTTCGTGTTTTAATAATTAGGTAATAAGACTGTAATAGTGTTAAATAAATTAAGTGACTATTTTAATATACCGAGTGTTTTAATTCACACCTTAACGAACGAAAAACGCTACAATATCAAATTTAAAAATTTATCTGCTGCAGTTTAGAAAATATGAATTTGAAAGTAGCTAAATTTAACTTAATTATTACCAAAATTTGTTATTTAGGAAGGCTGTGATTTAGAAAAATCTACAACTTAGAAAAATTATATTCATTTTTTATAACACAGCAATAACACAGCATGTATGCATTATTTTTACGTTTTCTGTTATATCGGTAGCTGCCAATAATTATAACTCATAACTTAGATTTGATGGTCCGTGATGTGTATAATTGCAAATTAGGTGTAAATTTTATAGTTTTATCTGAGTTTGTCATCTTGTATGATGACGGTATGATGGTATGATTGATATATCAAAAGTTACATAAAAACGAACCCAAGTTACTAAGATCTATTACAGCACTGAAAGCTAAAAAAAAAACAAAAAACAATAGGTCGCTATGATTTTGAATTTAAATGTGATGATTAATATCATTAATCAATTATTCACTCAAACAAATCACTAGCACTAGAATATCTCAAAATCCAATGCTCTAACAAGAGTATCCAACCGACAGAGAAGAAAGGAAATATGGAATAAAGATGATTAACTAACTATGTACAGGCATTAACTGGCTGTAGTTTCCTTGTTAACGACAAATTTATTTAAGAATTATCATTTGCCCAAGGTCATCTAAGACGGAAAAGTTTTCTTTCTGTCGATAAAACTGTTAAGTTATTTTGGGGATTTTACATGAAATATTATTCATTTGCAGATGTATTACGTTATGTGGTCTTATCGTTATGGCGTATGTGCTTAGGTCATAGGTTATGCCGCATTTCTTCACACCGATACAGTATTTTTTCGGTTTTATAAATAGGTCTGCTCAGTGACATAAACTACATAATATGAAGCGGTGAAAGTTGTAGTTTTAGGAGCAAAATGTTTCGGGTAACGAGAAAGCAGGCCCTTAGTGGAATCAGGTGCTATGTAAGTGTTTTTGATTATTTAGTATTATAGCAAATACAGATCAATATATAGCTACATAGCGATTTCAGTAAACATACGCCAAAGCCGGTTAAGTGGGTCAAAAATTAATATGGGCTCTCTTCAGAACAGTTTTCGGTTTAAAAAATTACAAAGGGATTACAAGATTTGAGTTAGAAAGTAAAAACTGTCATATTCTTAAGTTTCATAATATTAAGACAATTAGAAAGCCAAAACTTTGTAAATATACAGAAGCTATTTTAGATCAGAAAATATTTTAAATTTACGGTTGCCGAAATTCCCTTGTACTCTCGTGAAATAGTAAGTATCCATCATAAGCTTTTTTGCCGTATAACCCAGAAACTACCGAACGAATTTCGATGAAACCTTCACCCAGACATTCTTTGTATTTTAAGCAATATTCAAAATGAATTGGATAGGTTTTGAGTTATATCGCCACAAATGAAACCAGATTGATATTGTTTAATAAGCTCGTAAGTAATACTTCTTCATCGAAAACGGTGCCAAAAAAATATGTAAATACTGTAACATACTTGACACGTAATGTAACTCCAAAAATATTACCTTTAGAAAAAAATGATTTGAGAAAAACTTGGTTCAAAACTTGCTGGAAAGAAGTTACCTCAAATCTGAAGTCATGCACACTGGCATCTTCTTACCAGTGTGGCGGAGGGCACTCGTGTCCGGTGAGGTCAAAATTTTGTTACCTTCTTCAAGTCATCAAAATTAACTTCTTTTTAACTTTCTTTTTACTGTTCTATTGCCACTTTTGTACAATTTTCTTTGTGAAAACCAGAATAAATTTAAAACCACAAAATTTGGACCAAGTGTATCAAACACTTATGACAATAACATTACAATTTAAAAGAACCAGATAGTGGGTATTATAAAAATAAATCATTAGAGATGATACGTCAGAGATGATGCTGTATGACGCAAATTTGTAATTTTATAGTATTGAAAGCGCATTTCGTCATTCATTCAAATAAAAAAATAGAGACTGATGACCTAGCAGTATATGTACGTTATATTTTTACTTTATCATACGCAGTAGGTATAATAAAGTAATATAGTATAGTAATCATGCCGAAAAAAATGAGATTTTAGCGGAAATAGGTCTTTTTCGGTCCGCTGGGCATTTTTGACCAAGATACAAAACAATGTTGGTTCAAAAGGGTCCAAAGCAGCTGGATGTTTCCTCTTAGCTGTTTTCAAAGATTTTGCAATTGAGATGCCATGTCTGTACTTTCGTCAAAATAGTTAAATAATAAATTAATGTATAATTTATCTCTATGAATGTTATTTGGTAGAATTAGTAGTTTAGCTGTATGAGCAAACTCTATTTGATCGAGATCGTGACCGCATTAAAAGTACATAGTTAGCCAGGATATGACAATTATCAGTGCCAAACGCTGATTTTTTGACAATATTATCAAATAATCTGTCAAATCCAGGCTAACTTGTTTTTATTTTAATGCAGACACGATCGATCTCGATCAAATAGAATCTCATGCAGCTAAAGTATTAATTTTATATATTGTATGATAAAGTCATGTGCCTGGCCACATCAGGTTTTTAATTATTACATGTAATCAAAAGAAACTACTATCTGTTACGGGTTAAGTTAGAAAATAGAAACTAAATGTTATCACGTATTTGAAAAAAAAAAATATGTATCTCCGTTTAGAAAATGTGACGGATAATATAAAACTCCATATTTGTGCCAACTTGCTAGGTAAGAAAGTTAATTAATTATGATTTATATAATATTTATATAATTGACTTATATACAATATGAACTATGGAAAAACTGGAAGCATTTAATTGAAACCACTACTTGGGCTAATGGAAATACATTACCTACAGTACATACACAGCTGATACTTAAAATGTCTATTAAAAATCATCGGGCCTAAAAACCAATTAAGGTTGGTAATTAAATTTAACAAAAAATGTGTTTTTCATCCACTAAAATCAAGGTACACAGTTTTAAAAAAATAATAAACGGTGTCTCAAACTACAATGTTTGCAGGCACGTGAATATAAAGAAGTCTATCGGACCACCAATTACACCATATTTCTTTAATTCCCTTGATAAGTTCCTTTACTTGTTTTAGAGTAACAAAAGAATAATCGCCATAAGAAGGGAAGACCAGAGCGTATGGGAACGACGAGCACCATTCTCACCAGCTCACGTAAAGAAACTAGTCAAGCATGGCATCAAAGTCATCGTGCAACCCAGCAATAGGCGTGCGTACCCAATGCAAGCCTACCTCAACGCTGGAGCAATAGTACAAGAAGACATCTCAGAAGGCCAAGTGATCTTCGGAGTGAAACAAGTACCGATCGACCAACTGATCCCCGACAAAACATACTGCCTTTTCTCCCATACCATAAAAGCGCAGGAATCCAACATGCCTCTGTTGGATGCAATATTAGAGAAGCGTATACGATTGATTGATTATGAAAAATTGACAGACGATCATGGGAATAGGGTGGTGGCTTTTGGAAAGATGGCTGGTATTGCTGGTACAATCAATATTTTACATGGTATTGGATTGAGGCTGCTAGCCTTAGGACATCATACTCCTTTCATGCATATAGGTCCAGCTCATAACTATAGGAACTCAAGCATGGCAAAGCAAGCCATTCGAGATTCTGGCTATGAGATAGCTTTGGGGTTAATGCCAAAATCGATTGGACCGCTAACGGTTGTCTTCACTGGATCTGGTAATGTATCCCAAGGTTCCCAAGATGTTTTCCAGGAGTTACCGCATGAATTTGTTGCACCTGAACTGCTTAAAAAGGCAGCTGAACATGGAAGCTTGAATAAAGTCTATGGTTGTGAAGTAAGAAGAAGGCATTATTTAGAAAGAATTGACGGGGGGAAGTTTGATCATAACGAATACGAAGAGCACCCGGAACGTTACGTTTCAACGTTCAGCAAGAAAATAGCTCCGTACGCTTCAGTGATCATCAATGGTATATACTGGGCGGTCAACAGTCCGAAATTGATAACAATTCCTGATGCTAAACACCTATTGAGGTCTGCTCATACACCATGGTTACCAATTTCTGTTGGTGCACCTGCTTTACCTCATAGAATGTTAGCCATTTGTGATATTTCTGCAGACCCTGGTGGATCAATTGAGTTCATGAACGAATGCACTACCATAGACACACCTTTCTGCTTATACGATGCGGATAGGAACAAAGACACCAAGAGCTTTAAAGGGCCCGGAGTATTAGTATGCAGTATTGATAATATGCCAACACAAATTCCTAGAGAAAGTACTGACATGTTTGGCGATATGCTATTCCCGTACGCTCTAGATATCATCAAGTCTGATGCCACGAAACCGTTGGAAAGTCAAAAGTTTTGCCCAACCGTTCAAGGAGTAAGTGCAAAATATGACATATAAGATTATTTTATTTGCAATTTCATTGTAGGCTATCATCGCAAGTAATGGTCAAATAACACCAGGTTTTGAGTATATCCAAGAGCTGAGGAAGAACGCAATGTAAGTACAAACAAATCTTTGCTAAGCGCTGGAAAACGTTGGTGGTTTGAGTTCAAAAATCCCTGGGACGAAATTGAGTAACTTGTTTAGTTTTTTCAAGTAGTTTGTTATCCAGCCGTATCAATACCAAAAATATCTGTTGACTGTCTGTAGAATGTACATAGTTTGTAAATTTAGCAATTTTTGGTTTAATCTTCAACCAGTTTTGAGAACTTTAAGTAATTTTGATTATTTTTGCACATTATTCTGCACACACACACATTTATCAAGAGTATCACATGCTTTTGCCATTTTGGAGAAAAGAAACTTGCAGCCTATTACACCAGGACACCAGGAGAACAATACTTCATAAAAAGCAAATAATTCTGATGTGGGTGTCATCTGGTTTAAATACGACTTTTAGTGAGACTGGCTTATCAATAAATTTCCTTTCCGTGCTTTCTGAAATAAGTGAAAATAACTAACAATATGGGTCAAAACCCATATTGAAACAATAAAATTTACATTTTATTAATTATTATCGGACAACTATAATATGAAAGCGATACATTGCCAACATCGTAACATATTGTGTTGTAACCTTGATATCAATTTGGATACGCATTTAGCGATAATTTGTTATGAAAGATTTATTTTAATTAATAAGAGATAGCATCAGAAATTACGTTAGTTTGCTAGGTTGAAAGATGAATTTGCAATAAGCATCATACGTTTTGACACAGCCATGTAAATTTCACAACAATCATATTAACAATATTTCCTTCTTTAAACTTTTAGGAAAAGCCTTCACAAGGATAGCGGCGAAAATGCCAACTCTAAAAAGGTTGTAATCCTTGGTGCAGGACGAGTGTCAGCACCACTGATAGAATACCTACATAGAAACAAAGACATCAACATAGTGGTAGCATCAGAACAAAAAGACCAATGCGACGAATTAGCAAGGAGGTACCCTGGAGTAGAGAGCAGCTATCTAAACGCCAACGACAACCCAACAGCCCTTCAAGAGCTAGTTGGAGAAGCAGATTTAGCCATCTCAATTCTACCAGCAAACATGCATCCATTAGTAGCGAAAGCTTGCATAAACGAGAAAACCAATATGGTAACTGCTAGCTATGCAAGTGACAGTATGAAGGAGCTTCATGATGCTGCCAGTGAAGCTGGTATCACTATTCTAAATGAAGTTGGTTTGGATCCAGGCATTGACCACTTATTAGCACTCGAGTGTTTCCAAGATGTTCAAGCTATGGGCGGAAGGATAACATCTTTTGTTTCGTATTGCGGGGGATTACCGGCTCCTGAATTTAGTGATAATCCTCTTCGCTATAAATTCTCTTGGTCTCCGAGGGGAGCATTGTTGAATACTGTATCTGCTGCTAAGTACTTAAGCCAAGGGCAAATTGTTGAGATTCAAGCTGGCGGCGAGTTAATGGCTACGACTAAGGATCTCGAGTTCCTACCAGGATTTAATTTGGAAGGGTTTCCGAATAGGGATAGCACAGTTTATGCGAAGTATTATGGTCTACAAGATGCGCTAACAGTGTTGCGAGGAACTATAAGGTAAGGCAGTCATTTTCTTCTGCTTCTAAATGACACTCGTAAATTCACAATATGAATAAAACACTTTTACTACGTATTTTTGCAACAGGTATAAAGGCTTTTCTGAAGCTGCTAGGGCACTACAATACATTGGCTTATTGGATCCAAATCAAGTGCCAATTCTTCATCAGCAAGGACCTGACCTCACATGGATGCAACTGATCTGTCATTTATTGGGGTTGGAGGATTCGAGTATGTTAATGGAGAACTTAAAACAGAAAATCTCAGATAGGACCGGCTCCGATTTTGCTGTAGAAGTTTTGGAAGATTTGGAGTTGTTATCTGATAAAGCTGTTAAGAAGTGCGGCTCTCCACTTGATTCTCTCACAGATTATTTATCGAAGAAGTTAGCTCTTGGTAATGCATTACTAAAAATGTCATGTAGTATGTTTATTTATTTGTGTTTTATTAAATTGCTTATAGAACCTCACGAGAGAGATTTGGTAATTTTGAGGCATGATGTTGGAATAGTATGGCCTGATAATAGAAAAGAGAAGAGGGGTATCAATTTAGTTGTCTATGGAGATACAAATGGTCACTCAGCAATGGCAAAGACTGTGGGTTATCCGACTGCAATTGCTGCAAAAATGATTCTTGATGGTAAGCTTAGACTAGAGGAATTACGAAGTTATAGTTTTTATATATTTTATGGCTTTCTACTTTAAGGCGAAATTCAAGAGAAGGGCGTATTACTGCCATTTGCCCAAGAAATCTATAGGCCTATATTATCCAGGCTACGATTAGAAGGATTAAACAGCACGGAAACTTCAAAATTTACTTAAGTATTTGTGTATTTTAGCATATAATACGTCTACGAATAATGTAATTTCTATTTTATATTGTTTTTAAAATAAATTTCAGAATACTCTCTAGTTTCGACTAGTTACTTTTGCATCACATATTATGTAGCCTTTAACTGAGACATAATTTGAAGTAAATAACCTTCAAATAACCAGCAAATGGCACTTGCTTGATGGTGTTATACACTATTGTTTTTAATACCAACACGATTTAATTTCAAGATAAGGACCAGAAATTAACAGAAAACAGATGGATAAAAAATTAAATGTTAATAACTGAAACTGAACTTGGTGAAACGTATACTTGATACCAGTGCTATAGAAATCTCCCGATTCCAACTCCGATCGGGATTATTTTTGTACTGTAACACCAACTCCGGCAAAATTACATAGCTTCCGGCGTGTGGAAAACAATCGAAAGGCGCGTTTACATTGCTAACACAATAAATTGTTTACACAAACGGATGTTAATGAAAAAAATCCAAGAGCAAATAACAACACAATTAAATGGAATTATATAAAATGTTCAAACTGCCACATGGATTTTTTTATATTTGATGTTTAGAAGTTTTGATTATGTAATGGCCTATAACTCAAAATATTGCAATTTATAAAAAATAATTCCCATAAAAAATCCTTAGAATTACTGTTAGAATTACAAAATGTTAAATATACAGGATGTTCTGTTAGAAAAAGGAAAGGTTTACAAATTTCCATAATAACATGAACATCCTGTATATTTAAATATTATTTGAACTAGAGGTTGTTTAAACCTAATAGACATTTATTAGATTTTTTTTTACCTTTTTGCGGTTGGTGAATTATGTAGGTGTTATTTTTGGTTAATAGCTTATAATTAAAAAATAATTCCTATAAAAAATTCTTACAATTAATCATAGAATTAAAAAATGTAAAAATATATAGGGTGTTATATTTCAAACAAGGAAAGGTTACCAAATTTCCATACTAAAATAAACACCATATATATTAAAAATGTATTTAAACAAAAGCTTGTTTAGAGCTTTTTGTCTTACGGTTGGTGAATTATGAAGGTGCTCCGATAATTTTTGCTAACCCTGTATAGACGTATAGTGGAAATAAATAAATATCTATTATGTGTTATGTATTAGTATGTATTATATATAGTAAAGTACACTATATAGACGTATAGTGGAAACAAATAAATATCTATTATGTATTATTATATTAGCTCTACTTGTATGTACTAGTATTTTAAATCCACATTCACGTGTAAACTAAACACCTACTGGGTTCTGTCTACGACAGTAGACTAGCCCGGACAGCTAGTAGTACAAGCAACTAAGCTTAGTAGCTAAACCAATGTAAACGCGGCTTGACGTATAAATTATTAAAAATTGGACGTACAATAATACAAACGAGTCAACATTAAATTTGCTGTGAAAAAAGCACATATAAAAATAAACCAATAAATTTAAAAAATTAAATTTGTATTCTGGTATTTTTGTTTAAAATACATAAATTTTAACATTTAAGTTATACAGTGTCTCTCACGGGACGTTGACACGTATGTATACTTTGTAATTAATAGTGACAAAAAGTCGGTTAATATGGCACACATTGCTGCATGGCACCGTACGATTACCAGAGATTGACAAATACTAAATGTAAACTTTTCATATGGACTGAATTATTTTTTTATTATTCAAATCCTTAAAAACATTCAAAATATTAAAAATTAAGTATATTAAATAAACAAATGAAGGTGGAAACCAAATTCATATGAATCTTATTAGACATAATATGTTTCTCTTCAATGAAATGTGTTTATCAGTTAAAAAAAATACTTACATGAAACGATAAGTAATTTTTCATGTAAGAATTTCAGATTGTTCGGACCACAAATCACAATATCCATTTAAAATCACGTGTTCAAATTTTAAGTTTTCAATTTGTTAATAATCGTCTTCGCTTTAGTTTGAAGGTTCTAATTGCTCCAAGTAGGCATCAAAGCGCAATTTTTTATTTGTAGATAATGATGCTACGCGCCAAGCCGCCCACACCGATCGCTTGCTTAATCATCACGTAATTACCACCGAACTGAGTGTTTTCCGTGTTTGGTAAATTTATTATATTTACCTACATACGTAGGTACTTTGTGAAAGACCTTATAATTTGTCTAGTTTTTTTATTTGCTGTCTACTGAGGCAACGGCCATCTCATTTTTACGATATTTAAACATGAGTCGGAGTCGGTAGGTTTTTTCCGACTCCTTTGAAATTTGGATAAACTCCGACTCCACGACTCTGACTCCGACTCAGACTGCACAGCCCTGCTTGAGACTTTATGTCCATCTGTATGTCCATCTGTTGCTGCAATAATACTAGCGGTTGGTCTAGGGTTCAAAGTAATCCTAGTTTATAGAAAAAAAAAACATACTGTTTTTGACCTAAAATTCTCTATAAGCCAGTAATATTTACTCTTAAAATTTAATATGGAAGGTTTCTGTCTTTTTTACAACTAACCATTTAAATACCTACTTTATTTAACTACTTACTTTATCTACTTCTTTATCTAAGTACGTAGACATTCACGGTCAGAATAATTTACAGAATAAACTGTTTCCAGATTGCGTAAAAATTCATCATTGTCATTGCACCTCTAGTCCTCAAATCCGAGGATGTTGTGACTGAAGCACCAAATTGGCGACATTGGTCGCCCTGATTATGGTCTTCCATTTTTGTGTTTTCTCCATTGGGCTTCCATCTTGCTCCTTGGCTATACCGTACTGATAACGACTAATAACTAACTCCGAAACATGTGAAACTAAGTCCGAAACATGTGCCTGATAATGCCTTCTACTGTTATTTGGTTGGTACCTGGTTGTTATTTCACGGCCGATAAACCATTTTTCGATTATGTCAAACGTTTCGCGAACCATGTTCACCCCTTCAGAGCAAACGAAATATTTTATTCATTTGCCAGCAATATAGGGGCGGATAGGGGGCGTAAATTTCTTGGTACAGCAGAGAAGAAAGCGACTGTGATGTTACCGGCTAGGTTTTGGCGTGTTTTTATTCGGTTGATGGTAGGAAACAGGTTTATGAAAAAGTTTTTAAGCTTTGCACCAGACTTAATGACACCCATAGCTCAAGATGTCTTTTAGCGCCCACCCCTTGAGCTTTTTTTTCTGTATCCGCCACTGTTTGCCGGTACAAGTTTTCAATTAGCTTTGATGAAGCGTACAACGTGGTTGGCAAAACGTCAGCAGTTATTAATTTGGACGCCCGGTCGGAAATATTTTATTTTTTGAAGCTATTATTAAAAATTTAGAAACAATAAAGGTATTATGTGTGAGAGGGAGAGAGGAGAAAGTTCAGCTTTTTCTCTGTGATGGTGGAATTGAAGTGGTGGTCATCACAATTATAGTTTGTAAAATTCATATTATTCGTTCTTTATTTTTTACGTATATATTGAAACGGTTAGTTGCATAAAAAAATGCCTAAGTATGCATGTTTTGGCAACAAATTTTTCGAAAAATTTTGCAATATACTGACAGCATTACTACATTCAATGTATATATTTGTGGTAGTTGCATAAAAAAAAAACAATTTTAACTCAAATTTGAAAACTATCTAAGTTTTAGAAGTCAAGGTCTATGCTTAACTTGAAATTTTTTATTTTTTGCCGTGATATTTTGTGAAAATATTGGAGGCAGTTTAGCAAATCTATAATACTCGAGGGTAGATTTTACAAAACTGAATGAAATTAGTACAGTGCAAAATTAGGGACACAACACTATTTGTTTTCATTCACAATAGCTTTTGCTGTCTTTCTCATATTTTTCCAACTGCATTTATCTAATAAACAAATACAACGATCTTTAGGGAACTATATATTATAAAATAAAGTAACAATATAAATCTGTATAACCATAATATTAACGTTATGTGGGTGGATGTGGATCACTCGTCGGATCAGGTGGTGGTGGTGGTATACTTCTGGTAGTCTTAAGATTCGGTATCGACGTCGATGGTGACGTTCCCTGCATGACACTAGGCATCTGCACTTTTAAATTTGACTTTGGTAGCAATGGCTGTTTATCCTGAGCGTGACTTTTGGACAATCTCTCACTTAAAGCCTTTAGTGCAATTTGTCTGTAATCAATAAAAACGACAATAGAAAACGCATACTATTAGGAGCAAATTTGCAGCATGTAATAGCAAAAAAATCATAAAATGTTCAATGAAACTTTACTTATCATTTCATTTTACACAACTGATATTCATTTCCACTAGTTGAAATAATATTTTCCCCAATGGTAGGTATTTATTGAACTGAATAACACATCTATGATTCTAGAAATAGATTAAATTGAAAACTTGATTATATTGAAACAATTATTCACAACTAGTGATAGGCATAATCAAATTATGTATTAGTATTTGAATTATTTTGATAACCAATGATTCAGTAATCACTTATAATCGATTACATATTAATAATGTAAATATCTGGTTCTAGACTAATAATTGATTGGATGTATTTTAAAGACTATCTAACATGGTGCGTGGCAAATTTGGTCCATTTTTCGGTAACAAAGTAACGAGTAAGTAGTACATCGTTGCGTTCAATGCTCAAGTTTTCATTTCAGCCTACAATATCCTGTCAAGTTACATTATTTTTTAAAGATAATAGAAATTGTGAGAAAATAGTATTATTTAAGTAGGCTCAATAAAGGGTTGAAACTCAAACAATACAGCTGCGAAGTGAATCATTCAGTCATAGTTTAAAACTATCAATTTTTCAATTAAATGTAAAAAGTAAAAGAGAAAAATTTTAATTTAATTAAGTTTTTATTTTATCGTTTGGTCGTAATTATTATATTATTATTAGCAACAAATGACTGCAACTGTATTCAGTAATGTAAGGGAAAATAGGCAAATGCTTTTGTCAGATTAATTTACTAATATTTCAAAAACCTACCAAAATATTAAAATTCCACTACAAGACAAAGTGAAACTCCCTTGGAACATTTATGTACATGTTTTGAGACAAAATGTGGTGATATTTTACAACAATGAGTAAGTAAAAATATAATAATTTTTTTACAAAATGTTCGATACAGGACTCATTTGTGATTTACATAAAATTTAAAAAAAAATATTATAGATTTAAAGGAAATCACCCTAAACTATTTAAAAAAAAGAAAACAAAACACAAGTTAAACACATCATTTTACCTTCGCCTTTCCATATCATGCTGATCTGAATTTGGTACCGATATTGTAACTCCAGTCGGATTTGCGATGTCAAACCTCCTTATTATTTTCGGACAAACTCCAACTTTCACAAACAATCCGTAGATGCTGTTAGCAATGACCGCAATCGGCGGTTGAATCACATTAGGGAAAAAGCTAAAAAAGTTAAAGTTTAATATACAAAACAAATTAGGTCATAAGAATAACCTTGCAAACGTGAAATAATCAGCCATATCACCACGCTTTCCGTTACTGTGCCTCTGGTAGAATCGCAAGTAGATCCAACTGACCAAAACTCCGCTCAAAAACATTGTTGGATATGTTCCTTCTAATAATCCGATAAGCCACAGAATTACTGATAGGAAAAATACTAGAAGCGGTACATTTCTATTACTAAGCTTCCCAAGAGGTGTTTTAATCAAAATTAGATCGGGCATTATCTGTTTGACAGCAACAGACACACCAGCAATATATCCGGCCAATCCATGGATATGCACAGTAAATAATACATCAGTGTTAAATGTACACATATACAATATGAAATAAAACGTTGTGCTAATTATTGCTACACCTAAATTTACAATAGCAAAGAACGTCATCATCTCCATTTGGCCCCAAAGGGGCTCTATCAATTTGCCGCATAATCCGACAGTTACGATATCGACCAACACTTCCCAGAAGTGTACCTCCAGAAAACAAAATGTAAACGCTGTCCATATCCAGAACGAAGGGGGCATAAGATAACCCGGTGTCACTGAGACCACTCTGACTGCCTCTTCTGAGTACGACAAGCAATAGCTAAATATAACTACGCCACAGATAAATTTAACCGATGTGCTGGTGTTCCCTAGAAGTGCCACAAACTGCTGCTTGAGGTACGGTACATTTCTACCGACCGTCTTGAATATCGCCATTACAATTTTGCGTTATAACATTCGGATTTTAGGTTATAATTCATTTATGTTATCGTGTTATTTATTCGGGTAGTTGTCAAACTGACAGCTAAGGTTTTGAGCTGTGGCGATACCGACATTACCGACCGACGCTACCAACATACTAGATGTAACGACACTAAATTATAGTTATTTTGGAAGCCATACAGACCTTATTTCTTTTTATATCAGAAGATTGTACTTGAAACAACAATAATTAGACAAATCTTTAATATTATCGCACCCGTTTGAAATTGTATATTATATTTTTTAAACCGTTATAACGGTTTTTTTTAATCTGTCGGTTTGCTGCACTGCATCCAGATGAAAGTAACTAGAATACAATTTCAATTTGAAGTTTAACGGTCCCTCCAACTTCATCCACAGTACAATTCTTTAACAAGTTGTGATAATCGATTTCATTTCTTACTATTTAATCGATGAAATACCTCGTATGTCTTATGTATTAGTTACCTGAGTGGAACTGAAAAAGTGCAATAAAACCATGAGCTCCGACGAAAGATTCGAAAGCAGCACCCCATCAAAAAGTGTGTTCAATAGTTTGCAAACTAAACAATCCAGCAGTGAAAGCTCTGATGGTAATTTAAAATTGGCGCAGCACGCTCATTTTACACCACCATCGCGCTTCACCAGGCTAAAAAACCCTTTCGAAGCACACTTAGTAGAAAAAATCCATGCCAACTTCCTTAGGTAAATATTCCCTTCAATAAAAGTTACATATAAAACATTTCCAATCGTATATTCTTTTGTTATTTGTAGTTTTATAAGTGGTATTGATAAAGAAATAATAATCTGTTCTTTTAGCCCTTCAGTATTTAAGTTATGCACGCCGAAAATGCCGGAGTCGTTCAAATGGACGATAGATGAAATGTCCTTTTTGAATCCGGCTGCCATTGAGGCTTCTGCAGAGCAATATGAAACAAATGATCTCGACTCTGTGATTGAATCGTCTGTACAAGCAAAAATTGATATGTATTTTGATAGTCAGGTTGTCGTTCCTAGCCCGTTTAACCAGGAACTTAAGACCTTCCCATTGGTGTCCGAGTTTTATACACCTAATAGAAGTATTAGAAGATCTTGTGAAGGTAATTTTATATTGAATGTAATTATTGTTAATTTTGTGTAATTTTCTACGTTTAATTTTAATTGATTGGCTTAATTTTAATTTGCCTAATTTTGTTGCAGTTGCTACACAAACCGCATTAAGTTTACCAATGGATCTACCGCCTGAATTAGAAGAAGCCCTAAAACCGTACTTCAACAGCGAAGAGATGGTGGCTCCAGCCCGAGAACACGAATTTGACGGCGAACTCTATAAAAAACTCTTTGATTGCGAAGAAGCTGATAGGAGCAACGGAAGCATCGAAAGTTCACCCCCGAAGTCTTTGATCCTGTCTCCGATACGCACTCCTGCTCTCCATAGTAAACCGTTGGACTTTGATAGGAATCTAGGGGCGTCCTTCAACTTGGACGAGTGCAATTTGTCACCTATAAGCACTAATGCTTCGAGTGGCCCGAGGGAGAGAAAATCTGCGGGACGGTTAGACTTTGGAACGGAGATGAGCGTTGATGATTTGAAGGATGATTCTACTAACGTTGTACCGAATTTAAGCGGCCAAGATCTCAAAGTCGAGAGGAGTTTAGGTGAGGACAGGTTTGATTTTTAACCATTGATGTTCTTTTTTTGTGTTGTGAGCTTCGTGTATTTACTTTTTGAGAACTCGGTCTTGATGTGATGAGAGTTGAGTGATGAAAATGTAGTTTGGTTTTTGTAATGATGCGAAACTGGTGAGACAATACTTCTTTAAAAAACTTGTGTGTGGCGCATTCTTTCCTATTCAAACTTATTCAGTGTCTGAAATAAAGGACAAATACCCAAACCGTGTGAATATAGTCATGTTTGGTATTAGGGTTTGTCACCTGTCCTCATTTCGCGAGCATTGTTCACAGTAAAAGCAAGAAGTCGAGAGGGACACAAAGACGGACTATTAGAGTCTCTTTGTGTCGGAAAAATACAAAACTAAAATCAGTGCTGACATACACGCTCGCAACAACAACTGCGACTGCCCGAGTACGTGAAGGAGGAAATGTCGAAGTCACATAACCTCAGTTGTAATGTATGAAAACATGACGGCGCAAAAGCCCCAAAACGGGAAATACAAATTCAAAACCAAGAGAACAACTCCAAACACAGTTTAGACAAATGTCAAAGTGAACAATAAGGCCCACAAATGAAAACTTAATCAGAACTTAACAATATGTACCATTAACAATTGACAATGACAGAGTCAGAAATAGGGGGGGCCGCGACCAAGACTAATAATTAAATTAAAATAAATAAAAACATATGTACATAAAAAATTTTTAAAAACAAGTATGTTTGTTAACTTCAGTAATAATAACTGATACACATTTTTGCATCGAAATAAGTAGCGTGATGCATTATGTTCATTTTTTGCGGGGATTATCTCAAATACTAGAGTCTACCTTCAGATTCACATATTTCCATTGTTAATCAGTTATTTTGATTGCTATCTATAATACCTGTTATATCTGGTATCCTATATTTTTCTGCTAATGAAATAGTACTACTGGAGCTGTATATGTTGAGTTTTAAATATATTATTATTATTATCTACATTCAGAAGTTTATTGATTAATTTTTGAAATATATGGCTATCAAATTTAAAATGCTTTTTGTAAAATACACATTTAATTTAACAGCAACCACTAAATATTATCTTAAAATTGTGGAAAAAATACTGTAATTGATTCAGATCATAGAACCTTTTGAAAAGATGACTCTTTAAACAATTGTTTGAGCTAAATAGAGTAAGGATCACCTTAGTCTTTATGATTGATTAAGTTGTATTACAATGAGAAAGAAAATGATATACAAAATAATGAAAAAATCTGATGTGGCCAGGCACATGACTTCATCATACTATGCAGCACTAATAAAACTGATGTGCCTGTGACCCTTTGACCTAAAAGCTTTTCAGCACTAAGTTTAGTCTTGAAACTTGTAAATATGAAGTTTCATCCCAATACCTGTAGTAGTGTATCTGGAATCGTTGCCACAAAACGGGTACACACATACACACACACACAAAGACATTTTTTTGTACCTTGGCAAAATGCCGTGTTTTGATCTTGCTGGTCTTGATATTCTTTACTTGAAAATGCAAAGGGAAAGATTATGTTATATTGGAACATTCATTTTGACTCATGTGAATTTAAAGTTTCATACACAAAATTATTCCCATCTAAAAGACATTTTCTTGGTACATTTTGTTTTGGTATTTCAGAAAAGATGAATTAATTTAATTTATTTATAGTATGTATCTTTATATCTGAAAATAGGTGCTATTTTGAAGGGGTGGGGAGGACACAAAATTCAGTCACTTTTGTCACCACAAGTTCCTCCTTAAATGGACATGTTTTATATTACTTTATCATACTTAGTATGATAAAGTAATATAAAAAAAAAAATTTATCATACTAAGTATGATAAAGTATTGTAATCGTGCCGAAAAAATAAATCTGATATGGTCAGGCACATGACTTTATCATACCATATATAAAATTAATAGTTTAGCAGCATGATATTCTATTTGACCGAGATCGGCCATGTCTGCATTAAAATAAAACTACTAGAACTAGACAGATATTTTGATTATATTGACAGTAGGTAGGTATTGTTAAAACATCAGCGTTTGACACTACCTACTGTCATTAGAATCACAATATCTGACAAATCCTAGCTAACTAGTTTTAATGTAGTACGAGCGATGTCGATGAAACAGAATTTGCTCATGCAGCAATTTTACCAAAAAATAAAATGTCATAGTCATAAATTATGCAGAATTTCCTCTACTTTAATTTATTATTTAACTATTTTGACGAAATTACAGAAATGGCGGCTTATTTGCTAAATCATCACATCGAAAAATCAAAGTATGGATATGGGCAATATGTAATTGAATTTGCGTTGCAATAAATAATGTTATTATTATTGGTATAAAGTATTTTAGTCGAATTGTTTATTATATAATTTGTGTGGCCTAGGTCCTATTTTATTTAGGTGGAGGGGGCCCCCTTTTGCTGTGCCCTAGAGCCATGCCTATTTTGCCTACTGGTTAATGCAGCCCTGCATACAATACATATTTTACTTGTAATACTTCCACGCAAAAAGAATCACTGTATATTTTATACATTTTCGAACACAACCATCATCATATCTTTTAACCGAGCACCCTGTATATTGGTACTTATTCTTCTAGATTGTAGCTACGCCTCAATGAAGGAGCTATCCACGGATTCCTCAATAAACTGGGACATGGAATTCAACATGATCCGACAGAATACGCCCAGCAAAAAGTACGAAATGGACGTCTCAAACTCGAATACACCAAAGTCAAAGATTTTTCCTGGCAATCGAAAAAATCTGTCTAACAGTTTTTTATGTGAGGACAAACCAAGAAATTGCTATTTGAGGAGGACAATGTCGGAAACTACAGATATAACCGATGCTGGATATAACACCGGGACAACATTTACTGATGATACTTATACAAATATATACGCTTCTACACCATCGAAACGGAATGCTAATATTACGTGATTCTTCATAAACGACTGATTTTATTTCTACAATTAGCTAATTTATAAATACAGATTTACAAAAAAATGTGACTAATACTGTCAAGGTATGGTTTTTATTTCATACACGGCAATATTATTTTAAATTTCGGATTATATAATTTTAGAGACAATTAAAAAGACTTCAATTGTTTTAAACAAGTTCTATTTTATGCTGCTGTACATATATGTAGAATATGTAATTGTAAATAATTGATCTGTGCTAATAAAATTCTTTTTGATAAACGCAACCTCAAATTTTTATTTTTGCCCAATTATAATAATTGAATTGTTGTCTTTAACAAGATTAGTGATGAGCCAACATGCAAACACTGTTAAATAACCTTTTCACACTTTGTCGCAAAAAAAAATCTGGAGCTTTTGCCCATACTCTCTCCCAATTTTTTTTTTTAATTTTAATGTTTATAACTGTTTTGGCTTTGAACCTAAATGTTATCAAGCAGTAATAAAACAATGGGAAGCCTCTTTATCCTTGTTTTAATATCATATTTATATAGGAGACATGTTTCGGTTTATTAGACCATTTTCAATCCTAAATTGTCAGAGTGAAGAAGTCACAGTAAAAAAAAAGCTTTAATGTTATCAGTTTTTATAGATAATTTACCAGATTTTCAAAAACACAGCCTACAGACTACAGCCTCCTGCCAAACAAAAATATATAAAAGTTTTCGTGCATTAGGGGGTAAACGAAACTAAAAAGGGTGCAAACAATCTGTAGAGAAAAAGCAAGTGAAACTACGTGAATCTGGCCCCTTCGAATTTGTTTTAATTTTATCTCAAAAACGGCAGGGGTGCAAACAATTACAACCAATTTGTAGAAAAAGAATTCCTAATTTTTAAAAAGGAGGGGCCAAGTTGACCCCAGGTGTGCGAGTTGCACAGGGCTATGAAGACTTTTCAGCACTAGCCACGAAATAATTTTACACATACCCAGATGGCGATTGAATGGTCTGTCCAAAAAACAGCTTTCAATTCGGTGGGACATTTGCGATTGCAATGTCAACATTGTATATTTGTCAAAAGCCAATATGTCAGTGACCACGTCCAGAAAGTGATTTTTCGGGCCTCAGGAATTGGCCGTACTCTTCTCTCAGCCCGGAAAATAATCACATTCTCGGCTTGGTACACAATATACTACTTTACAAATTATTAACACTTTTCCATTAAATTTATTTATTGTTAACAGTTAAATCAATTTAGATTCATTTACTGCTAAATTGATTTACTGTCTATTGATGTTTCTGCTAATATATTCCTATTTGATTTTTTCTTGACATGACTATCTTATTGAGAATAACAAATATTTTATATTGGTGATGAATTCTTCCACCGTTTCCATATCAAAGTATAATTAAGTAAATAAAGCTCTTGAGTAATATGGAGTTAATAAGTTTTAAATATTTAATTACGTGAAGTTTGCTTATAGTAGATCTACTGGTTTTAAATAAAATAACTCAATATTCTATGAATAATGTTTATTATTTTACTTTCTTAAAGGCAGTACAGTCTATGAGAATTCTAGCATAATCGTAAAAAAAAAATTAAAATGAAAATCAGGAATGGCCTAATACAAATTGAATATGAAAATATATCTGTTAACTTTCATATTTACATAATTAACTGCAAATTGAACAGCGTATTCAATTGCATGATAACAACGTAACTTGCGCTCAAATAGCGCATAAAAACATTTACAAGTACCGCATTTTACAAAAATACGTAGGACAGGAAATAAATAAAGTTTAAAGCTAGGTTATAATTCATAAATTAGTAGGTGGAAATTATAAATTAAAAATACGGTCAATCGTTCTCAATTAATAAAAAAGTTAGATTTCCGTTTGAACAGGGTCTAATTAAAATTATTTAATAAATAAATATAACAATTAGGTACAAATATTATCGACGATTATAATTTGCTGATGAATTGTATGTCGAATGGAAACACTTAATTGTTTCTAGATGTTAAATTTAGTTTAGACAATTCTACGTCATATAAAAAATTGTATTTACAATCACTTTATGGTTGTGCTAACATTTTTAGTAACTAGTTTCATAAAAGTACTTACAAAATATGTTAGAACTGACACCTTTTCTTATTACCCTGTACATAAAATAAAGCAAGTAAAAAACGCTAAATGGGGATGTGGCCTAAAATAAATTAATTACTTTTTTATTTCTCACGCGGAAGGTTTTCAATAATTTAAAAAATATATGAGGAGACCTACAAGGATTAAAACTATGTACAATTCTGATATTTACAAGTTCAACAATATAACATTTTTTTTAATTGTTTACAATTATTCAAGAATTAAAAAAATACATAAGAAAAATTGATAATAGATAAAACTTATTTGCAATAATCGCAAAAATATGATGGAAAACTGTGAAGGATTAAAATGCAAAATATAAAATTGCAAATCTTACATGTACATAAACGTTAAACAAGTCTAATTAAATCTTATATCTGGCATAAATTATGTATACAAAATTTATGTTTAAAAAATTACATAGAACATACATGCTGCAGTTAACAGGCATTCAGGTAAGGATGCTTGAAAATGTAATAAAAGTAATTAATTATAACAGTGTTACGACCCTATTGAAATACTGATCTAAGCTACAGTACCATAGTTTTTTAATGTTATATATGACGGAGTAAATAATCAAGAAAAAAAAACTGGTGGATGGCTGTTATATGGTCCTTTCTTTTTAAAGGTGATCCTTTTGGTGATATCAATGTTTAAACCACAAATTGTAGAATTGCAAAATTTTTCAAGGTTTATCAAGATCACAAAAATATAATGGGTGAAATATTGATAAGTATTGAAACATTTGGTTAATTTGGCTAATTGTTTTGTCAATAAATTACGTTGTTAAGCTTTCTGAAGATATGTGTAAGCATATTAAATTCTGAATTGATAAATTGGCAATTGGCACCGATGTAGTATTTCTAGTATTTCCAGTATTTCTAGAACTACACAGATTTCTTTAATTCAGAATTTAAAATAGCAAAATTTTAGGTTTTTCTTACGGCATATACTGTTTTGGTTTTGACTTACTTCTGAAAGGGTTATAAACAAGTAGTTTAAAAGAGAGAAATTATATGTATATATTTCTACTATATTATTTACTTAATACTATTATTTTATATCACAACATTTACAAGAACAATTAATCGAAATTGAAAAAATATATATATAAAAATTACTAGATACTTTTGTATAAAACAAAAAAAATGTGGTGGAAACATTGACATCAATCACCAAACAAAACAAGAGACACACCAACAATTATTTTCTTTGCCTCCTCTCAACCCCAAATTACCAAACTAAATTCCACACAACAAAAAAAAATCAATCATAAATTAATAATACAAAAAAATCATTCACACAACCTCTCCGCTAAAAAACCCTTTCCCTGTCTTACATTCCCTAATCGTCACAGTGTTCAAATTCACCGTAACGTCAGTGATAAAAACTTGATCGGCCAAGGGATTCCTAGCCATCCAATATTCAGCTCCAGGGCTCGTCAACAAGGGAACCCCGTCATTTTCCGAATGACCGTTGGTCTTTGCGAATTTATATTTTGGTTCCTCCTTCTCTGTATTTTTCGACGTCTCATCTTCGGATTTTAAATCGCTTGTCCGAGACGCTAGAGGTTTTGGAGATTCGGGTTCTTTTGTCGTGCTGTGTGGTAACGTTGCTTCTGTGGAATTTGGTTTTTTGTCGGTGCTCGATCTGGGTGCGGTTGCGGTCAATGGGTTTGAGTTGACTGGTTCGTCTTCTTCTTTGTAGCTCTTGCGTTGGGTCGGATCTTTGTGTGATAATTTTTGGAGTTTGGCGGGTGGTGGCGTGCTTACAGTGGGACTTGTGGTTATTTTGATGCCTGTTTTGCCGGATTCTTTCGATAGGACCTGGAATAATCGTTGGACATTTTTGTGTTTGAGGCGCTACATCGGAATATTAGATAAAAATTAATATTAAAAAAACATGTTTTTGTGAGCATTTTTTAGCTGAGAACTGTCATATATTCATTATAATAGAATATTAGAGTTAAGTTTCTTCAGAAAAAATAAAACAATTACTCTTCCTTTATTAGCTGCATATTAAATTTTCATCATGCAGTTCTTTTTTTATTAAAATCCCATCTCTTCATGTTTATATTTCTTCTTCTTTAAAAACAGGGTTTTTGGTGTGGTTTTTATTAGGGAAATCTTTTTATGCACCAACCTGCGTACCTAACTTCTCTTTGGCAGAGGTCCTTATATCACTTTTCATGGTCAAGACTCTGCTATTGGTTTCAATTTGACATTTTAGATTCAATTGGCACAAGTAACAAACTATTGTAATCATAACAGCATCATATTGATTAAAATTTATAACAGCTAATGTTTGTAGTTTATAACAGCTATGTTAGTATTTTGTAAGGCTTGAATCTATTTTAAATATTTTTTTAAAATGAATGTTTAATGTTTTATGATTCTTCCTTATTAAACAAACATGATGCAATTTGTGGGGCTCAGACTGCAGACGTCACGAGCATGAAAATTTCTCTTGTCGGTGCTAGGTTTGCAGATTATATAAGATGGACAAGGATGTTTACTTACGAACGTTAAATTTATTGTGAATATTCTAGATTTTCCCTAATCTAATGTTATTGTCATCCGTATTTTTCATATTCTAATTAATTAGACATATACAATATGAGCATCTAATTAATATATTGACAATGACCAGAACTTAACTCTTTTGTACCACAAAAATCAAATAATGGAGGGAATTTAAAGAAGACAACTCTTACATATAAAAATAATAAATAATCCCTATTACTAACCTCTGCTTTTCGTTTTGCACCCGGTTCTAACCTTTCCAAAATAGGCCTCCGGTCTTCACTACTGGAACTGTTATTCTCATTATCTGTATCAACAGATTTAGATTCGGAATTATGGACATCGTCTTCTATCGTTGCCCTCGTTTCATCATCTTCTATGGCCAAGTCTTCCTTATTTGATCTCTCATCCTGACTTTCCTCACTCTCCGGAGGTAATTCTTCCTCCGCCGGAGCCTTTTCAACATGCTTACGTTTTGGTCCTCTTTTCGCCCCTTCATTCTTCTGGGATCGTTCGTACAAATCAATTAAACGCACGTCAAGAATGTTTTCCTCTGGTTCCCATGTGTTATGCTTGGGACCCCAACCTTTCCATTTAACGAAATATTCAACAACACCCTTAAAATTACCACAAAAAGAATCGTTATACAATAACAATACATCCCAATCTAGTTACCTTTCTCGTGCGTTTCTTGATTATTTTTTCAGCTGCGTACACACGGTCATCGTGTAAATCCATTATAGCCAGAAGTAGGCTGAAATTCTCTGTTTATTGTGACGCAACTGTTAGATTTCGGGTAAGAAACAATTACCCCTTTGTAAATTAAAAACTCTTTGATTACGTTGCCCCCACCACTTATGAAAGTGTAACAACACAAATGGCCGCCAGCCGTCTTTCAATTTACGTTTGTAGCCTCTAGTATGAAAATTATGAATTACTTCTCTATTAGCGTTCTCTACAATTTAGCTTTGTAGGAAGGACGTTGGTTCCGCTATTCTGTCAAAGATGCCGCGAGAGTCGGTTCCGATCGTTTCGATACTCGTGGCGATACTACTGTTCTCCCACAGATGGCGGTGATAACATGAAATGGTCAATTCAAAGGAAGTTTAAAATTAGCATATGCTAATTATAAATGATATGTACCTATATGAAAGCGATTTGTTTTTCTTTTAGGGCACGTTCTCACCGGGCAACTTTTGTTGATCAACTACATTCGATTAAGGGTGCCGACACGGGTGCGGAACGCACCCTAGAAAGCAAATTTGGTAAACGTACTTTGTAAATCGTACAGATCTTTTAATTTTGCTTTTAAATTTGATTTTTTTTGCAGTCAAAGGGTATTAATTGAATGTAGCTACAGCATACGAACAGGACAACGATAACTAAAAAGAGAATACATACCTCTCCGTTCAAACCATAGACATGTTCAAACGCACAAAAATCGTTGTTTTTGCTGCTTCGTGCCGATCGTCTAATTAAAATCATTACTTGAATATTTTACTGCATGTATTGATAGGTGACTTTACTATGCATTGTATGAGGCAAGGATTTATAAATCCAAAAACAGAATTCTAAGTTATTGTCTATTGTTCAATTCAATTTACGTACAATTTGCGGGTGCGTTGCGCACCCGTATCGGCACCCTTAAAGTTGATATACATAACTCACTAAGTTGTCGTCGTCAATCTCGGCGATACACTACGGTATGGTATGGTTATCTCAAACTGAGATCACAACTTGAGTTGTTCAACACAGGGCCGTGTTAACACAAAACTGCGCCCGGGGCGAAAACAGAGCGAACGCGCCCCCCCATTTTTGCCAAAATTACTTAAATTGCTAATTTAAAAATCGCTGTAAATGTAATACAATAAAAAATAAAAGTCCGAATAAAGAATATATTGAAATAGGTACATGCGCTTACATACGTATCCTACCGAAACAAATAAAACACCTTTCTACACATAAAGATAACATTAATGAATAAAAAGAACATGTTGCTTAATGAAAAGAACAATAATCTATGTGTATTAGGTACATTCTAGTGTAACAGTTTCAAAAATGAATGTTCTTATTGCATATTTTGATTGCACAACATTTAAAGCATACACTGTAAAAATGTCAGAATTTAATTCGCAAAATTAACGATTCCATCGCCAAAAGTCGAGCGGCTCGCCGAGACCGATTATATCTCGATTATCGGAACCTTTTTTAACCACCTCTAAATCGTACATCTTTCAATATTTTTCAGAAACTCTTTCCTGTAGTATATCCACATTTCTCATCTTTAAAATGACGTTCATCTATTGTGATAACTGATAAGCTTAATAGTTTTGGAGGTATCGATAAAAATATGAGTGGACAAGATTAAATGTTTGGGAATGTCACTACACGTCTACAATTAAGCACAGTTTTCACGAAACCTTGTTTTGTTGGGCGGTTGAAACAATTTCGCAAAAACTAACGGGCTGATTTAAAAAATTCTTGCGGCATTGTATTCGCAGATTGACTTGCCATCGCGCAAACTAGGATTATTAAAAAATAGTAATAGTTGTGGAAGTGACAGCGCCTTTTAGAAAAAAAGAGATATAAAAAATGCAAAAAAAAATTTATTTTCCAAATAAGTTGGATAAAACATTTAATTATTGATGAAACCGGTGTATTCTAGGTTAATAATATGGTCATATTATTAACCTATAATATTAATTTGACAAAATATGTCGTTAAACATTTTCATCTAGTGTATTCTACTTTGCTCGATAGCGAGTCAATCTACAAATGCAGGAATCCACGAATCATCCCGTAAGTTTTTGCGAAATCGTGTCAACCGCCCAACGAAACAAGGTTGCGAGAAATTTGCCCTTAAATTGTAGACGTGTACCGACGTTCACGAACTTTTAATCTTGTCCACTCATTATTTCTATCGATATCACCAAAAATATTAAGCTTCACAATAACTGATACGGTATTTTGGGGGGAAATGAGTACCTATATTACAGAAAAGAATTTCTGAAAAATATTTCAAGCCGTATTGGGGTTGGTTAAAAAAGGTGCCAATAATCGACATATTATGTCGATTAATTTTTCGAATTTCTTCCTGAAATATTTACAGTGTATTCTATAAATATTGCGTAATAAAATACGCAATAAAAAATCTTTTTTTAAAATTCAAGAACAGAATGTACCAGTATTAATATAAAATAAGGATAAATATGTCTCCATGACTGTAGCTAATGCAACTTTATTTTCCTAGCCTTCAAAGCAGCAAAATCATCAATTATTTTTTCCATAGCATCAAGCATCAAGCAACACTACATTCGATTGAAAGCAAACTTAAATTGGCAAGCCTGTCCTGAGCCATTGTAGCTCTTAAATAATGTTTTACCAATTTAAGTTTACTGAAAGACCTGTCAGCTGATGCAGCAGTTGTACTAAGAAATATTCGATATGCAGTTACCATGTTCTTATAATTGGCAGTTAACTCAAATTGATGAATTAATTGGAGGATTTCTAAGTGTTATCATTTTTGCACTTAAAATTTCACACAGAAAATGTTGCCCGTTTGAGTCTTTTCCATATTTCCTTGTAAGGTTCAGAGTATGTTTTTTAATAGTTTCTTCATCATGTGAAATAATGTTCGAACCACTAAGGAAAGCAAAATCTTGTGAAATCTGACGAAGTTTTTCAAATCTCCATGTAAGTAGTTAGTTGCTCCATTATTGTGTCAATAGGCTCCATATATATATTAAACGAAATTTTTCTGATTCGCTTAAATCGGTATCCCTACTTTAATACTGTACCCATGTTTAGTACTATTTTTGTAGGTTCAGTAATAAATAATTCCACATATGTGCAAGAAATAAAAATAGCTATGTACTTATATTTTATTTTGAATTTATAACTTCGTTTTAATAATTCCTCCATTACGTATTTTTAAAACACGTTTTATGAATATCCTCCCTCCCTTCTGGGTAGGATTTTGGCGCCCCTGACACTTGGCGCCCGGGGCGGGCGCCCCCTTCGCCCCCCCCACCTTAACACGGCCCTGGTTCAACAAAAGTTAAAGCGCGTGAACCATGCATGACACCGATATACCACCGATATGATGATGTCCGAATGAGGAGAAACTATAATTAATTAAAACTATAATTCGGTCACCTTTGACTGTGAATAACTCGCGACGCAGACACGGTATCGATGGGGACTTTTTGCGGGTTATTTGTAAAAATGAAAATATGTGAGTTACTTGGTATTATCCCTACCACCAGAATTTATCGACGATGTTCTTTGTGTGTTTAATAATTTTAATAGTTATGATCAGTTTACTATTGTGAGGGAAATGAGAATTCTTTACCGTTTTTAGATGTTGTTAAAGTAGGCGATAAAATGTTGTTATGACTATATAAATAATATATAAATAAAAAGTCGATACGTCGCCACAGGTCTATAACTTTTGGTTGTCGTTTTTAAAGGCTTTGAACATAGCTTTGATCTCAAACTGCAACAGGTTATGGGCCCAGACACAAGCTCATTGTGAAGGGAAAGATTGGGTGATCATAAAAGCTTTGAACCGTGACACTATATTCATATCAGGATGGATCTAGCGAAGCACATCAAGCCGTTAATTGGTGAGTCAGATTGGCCCATGTGGAAAAGGAAAATCCGAGACTTGCTTGACTACCATGAAGGAGCTGTGGACGTCATAGACGGACATTTGGTGAAGCCGAAGCTACTAGAAGAGGGTGCAACAGAAGCTGAAATGAATAAATATAAAGAGAAGAGTGATTTATATCGTAAAGCAAATAGCTATGCCAAGTCTATGATTACTAGTTCAGTTACAGACACAGTTTATCAGAAATTTATGGACAAGACGCGAAGACGTCGAAGGATCCATTATTCAAAATAAGTACAGATCTTTTCGAATTCAGTTGGACAGAAGGTGATGATGTTTCTACACAAGTCGCAAAGTTAAGAAGCTTATGGGACGAGTTAAACGGACTCAAAGCTAAGAACGAGAACGCGTTACCAGAGTTGTTATTGGTATGTTAAACTTTGCATATTTTGCCAAGCGAATTCAAGATTTTTCGGTCTAGTTGGATGCTGCTAACTAAGGACCCAGAGAAAACGTTTGACGAATTCACAATGCAACTGTGTATGTTTGAAAGAAATTTTAGAAAAACTGCAGACAAGAAATTTGGTCAAGAGGCGCTAATGGCAAAGACAGGCCCCCAGAGAAGGAATAGTTATTTAAAATGCAGTACTTTAGAAAAGAGGAAAGAAGATCTCTGTAATTATTGCAAGAAAAAGGGACATTGGGTACGGAATTGCAAGAAGTGGATTGCTAACGGACGACCGGCTAAGAGTGCAGCAGGTGACGCTCGGAGCACCACACTCAATTCCAGTACAGCTCTTTATTCGATATGCAATGAAGTTTGCCAAGTTGAGGTGAATTTAACAGATTGGTGGATCGACAATGGGGCAACAAAGCATGCTACAAGTCGTTCTGACCTGTTTTTTGAATATGAATCATTCGAGAATCCATGCAGTATAAAGGCTGCTGGAAAAGAAAGTTTTAACGCACTTGGCAAAGGAACCATCCATATTTTATATAAAAACAACAAACAGACTATACAAGATGTGTGGTATGTTCCCGACATCTCAAAGAATTTATTTTCTGTTTTAGCAGCCCAGGACAAAAATCAAAACAGTCTATTTAAGTCTACAGCTACAAGATGCTGGCTAGAGATTGATGAGAAGACAATGTTGCATGGGAATCGCGAAATTTGTGGTACTCTATACAAGGCAGCCTTCAAAACAATATTTCCCGTACAGAAAAGGGAAATACATATTGTTACAGATGATGTATCAACGTTGCAGCTGTATCATGAAAGATGGGGACATGAAGACAAGCGACATGTCCAAGAGATGCTTGAGCGTGAGTTAGGTATCAAGGTGAAATTAGAAAAGAAGCTCTGTGAACCGTGCATTTATGGGAAGGCTCATCGTTAACCATTTGGTACCAGGAAAAAGGCAATAAAGCCAGGTTAATGAACAGATGTAGTAGGACCATTCGATGAATCCTTTACAAAAAAGCGATACTTAGTTCTATTTAAAGATAGCTATACGAAATTTCGCTATGCTTTTCTTCTTAAAGAGAAGTCAGATGTAAAAGGTTGTGCTGAGACAAATGCTTGCTCACGCGAATTGCAGGGTCTTTCGATTAAGGAAATGCTTAGTGAGAACGGAGGAGAGTTTGATAATAAGGATGTTAGGAAGATTTTACATCAGAAAGGAATCACACAGAGACTGACAGCGCCTTACACACCAGAGCAGAATGGTGGTAGTGAGCGACAAAATCTCACTATAATAGAGATGGCAAGGACTTTCAAGTATTCAAACTCAGACGTCAAGTTTCCAGAAGCCATTTGGGGAGAACTCGTAAATGCAGCACTGTATACATTCTGAACAGAACTGGAAAATCGTCAGAGAAAGGTATCAGTCCATACGAACTCTGGATAGGAAAAAAGCCTACGATAAAGCATTTGCCCATAATTGGTTCTACTTGCTACGTTCATATTCCGACAGAGAAGCGAAGAAAGATGAACAAAAAAGCTGTAAAAGGGTATCTCTTGGGATACGATGGAGATGAAAGATACAGGATCTACTTGAAAGAAAATCACAAAGTTATTTTATCAAGAAACGTACACTTTCAAGAGAAACTCAGAAAATGCAAGGAGATAATCAAATTGCCACTTCGAGATGTCAATTCTGAGGAAGAACCCCAGGAGGAAGAGGAAGAAGGAAATGATGAAGAATTATCTCATAAGGAAGAAGATAATGAGAGAAGCGATTATGAGCATAAAGTTGAAGGTAACACAGACCTTAAAAATTATGGAGAAGAAACTCAACTATCATCAAAACGAACTCTTAGAGACCGATCGACGCTTAGAAGACCGACATCGCTGAGAGATTTTGTCATGATAGCAGACGAGTTCCTTAATGTGACTGAAAATCCAGGTACATTTGATGATGCATTAAGAAGCAAAGTGCTGAATGGAAGAATGCCATGGACAGTGAAATGGCTTCTTTGAAAGAGAACCAGACATGGAATTTAACACAATTGCCGAAAGGTGTCAAGACAAGACATTGCCATGCAAGTGGGTTTTTTGATTAAAGACGAATAAGGACGGCAGTACTGACAAGTACAAAGCGAGACTAGTGGTGAAGGGATTTAATCAGCGTTATGGTGTAGACTACAGTGAAATGTTTAGTCCGGTAGCCAAGTTGGGAACAATTCGTTCGATCTTAAGCATTGCTGCAAATGAGAGGTTGCACAGTTTGACGTCTCAATTGCGTTTTTATATGGAGAGCTTGAAGAAATGGTTTATATGAAACAGCCAGGAGGGTATTACGATGATACCGATAGGGTGTGTAAACTAAAGAGAACCCTCTATAGATTGAAGCACGCACCAAGATGCTGGAACAAACGTTTTGGACAATTTCTTTTAAAACTAGGATTTAAAGTCAGCGATGCAGATCCCTGTTTGTACATCCGAGAAAGCAATGGTACAAAACAGATCTTAGTGTTGTACGTAGACGACGGCTTAGTAGCAGCAACTGATACCAAAGAATTGGAAATTCAGCTTGGAGAAATGAAATCAGAGTTCAAGATTGTCTCCAAAGAAGCAAATTATTATTTGGGAGTTGAAATAGCACAGTCAGAACAAAGTATTAAAATAAGGCAAAGTGCATATGCAAGAGAAATTTTAGAACGTTTTAATTTTTAAATTGCAAGTCGATTTCAACTTCAATTCTGAAGACTCTAGAAACTTTGGAAGCAGGGAAAGAAGACACCAAAGCACATAATTTTCCCTACAGGCAAGCAGTTGGTGCATTCATGTATTTGATGCTGGGAACGACACCAGATTTGGCCTACAGTGTGGGATTTCTGTCCAGGTCACTCGAGAATCCATCGATTGAAGATGTTCTAAGAGTTAAACGAGTCTTTAGATATATTGCAGGAACTATAGAACTGGGAATCGTTTACTATCGCAACACAGAGAAGTCCATACTAGAGTGCTATAGTGATGCAGATTTTGGAGGATGTATCAAAACCGGCAGGTCAACTTCAGGAGTAATAGTCAAATATGCAGGTGGTGCTATCTCATGGCTAAGTCAGAGACAGGCAATAGTAGCAACTTCAACTACTGAAGCTGAGATTATAGCAGCAAGCGAAGCAGCGAAGGAAATTATTTGGCTGAGCAGAGTATTTAGGGATATCATAAAGCTCAAGAATATTCCTGTTCTTCAAATAGATAATTCAGCAGCAGTTAGACTGGCCCAAACCCCAGAGCTTCATCGGAGAACAAAACATATAACATTTCTTCGTTCGAGAGAAAGTTACCGAAGGACAGCTAGGAGTTCAACAGATTGCAACAGAACAACAAGTAGCGGATATCATGACTAAACCACTGGCAACGATACAGCTCAAGATGTTGTGCAATCAGATGGGACTTTTATAGAAGCACTGGCAATGGCTAATTGTTCGAGTTGTTAATATTGTACATTTTATATTAAAAAGGGAAAGTGTTAAAGTAGGCGATATGAATGTTGTTATGACTATATAAATAATATATAAATAAAAAGTCGATACGTTGCCACAGGTCTATAACTTTTGGTTGTCGTTTTTAAAGGCTTTGAACATAGCTTTGATCTCAAACTGCAACAGATGTAACCATCCCATTTACCAAAAGTTAAATATGGTCCCGGCCATGCACAATACAATTTTAAAGCTGTCGCATCCCTCTTTCCATGCTAAGAATAAAAATAAATATTAAACATTTTTTCTAATAATGGGTACTCTAAATATTTACTTAGGCAGCTAATGTTTGGTGTCACCCACAGGAGACTGATCAGTGATCACAGATATGAAGGCTCTCCCGTTAAGAATCATTTACCGAACGGTTCCCTGGCTTGTCGCAAGTCCACTCCCGTATTTTTTGTTTGAATAATTAAAGAATAGCCTACTATAATCTTGGAACAGTGGGAAACTTGTTTACCAGATTAATCAAAGAATGATGGTGTGTCAACTGACAAGCATGTGATTAAGTATTTTAATGAGTGACTTAATTTTAAACATAATTAACTTAGGAGAGTGGCCTCACCCCCTCACTTTGATTCAGGTAGTTAGCCGAACGTTGTTGTGAAGTTGAGGTTAGAAAATGTAGCGAGAAATTGAGGCCGGTTGTCTGTTTACGTATGCCTTCATTAGGAACTAAACTTTGTTTCTGAAGAAGCTTTGCAATAAAGCGAAACGTCAAACGACGTTGTTTGCTTCATTCAAACTTGCACTGACCGATCCCGGATATCCGTATTTGTGTAGAAGTATGTTACATGTACCCAACTTTTTAAGCAGTTTTTTTTAAATCGGCTGCCTATTGACGTAGCAGGGTAATGGATGTTCTTTTTATAAAATAGAAACTTTTCAGATATGGATAATTTTATACCTGTTTACTGCACGACTGCACGAAATTGTGTAAAAACAAATTAAATTAACAGAAAGTATGTTTTCGTATATTACTTACACTTCATATAACATTAAAAAAACATCTTCAAAAGGCCAATCTTTTGCACCAGCAAAATTTTGATTTTATATAAATCGTCCTTAAAACGGTTTTGGCACATATTCAAAGTTACTAAAAACTAACGTTACTCAAATGTTGACTCTTCAAATGTCAAAAACATGTTTTTAAAATATCGCGCACATTAAACAAAGAAACGAATATGTCAAAAACCGTCTTCCGGATGAGTGGAAACCCCACTAATATGTTGTTATACAGTTATTTAACGTACGGCTAGAAAAACCTGGGGTCTGGCGCATTCACTTCACAATACACACTGTTTGGTAAGTACCTACAATAATTAACAAAACTTTTACTGAATTTTGATAAGAATTTTCAAAGAACAAGAGACTGAAACTGAAGCTGACAACAACTAACAACGCGTGAACTTAAAGTGGTGGGGTGGAGTATCTTGAAGAGTAGTGGTGGTGTAGTAGGTCGTCTGACAATAGCCATACAGGACGTTTTTCTTTATTAATTTTTTTGGTAATGCGTTATACTGAAACATCTAAAACATTACATGACAAAGGATTAGTTCTTTCATTGTGTTAGGAAACGTTGAACGCAGTTCGTCACGATTTGATTGGAGACGAAAAATTGAATGATTTTTGTGATTTGATGACATTGTTGGTATGATGATGAGTATAACTATTTGAATTATAATTGGAATAAAATAATGATCACTGTTTGCAAATAGGTATACATAGACAACCCCATAAAAAATAAAACAAAACGCTAATTACTATCATGTATTATTTATTTGACATCCTTCGATGTGATAATATCTTTAGAGAAATACACTAAGTATACACAGGTACATTTCGTTGTTATCGCCTTTTCTTGACACACAAAGAAAATAACAACTTAGTTTCAATACAATATGTATTCACAATGATCTGTAATAGTAGTAACAAATGAATTTCTCTGCGAAATTCTTGTCATTGCTACTACAACAGTGGTTTTGGTGATAGTTTGCTTGGACATTCGACATCGGGCTCAATTGCTGCCAAATTGTACAGACAACCTATCAAACTTGCCATTCTATATTTTACATAATATTTGGTAATAGTTATATAGTAGAAAATGTACCCATTCAAATTCCATGTAAGTTTACGCCAAATACAATATTCTTAGTTACATATTTCGATATATTATATTTTAGTTTTATAAAAAAATACCGACTACTAGAACAATTAGAACAAAATCAACGGGAACATACGTTGACGTGTCATAGAATCAATTATAAACTATAATGAATCAACAACGCATATGGAAGAGTATTTACAGTCTTAACAATTGAAAACATCATGAGATATGTACGAAATTAGTTTTTTTTAACTTAATAGATACTATTTACAATGGTAATTTAATAGAGAGTTTATATAATGTTTGCCCATACATCATGCATAAACAACATACATTTATCTATGTTATGTACAAATCCCCTCCCCTCACACAGTAGAGTAAATTCACAGCACAATAAAAATACTATTTATTAACTTAGTTAATTATGAATCGATTAAGACGAATGGAGACAAAATCTTACCCTGTTAAATGAGAGTTTTTGTTTATCTTGGACAATATTTGTCTTTTAATACAATTCACACTGCGTAATTTAAACATTGATTTACGTATACTTTTAAATATCGATTGGAATTCTAGGCATCTTTTCAGCTTCGTTCGACAGAAACACATTTGCTGCTAAACTTTTTAAGATGCTGGCAAAGTGTGGCTTGCTTATTTTCAGGAATTCTGAAGGTTTGTCTGCCTTCCTGTGATTCTGCTTTGAGATTGTTACCAGATATTTCTGGCTTGCTGCTTCTAGTTGCTAATGGCAGCAGTGTCCATAGCTGACACCATAATAGAACAAGAATTTGTAGTTCTTAAAGTTTTATTGATGACACATTACCACAGCGGATGTCTTCTGATGTCATCTGATGTCTAACTTTTCTCCCTGGTCTTATATTATCTTGAGCTAAAAAATACAATTAAATTGAATTTATGTTCAAAATGGAACGACAGGTTTGGTAACGTATCTTTAAGATATACAATTAATAAATACTTATACGAATATTTGTTTCATATAAAAAAAAAAAAAGTGTACCCATAATAAAACATAATTCCCTCTAGAAGCTGCATGGTGTTTCTTGCATTTAATTCATTAGACAATCAACCCGCGTCAACTTTCATCAGGCTGCCCTAAACTCTTTCTGCATTAATTGACTTGATTTTTTTTTTAATTTCAGTGTTGTATATCTCGGTTATTATTGAAACTAACGGTTTTATGATTGGTGGAAATATAATATCGATGGCCTAGCTGCAATACCCCGTATCACCTTAGTTAAATCATAGGTAATTGCAGCTACGCCATCACAACCAATATTTTTGATTGCTAATTTCGGTAGGTATTACAAAAATTGAATGCAAAGTCCACTAAAAATGAAACTGCTTGCTTGAATTATGAGATATTAGGGGGTAATGTCATCCTAGATTTTTTGAAAAATCGAAAGTCTTGAGATTTTAGAAATAAGGCACAATACGTTTCATATTGCAAAAAAAAGTTTAAATACTTATTTGATGAACATACGGCCAAGTGTCTAGCCGAGCGTACATGCAAGACAGTTTATCGTGAGAGTTTACAGTCTATAGACCTATACGATCTTATCTTATTAATTAGAGGAATTACATCCGTGGTGTGAAATATAACATAAAAAAATATAAAACACAAAGATATTGTGGAAATATCCTCGGTACGTTCGTTGAACTGACGCTAACCGCACAATGTTATAGCTGTCTGATGTAACGTGTGTTGTTCTTGATTAGTTGGTAAAAAGTAGCAGAAACAATGAGTAGACGATCCCGGAGTATATCGTGATCGAAAGGAGTCGCAAGGAAGCTGCAGATTTTCAAATAGAACTAATATGACAAGCATTGAATCGTTTGGAACTAGAGTCGCCTCTACCTGATAACGTCTCCACAGTCCACACCTGCAAAAAGTAATGTCGGTTGAACATTATTACAACGTTGATGTGGATGACGTTTAATTATCATATTTTGAACTTTATTCCTGTGTTTTCTGCTATTTTACAAGTTGTAGTGTGTAAAATGCGCAAATAAAATGCGAAATCGGCCGAAAGTGGCAACTGTGACTTAGGATTTCAAATCGTGGTTTCTTGTTAGAATTTTGAACAAACTTTCATTCCGAGTTGTCCATTTGCTCAGAAAGGATATGAAATGAATAGTGGAAGTATCCTTGCCATGCGCATAAGAATAGGTGTAGATGGAATTGAAAAGTTTTGCCTATTCAGGGACGTTCCTCGTTAGATTTTTCACTCATTTGACGATAAATGTGTTCGCACCATTTTTGTCGCAACAGAAGCAGTTTGCCAACAAAGTATGCAGAAAGCAGCAGAAGAAGAAAGGGCTACAAGTCAATTGAAAATAGTAAGAAAAGAATCTTGTAACTCTCTCGGACGATGGATCATGGAGAAAACATCGCTTTTCTTCTCTATATGATTGATGGCGCTTATCAGCTGGAGAAATGTTGTTGACATTCTCATAAAATAAATACTGTAACGCTTACAAATTTTGGAATAAAAGAAGAAATAAGAAAATGATAGATCCCGTGCAGAAACTAATGGCACTCGTCCCCGCCATTTGACAAAAACCAGTTAGGGAAGTTAACCAAGAAGCCTCGAAATGAGCTTTGAATTTATGATGGACTAGCCAAAAATAGATTTGGGCGACACTCCTTAATACATTTTAACCGACGAAATGCCGCAGCACGAGAATTGTCCACCTGGTGATTCGTTTTCATTTTCACTAGTAGCAATGTACATACTTGTGGATATGTATTGCAGCAAGTATAGCCATATGTGTTGTCAATGATGCATTATCCAGCCTTATGAAGATTATGGAGATATTATGTATGAGCACCGGGCCAAACTGCAATAATTTCTGCGCGCAGGATGACGCATGGCTCTGAAAACATGATGCGCCATGTTTTCAGAGCCATCGCTGACTGATGCTGCAAAACAGGCCCGTCTGTCGTCAAAATCAAACAGAAAGAAACAAGAGGAGGAACATATTCATTTGAAATGGTAATTATATGGTCCAGGAATCGCCGACTATAGTAAAATATAACAATTCTATACATCAAAGTTACAGAATACTTTAAACCGTGTTTTCTCAAAACCGCATTTTTCAAACTGGCCGGAAAGATAACTTAAAGTGATCTCTGTCAATTCACTTGAAATTTTATATGCAGTTTCAGAACAACATTATCTAGAGAAGTGCATACGGATTTAATGAAAAGTTCGAAACTTTTTTTTTTTTTTTTTTTGGGATGTTGCCATGTGCACAAAGCCTGTGGCTTGTCTGTGCGGCAGTCGGGGAGACGGAGTATTTGAAAAATCCCCTGCCTAACCTGGGCTTGAACCCTGGACTTCTGAGTGGAAGGCATTCGCCTTATCCACTCGGCCACCTCCGCTCACCTCCCTTACATGTAAATAATTTTTAACCTAATTTTGTACCTAAAAGTGATAATTTGTGCTCAAACGTACGCCATTTCCTTTTAAAGCGGAATTTTGATGTCCTCTAGCGCTTCAATTTTGTATTTATTTTTAGTTTTTTTTTATTGTGAATATTCCTCAAAATATTATCAATAAAGGGCCTTAAAGTGATTTTGTAATTTATTTACTATATTGTAAAAATATACCTACAAAAGCTGCTATTTTTTCTTGCGCTAGAGTGGCATTACCCCTTAATATTTTTTCATAAAAAGGTATTTATCCGATATACTAGTTACCTTTTTTTGGTGAATATAATCAAGGGATGATAATCGATTCCGACAAACTGATGGTAACAGTAACCAATTTCTCCTAAAAGTGGCGTTGTTGGCGTTTCAAAAACGCAGGAGGCCGAATCGCTCACCTGAGTTGTACCTTTCGAAGTCCTAAAATAGCGAATTATTTTTAAGAAAATCAATTAGTATTATCTTTTATCTGATTTCTGCTTACCGATGCCATGTTGACCCATTGAAAGTTTTTGGTGTTTCTATGGTCCTAATAGCATGCAACCAACCAACGTTCAAGATTTGATGTATAGTCAAAGTCATCAATGTTCGAAAATTATGCCAACAGTCTGTCATTAGTCTCTTTCCTTTTTGGCTTCCACAGTTCTTCAAGAATAAGTTTTATCCATGACTGGAGACAACTTGAAATCTTCAACTTATTTGTGTATACACAGACTGGCTATTTTCAAGTTTGATACATTTTGTTTCCGGGTTTTGCTTCACTGCTGTTTATATTGCACATATATTTACATAGTTTTTACGTTATTTACACATCCCCTCCCTCACATATGTACAGCAAATTCACAGCTCAGTAAAAATACTATTTATGAATGTGACAAATGGAGACAATTTGTTACCCTGCTTAAGTGAGAGTTTTCTTTTAACTTGGACAGTGGTTGTTTGTCATTCAATACACTTCACATTGAGTAACTTAAACATTGATTTACGTATACTTTTTATACTTCTATTGGAATTCTTGGAATGTCTTCACCATCCTGCTACAAGACCGTATCCTTGATAGGAGCAGTTTGGTGTATGTTCAGAGGACCATTTCCGACATTGCAATTGTTGTTCAGCTTCTGCAGCTCTTCGGTTTTGTATGGTGCGTGGTTATTTTCAGGCGATATCATGGTTTGACTCGAGAAATCTTTTGTTTCCGGTTTAGGCTTCTCAGTTGCCACTATAGCCTCACCGTCTACCGGTAGGTGTTTCTGGATTTGCTGCTTTTGGTTGCAAGTAGCAGCGGTCACCATAACTGAGGCCATCATTGTACCAGAGCCTGTTGTTCCTGTTGTTTTGCTGATGCCAGAATAGCGCATCGGCATCATCGTTTGTCTGATGTTTCTCTCTGGTCTTATCAGAATTATGTAGAGCTAGAATTACAGAATTCTCAGTTACCAAAAGGTATAATATTTACATTGCTTGAACAGGTCTTTACATCAACAGTTTTATATGGATGGGGCGCAGTCATATGACGTCTGAGATAAAGAATGCTACAAATGTGGCGATAGTATTCAAAGTAATACAATTGAACGAAAGATAGAAGGAATTAAATATTTGGAAGATTATATTTGATTAAGTTTTTACCTTTGGAGAAAACAGACAAGCAATGGTTACGGTTGCTGATAAACTAATGGTTACAGACATGCTGGTTATCCTCAAAGTCACATTGTTAGCAGTTCCAAAATACAATGGGACGAAAGCCAACCAAATCACGCAAGTGGTGTACATGGTAAATCCTGAAATTGACATTTTTTAGTAACAAAACCAATCGCTCCATATATTCAATATGCGGTCACTTACCGATATGCTTCGACTCGTTGAAGGCTTCTGGCGTCTTTCTGGTCCAAACGGCGTATAGGGTACAAACTACTATGAGAAATATCGGATACATGAAGGCTATCATGTATGAGGCGTCAATGTAGGAAGAACACACTAGGAGGTTGTCGTCTCTAGTTGGATAATGGTGTATTGCTATTGCTGGTGCTATGATCATCCAAACTACGTTGATTAATACCTAAAACAAGAAAATAATATGTTTATACTTTTGTAACAATTAACAGGCAGATTGTTTAAGAAGATATTCATCAAAAGGTTTCTAGAATAATTATAATTCTCTGAAGACCATCAAATGCACCAAATATGTAATAGAACCGTACTATATAATGTAAATCGCCAAGGATTCGTCAGATAAGATACGAAGAGAAGTGAAGGTTAAATCATCAGTAATTCCCGAACAAAAACCTTTTTGTTCAGATTCAAGAATCTGCGATTTCTGACCATTGCTACGAGTCAGGGCACACGGGAATTTGAAAATATGAGATGTTAGCGAGGATTAGTATTTATCATCGACGATTTATCAGAGATGTCATTGAAATTGACAAACATTCCAGCGGCATCAACATGAGATTGCCACGAACAACAATACGATTGTGAATGAATCGTAGCGCAGTAAAGCGCAAATACACATGGAAACGGTAGCTCCAGGAGTATGTGGTGAGGTGTAAATGCGATATATAATGTAACATTGTAACAGGATTTAGTGGTTGGTGTGTTTATAAAGAACTTTTTCTACTTTGCGTTCGTTATGAAGTCATAACGAAACCGGTTTCGGTGTCGTTATGAAAACACTAGGTCACAAACATTTGGTAACTTTTAGTTTTCCAAGATTGATGATATTGACGTCAAGTGTCAAATCAGGCTGACATCTCAATCGCTATTGGCTCGTGTCTGTCGTATTTATCGATTTTACTACAACTGCCAACTGTTGAATATAAAACTACTCTAGATTGTAAGATGACAACCGCAACTTTCGAAATGTATGTAAATTTAATGTCGCAAAGTAGAAAAAATAGTATATAACACTCGTTTTATAAGACGTATTGGCGCACTCGTTCCATTTGGGCACTCCTCGCTACGCTCGTCGTGCCCAAAACTGCTCGTGCGCCAATTTTTGTCTTATAAAACTTGTATTATAATATACTATTATAAAATAATCAACCCCATAAGTTTAATTTTTGAAAATGGTGCAACAACAAGTTTCTCCATGTAAATACAAATTTGACATGAGTTGACATGAGGACGAGGATTTGATTAGTTATTTTCATATAGTAACTTCAAAAAAGTTGGAATCATACGGGAAAAATAAATGTAGCCATTCATTAAAAAAAAATCTGATGTGGCCAGGCACATGACTTTATCATACAATATATAAAATTAATAGTTTAGCTGCATGAGAATCTATTCTATAGAGATAAATCGTAGGTATTGTCAAAGCATCAGCATTTGAGACTACCTACACTACGTCATTAGAATAATAGTTATTTATGTCACAAATGCTGAAAGTACGGAATAGCGCGACGAGCGGTGATACGGCGCGTCACCGAAGGCGGAGTGTAGCCGTCGCATATGAGCGAGTCGCGCTATCTAGTTTTTGACAGGAGCGACATCAACGTTTATTGTGTTGCTTTTTAAGAAATACGTATTAAAAAAAAATAAATGATTTCTGTATAGTAAATGCTAGGTTGGTACCACTTTGACGAAAGGTGGGTTCCGATTGGTAGGTAATGGTAGCTAATGGCGGTGGTAGAATACGAAATTATAGTATTTCTTACATATCGTGATAATGACACATATTAGTTTGCATGTACATAAACATGAGTCACAAGCAATTTTCTATTGGAAATACTATAACGGCGTCTGCTACCACTGCCATTATCACTAATGAAAACGCACCTTAAAAAGGTAATTCAAATTCTGACAGATTTATATTTGTTCATGACACATCCCTACCAACATACTAAAATAAAACTACACTCATCGCTATACTTTATTTATAATTTTCTCAATGTATCAATTTTAGAATTAGATATAAAGACGGGTTGATATTTCTTATCAACAAAGAATCAAATTGGTGATCTTATTTTATTTGAAACTTGTATTTTATAATTTTGCGCACTACAGCGGCACGTTCCATAGTGGTTCTCCAACCTCTGATGAGATCAGCTGTTTTCGAATGTGACAACACAAAAAAATATTTGTCAAAATCCTGGCTACTATGTAATTTCATATCAATGCAGATGCGACCGATCTCGATCAAATAGAATTTGCTCTTGAAGGCAAACTATTAATTTTACCAAAAAATGTTATAGGCATAAATTATTCAAAATTTCGTCTACTTTAATTTATTAATTAACTATTTTGTCGAAATTACAGAAATGGCGGCTCATTTCCAAAATCCTTGAAGAAGGCTTAGAATAAACTAAAAAGCTAAACTACTAATTTTACCAAAAAATGTCATAGGCATAAATTATTCAAAATTTCCTCTGCTTTAATTTATTATTTAACTGTTTTGACGAAATTACAGAAATGGCGGCTGATTTCTAAAATCCTTGAAAAAGGCTTGGAGTAAACACCCAGTTCCTTTGGACCCTTTTGAACCAAAAGCTTTTCAACTCTAAGTTTGGTCATGAAACTTCTAAATATGAAGTTCCGTGCCGATACCTTTAGTAGTTTCTCCGGAAATGAATTAACAAAAATTGGGTACACACACACACACACACACACACACACACACACACACACACACACACACACACACACACACACACACACACACACACACACACACATACACACACACACAGACATTTTTTTGTACCTTGGTCAAAAATGTTCAGGGGACCCATAAAGACCTATTTCCGCTAAAATCTCAAAAATTTTTTTCGGCACGATTACAATACTTTACATACTGCGTATGATAAAGTAAAAATAAAAAAAAATTCATAAAAGTTGATACTTTGTCCAATACCAAAATTTATATTGTGTTATATTGTTATATTGTGTTTCATGTATACGAGACGGTGTTATGCGTATAAGACTATGTATTTGTATAAGAAATGGTTTTAATTCAGCCTATGGGCGACCAGAGTCAAGTTTCTCCAATCATACCAATCTAATATATCGTATTTTTTATTTAAATTATTGGTTACCTTACTACTCAAATTATATTTCTTATTCGTTTTAAATTATTAAAAGGAAATTAAAACAATTCACTCCCTTATTCCAAATATTCCTTAATTCAAATGTAATATAAAATATAACAAATAAAATCATCAAAAGCGATTCTGATCATTGAATTCAGTAATAAAAACCTTTACTAGTACCATTTCGGATAATAATTGATGATTTATGCGTTTTTGAACCAATAAACTTTCGCTTAGGTTTTTTTTTTTATTTTGGGAAAAATATAATAAAGCCAACTTATAGAGAATTGTATATCCTACAACTTCGCTGATTATTATTTTCAGTCTAGAATGTACTGGCTATTATTGTCTTACTTTGCTAAAAGAAGAACGTCAAAATGTACTAAAAGACAAATTTGTAACATATCTGGATTATTTTCCACCAAAAACTAAAAAAAAATTGTTAAAGTACTGCAAATACCTTCATCTTGAAATTGGCATTATTTAGAAGAAACAGTTCTTCTGAACATCAGTTACAAATATTTTAAATTTGCAAACAACAAGTTTCTGTAACAGTGATCACAATAGCAGTACTCTTACCTCAAATTCACATTTTGAAATGTACTTTAATGAAGAGTATAATTTTCTGACAAAAGGTTGATACGAGTTTTCCCATATGATTTATGCCGACTTTAAGATCACTGTAATATATTATATATACTATATAATACATATAATAGGGATAGATAATTCGTAGATTGTTCATTAACAAACTATGGCAGAAACTATGGTACTGAAATGCTAGGCATTATTTTTGTAATAATTATTTTATTTAACGGGGGAGGAATGTGATGATTGCTGTTACTCTGTTTATGGGATCAACGTTATCGTGCGTTGGTCTGCGAGAGACATTCTTATCGGATATACATAATTCCATACCATAGTCTTGACGGTCGATTACGCGTGAATAATCTATGTTTTTTATATGACATAAATTGTTCTACACGAGGTCCCTGTGAACCTTTTTAATGGTGTTTATTCCCATGCATTTAAGTGTTTTCTTTGCTAATAGATTTCATAAACTGTATAATATACTGCTGAGCGAGATATTTATGCTTTTAGGGCAACTGGCTTGCCATCTACACATTTCATTTAACTTGCCGTGTGGTCCATTTTCTCCTACTATCAAGGAGGGAGGAAGTTTTAATAAATAGGTGAGGCGTAGATTCGTTGGCATGCAGAAGAGATACCGAGTGGTTTGAGATGTAAAAACAAACCAGTCGCAAGCATACCGCTTGCTTAATATTAAAATGTAGTTTTTTTAGTGCTTTTGTAAATGATAAGCCGATCACGACTTCCTTACTTTGTGTTTAATTTTAAATTTAATGTGTTTTGTCCAATCTGACAACTCCTCAAGAGATCTGGTAGATTTCGAGTTTCAGTTCATTGTTTTAATTCTTTTGTTTTAATTGTAAATAAATATTTGTTATTCTTTTAATGAGATTTGAGTTTTATTTATGAGTAAGTTTCTTTTAGTATTTAAAGTGAGCAAACTAGCTACAATTTAATGGTAGAGATTTTGATTAAATTTCTATTGAGTTTAAATAGTGATTATCATGATAAGAGTGATGACCTTTGTCTGATAGAATACTGCATTGGTCCTATTGCAAGAACTTACGTGCTGAGCGTGTTTAGAGAGATACATTTCATAATGGTTAAGGTTGTGGTACTTAGATAAAGGTCTTAAAACTAAATGATGGTTACTTAATAACCAGATTTTACCTAACTATTACAGTAGTACCCATCTTTAAATATGATGCGAATAAGATCAAAATGTTTTAGTAAGATAATTCAAACTAACAATTTAAATTGACTGATTTCTCGTTGTAAGTGTGTTCGCACAAACGTTTTGCTATAACTTCTATTCGCGCAGAATAGAAATCAATATTCGGAGACGGCGTTCAGACCGTGCTGCAAAGTTGCTAGAAACTTGTTGGTGTAAAATTTCTTCTTTGGCCCGAGCACATGGAAACGTCAACGCCATTCCACAAAGGATTGCAAATATCAAAAGCTAACTTGTACATGGCCGCCTCACACATATGCTGCCTTGTTATCCCTTTGTGAGACGTTTCAGACGATTTTGAAAAGGAACCGTGACTCTTGCAAGTACAGGTGTTACGCGTCAGAAGTTAATAATAAAACCAGCTGAACTCTCTACATTGCCACCTTTATTATTTACGCTCAACGTTTGCTTAAGCTGTTTCGGCAGTTTTACTCCACACAATTTTCAGACAATATTTACGACGTGTTGTAAAAGGGGTCCTTGGGAATTGTGATATGAGAAAAGCGAGAACTCTGGGCAGAAGTTTTATTACTCTTTGTTCTATACTCACATCGCAGGTGCGAATGTTTTACAATATACCACAAAATTGCCGAGCACTTACGCAACAATAACTCACACCCAAAGCTGGGCACAAAAGCGTTAATCCGCTAATTGTTAATTAACGAAGTTACATTTTTCGTTAACGAATTGAGTTTTAAGTTAACTTTGAAAACCATTATCGTTAAATCGAAAATATCATAGTTATCATAACATTTGAGATTGCTATAGGCATGCTGTGTAAGTTCGGGCTGCTTTTGTTTACATGTGTGACGAACTACATTATGCGACGCGGCGTCGTTTTTTTCTTGCCAATTCCCAATGGTATCGTATTTTATTGTATGTACTATCGGGAGAATAAAAAATCTGATGTGGCCACGCACATGACTTTATCATACTATATATAAAATTAATAGTTTAGCTGCATGAAATTTGATCGAGTTCGGTCGTGTCTGCATTAAAATAAAACTGTTAACCAGGATTTGACATATATGTTTATAGTATTGACAATAGGTATTGTCAAAACATCAACGTTTGATACTACCTACTGCCATGAGAATAAAAATATCTGACAAATCCTGGCTAACTTGCTTTTTATTACTTTATCATACGCAGTATGTAAAGTATTGTAATCATGCCGAAAAAAAAAATTGAGATTTTAGCGGAAATAGGTCTTTATGGGTCCCCTGAACATTTTTGACCAAGGTACAAAAAATGTCTGTGTGTGTGTGTGTGTGTGTGTGTGTGTGTGTGTGTGTGTGTGTGTGTGTGTGTGTGTGTGTGTGTGTGTGTGTGTGTGTGTGTGTGTGTGTGTGTGTGTGTGTGTGTGTGTGTGTGTGTGTGTGTGTGTGTGTGTGTGTGTGTGTGTGTGTGTGTGTGTGTGTGTGTGTGTGTGTGTGTGTGTGTGTGTGTGTGTGTGTGTGTGTGTGTGTGTGTGTGTGTGTGTGTGTGTGCGCGTGTGTAAACGATTTTTGTGACGACGATTCCGGAGAAACTACTAAAGGTATCGGGACGAAAGTTTATATTTAGAAGTTTTATGACCAAACTTAGAGCTGAAAAGCTTTTGGTTCAAAAGGGTCGAAAGGAACTGGTAGTTTATTCCAAGCCTTTTTCAATGATTTTGCAAATGAGCCGCCATTTCTGTAATTTCGACAAAATAATTAAATAATAAACTAAAGTAGAGGAAATTTTGAATAATTTATGCCTATGACTTCTTCTGGTAAAATTAATAGTTTAGCTTCAAGAGCAAATTCTATTTGATCGAGATCGATCGCATCTGCATTGATATGAAATTACATAGTAGCCTGGATTTGACAAATATTTTTTTGTGCTGTCATCAGCGATTAGAAATATCAAGATACGATACTTGCGGCGGCACCTTTGATGTCGGTGTTCCAAGTTTTACGAAACTAGCAGGCGCGACAGCGGTGCTTTGAAAAAGTCCGCTAGATGGCGCCACTGCAAAATAGGCAAATTTATTACTTCAAATTGACACGGACACTGTCACATTGACAGAAAAATGTAAACTGTCACTCTGACAGGAAAGTGTAATATTATATTGCCGCCTGCTGTCACCATAGAAATGTCTATGGTTGTCACACTCGAAAACAGCTGATTTCATCAGAGGTTGGAGAACCGCTATGGAACGTTGCCGCTCTAGTGCGGCAATGTACAGAAAACAAAATTCAAATAAAATAAGACCACCTTGTGATTGTTTGTTGATAAGAAATATCAACCCGTTGTTATATCTAATTGTAAAAATGCTAAATTGAGAAAATTGTAAATAAAGTATAGCGATGAGTGTAGTTATACGTTTCGTAGAAGCGGTATCAACCTAACATTTCCTATACAGAAATATAACCATTATAGATTTTTTAAAATACGTATTTTTCAAAAGGCAACCAAAAAACGTTGTTGTCACTCCTGCCGAAAACTACATAGCGCGACTCGCTCACATGCGACGGCGATGCTCCGCCATCAGTGACGTGCGGTCACGCGCCGCATCACCGCTCGTCGCGCTATTCCGTACTTTCGGCACGTGAGATAAATAACTATTATTCTGATGACAGTAGGTACCGTCAAATGCTGATGCTTTGACAAAACCTGCTATTGATACTATTGACTATTAAAATAGCTGTCAAATCCTGGCTAACTAGTTTAATTTTAATGCAGACACGATTTATCTCAATCAAATAGATTCTCATGCAGCTAAACTATTAATTTTATATTTTGTATGATAAAGTCATGTGCCTGGCCACATCAGATTTTTAATGAAGATTGCAGACACGACCGATCTCGATCAAATAGAATTTGCTCATGCAGCAAAACTATTAATTTTACCAAGAAATGCCATAGACATAAATTATTTAAAATTTACTCTACTTTAATTTATTATTTAACTATTTTGACGAAATTACAGAAATGGCGGCTCATTTGCAAAATCCTTGAAAAGGGCTTAGAGGAAACATCCAGTTCCTTTTGACCCTTTTAAACCAGCTTTTCAGAAGGCAATAATTCGAACTCCACTGCATGATGGAATCAGCATTCGAGAAATTACAAGTGAATTGAGTTTAGGGTCTTGCCTTTTTACCGGGAAGCGCCCCTTTTACCGGGAAGAATAAAATTGTTGAAACCGGAACAAATTTGTAGGTTGACAGATACTGCCAAAGTTTAGAGTTCATACGTTAACAAATACTGCCAAAGTAACTGTTATACAACCAAACTTGCAGACCTGACTTTTCGAGTCAACTCACAGAAACGTTTTACTATTTATATGTAATAGATAGAAAATTCAAAAATTTTCCTGCAATTTATCAGATTAAGAAAATAACATTTGTTGATGTTCCCGTTTTGCACCAAAATTAACAAATAAAATACAATATGTAAAGAAAAGAAATATTAAACAGTAAAGATTTGACTATTAAGTGACCTAAGTGGCCTTAGCCACTAGTCGCATTGTTGTCCAATATTGAGTTGCACGCAGTTTTTTCCATGTGCTGATAAAAAAAATTCATTCTGCATCTAAATCATAATTACCTATTATGAAGCTGAATAAAATTAATAACATTTTAGTAAAATGTAATTAGTTTAAATATGTACATATGCCTACTGTTCCGACTTCAGAAAGGAATTCCTATTTGTTAGTGAGCGACGATGTTTTTTCCCCTAAGTTGAAAGGTATGTTTTCCAAACACAGTGAAATATACAAGAATGTTTTATATAATTTTAAACATTATAATAAGATGAGTTAATTGTGTAAGCAGTTTTAGATTTTGAAGTCTGGCCGCACCAGAGATATTAGGTAGGTATCAATATTCAATAGCTTTTTAACTAAAAGGGGAAGCAGGCAAAGATCTATTTCTTATTACTAGCCCGAACTAGTAAATAAGATATATATGGTAGTGGACTTTAATTGGGTTCAGTTACCTCTGAAGAAGCAAACAACAGAGTTCACAAAACGTCACCAATTACGAATTTGGATGCACGGCATAACCTGACAAATTATACTTCCCATCTAGCTAAACTACATGGCAAAGTATCTAGGCTGTATAGAAAAATATGAGTAAGAGAATATATCTAGGGTATGTTTACACCTGACATTACTCGTACAGCACATATGCCTACAAATAAATTAATAACACATTAAATCATATAACGAAGGTGTGCCAGACTGGATATATAAACAACAACATAAATTATAATGGATTATGTAATTAATAATAGATGTATATACATGTAATTCATTCAATAAACTGATTTACGTTTTTATGCATTAAAGTATTTATATCGCAAAACTTTGTTATTTCGGCATCTGAAATCATTTTAAAGCTACTTTTACAAGTTAACGTTACTATACAGGGTCTCCCACGACGAGCTACCATTAGAAGTATATGGAGAACCAAATGAAATGACAGATTAAAAATGTGTGGGCTTATATTGTTGGACACGATCGTCTCAACTAAAATACTTTGAGTTTTTAGTTACTTCCGGTTACACCGGAAATGATGTCATCTCTTATATTTCAAATGGAACACCCTGTATTTTATCGCATTTTTGAAATTTTCATTAAATTTTAATACAATTTTATGTTATATTCCCTATACCTAACATGTGTCATTTTTGAGATATTAATTGTTTTCATTAAAACTGACAGCTGCACGGTTACTTTCAATTACTTATAAACTATCCCCTTTGACAGTTGGAAAAAAGTTGTCCGGCGAAATTGTTGTGAAGGTAACGTATTATCGACACATCGGTAGAACTCTTCTAAAAGTTATACAGGGTGTTCAAATTATAAGATCAAAGTTGAATTCGAGAATAGTACTAAAAGTCGATTTTTTCAAATGGCAACCCTAACATATTAATACATTTCTCAATTCTATGGAAAATTTTAGATCAACTTAGTGTACAATGTCCTATACCTAAAATGTACTTGTACCTACTGAAATCGATTTGTAACCATTACAGTAGAAATTGCACACATTGCCAAATCTAGATTGCTTTTGAAAACAATTCATTTTTTGGAAAAATTAATAGTTTAGTATGAGCAAATTCATTTTGATTGAGATCGTGTGCCAAACCAGTGACAGCCCATAGATAACCTTATACATGTGGCAGCTCACTAACGAAAAACCACTGACAGCCCATAGATAACCTTATACATGTGGCAGCTCACTAACGAAAAACCACTGACAGCCCATAGATAACCTTATACATGTGGCAGCTCACTAACGCCAAACCACTGACAGCCCATAGATAACCTCATACATGTGGCAGCTGGTGGCAGCACTGTGGCAGCCTATGGATCCAATCCTGCCAATCGAATCCACGAACTTGACTCATGCGTAGTGTGTCCAGTGGCACTACGTCGGATGAGAGAGAGACATATGTTGCAACGCTAGTGTTGGAACAGCTTGCTGTTACCAACATTCTTTATATCATTTGGTATTTATATGATATTTTCAAAATATCTGTCAAATCCTGGCTAACTTGTTTTATTTTAATGCAGACACGATCAATCTCGATCAAATAAAATCTCATGCAGCTAAACTATTAATTTTATCTATTGTATGATAAAGTCATGTGCCTGGCCACATCAGATTTTTTGTCTTAAGATAACATAAATACCGACCACTGCCGCTCTAATAACATGTACAAAATTATTCAAACACAGCCACCATAGTTGGAGAGTTGTAGGATTGTGCAATCAAAATCCAAATTCATTTAATCAAATACATACGATGCTGACAAGAGTATATAAATTATAACGTTACGGGCAGAACTCTTACATACAGTACTCATAAAGGTGGAATGACTTGAAGGGAACCCTGAATGCACACATTTCCATGATTATGATACCGTATTTTGTGGGCAAATACCTCTGCTTAGAGATTTGCTTGTTACGTACGTAGTCTTAGTATGAAAAGCCAGTTTATGTAGGCCACTTTGAAACGACGAACTTAACGTTGCCACACACCGGACACACAGGACTCAGGACGAAAATCGGAAATAATTAGTAACAATAATTAATCAAATTGAACAAAACAACAAGAGTTTCCAATGTCTTGACATTGAGCTTTAGCTAATTTAGTGCTACTTTGTGGAAATGTACAACTGTACAGACTTCGTACTCTCATCTATATATACAAGGACGCTTAAGGTCGCTAAGATTTATTGTTGGCTTTAGAGCCAGTGGCAGCAGCCAGTTCGTGAATTGTAGCAAACTGAAATAACTTTCCCTCTCTCGCAGTCCCTCCAACTGGCGCAAAGTATCTCTAACAGCTTTGCAGTTGAGTATCCCAAACTAGGTCCCTTAATCTAGGTTAAGCATACACCATTTCGAGGACTAAGACGAAGGGACACAGACAAAACCCCTTCATACATACCCCAATGGCAAGCACGAAACCGTCTGTTTGCGCGACAACGGCTTGTAGGCGAGTGAAGTTACTTTTGATAAATTTCGAATTTCACCAGAGCAGAGTACAGAATACACATGGTGCTAGTTAAATTTTGAAGATGTATGGTTTTGGATCTGTCCCGTTTGTTCAATACGGGATTATCCTATACAACTACGTGCCCACTCCTTCAAAGTTTAAAGTGTTTGAGATTAAACCTATATATCATAGTGTACCTTAAGTTTAATATAAACTCAAAGTTCATTTCTAGTTGAGGAAAGTAAATTTGTTTAACAAGTAGCTCTTCCTAAAATAAACAGCTACAAGCTTGATTAGTCTCTCTCATATTTCTTTAAAAGAAATCTACCTTTGCATATTCATATTCTTACCTTCAAATAATTTTATATGTATTAGCATAGCATTACAATTGGAGACAGCGTTGTAAATTCTTATGTGATGCCGGTGTATGACTACGTCAGTTATTTTCGCATACGTTCCCATACAAATTGTACGGATTTCATGAAAAAAAAAATCGCTTTTTTAAATTACACCAAACTTTTTTATGGCATTTTCTCTAAAATTTAGTCGATACCTGTATCCAGAATTGACAAAAAAAAAATATTTTCAGGGATATGTCGGCATAAAGATTTGATGATTTACGATTATTTGCCAACCCTTGCCATATTCAAAATTCAAAATCTTTGGTTCTAGTAATCGTATCGGACTTATCTTTTTTGTGCTGTCACCAGAGAAATGTCTATGGTTGTCACACTCGAAAACAGCTGATTTCATCAGAGGGTGGAGAATGGAACGCTATGGAACGTTGCCGCTCTAGTGCGGCAAAGTACAAAATACAAAATTCAAATAAAATAAGATTACAAATTTGATTGTTTGTTGATAAGAAATATCAACCTGTTGTTATATCTAATTGTAAAAACGATAAATTGGGAAAATTGTAAATAAAGTATAGCGATGAGTGTAGTTATATTTTAGTATGTTGGTACGAATGTGACATCTACAGTGTCATGAAAGAATATAAATCTGTCAGAATTTTAATGAGCTTTTTAAACTTGACGTTTCGTAGAAGTGGTATCAACCTAACATTTCCTATACAGAAATATAACCATTTCTCATTTTTTTAAAATACGTTCTTCTCAAAAAGCAACGCAAAAAACGTTGATGTCACTCCTGCCGAAAACTACATAGCGCGACTCGCTCACATGCTACAGCGACGCTGCGCCATTGGTGACGCGCCGCATCACCGCTCGTCGCGCTATTCCGTACTTTCGGCACTTGTGAGATAAATAACTATTATTCTGATGACAGTAGGTAGTGTCAAATGCTGATGCTTTGACAATACCTACTATTGATACTATTGACAATCAAAATACCTGTCAAATCCTAGCTAACTAGTTTAATTTTAATGCAGACACGTTTTATCACAATCAAATAGATTCTCATGCAGGTAAACTATTAATTTTATATTTTGCATGATAAAGGCACGTGCCTGGCCACATCAGATTTTTTTCGTCTAAATCCTGATAAAGGTATAACCTTGCTTAGTGCATACAACTTATAAACAAGTTTAAGCCAAGTCTAAAACGTGACGTCATTAAAGGTGTATTTGTAAAAGAACATCCCATACACCTCCCAGCAAAGCTTGTTATTCAGCGTCATAACAAGGTATTTTGCCGTTGTCGACGGTTCGCCAGACAGTGTAATTTAGGATTGTTTCAAGAATCATAATATACATAGTGCTTTTTCATTGATCTTGACAGTTCTATTGGATTGTTCCGTTCTGATTATTGTCTGATGATGCCCGCAAATGAGGGGGAGAACGTATTGACTTGCTTAACATAACTACAATAAATGTCATTATAAAGAAATCACAAACATTAGCGTGTAGACAATGGCTGTTTTGGGACGCTTTGTTACTAATACCTCATCAACAAAACACTACTTGCAGCAGACAAATAAAATCTGGAGCAGAAAACCGTTTCTTGGGATTTTCTTGAGGTTGTGTTATTCCGGGTTTGTCGGGATAGATGTAATGTTTTGGAATTTTTAATGGTGACCAACATTATTTTCTACATTTTGCAAAATTTTCAATGGGAGTGATGTTCTGAAAACACATTATTCGTATTTTTTTTCTTGTATGTCGGTGTAGAGTGTAGACTGTAAGATATTAAGTGGTTGAAACTATAAATATATTTTAACTGTCAAACACTAATTAAATTGAAATTGGCCGATATACAGTGGTACCTTTTAGCGTGATGTAAGGCGCCCTTAAGGCTTTTGGCAAACAATGTTTGGAATAGTTCATGTACTTTATGTGCGTAATGCAATTATTCGACAAAAAATATGACATGGAAATGTCCTTTAAACTAGAAAAATTGAAACATGTAGTTGGTGAGTTTCAATAGATAAATTGCAAACATCCGAATTTGAAATGTCTCTGCATTGTTAACGTCTCTATATTTCCTTTTTTACCTTCATTTATATTTCTCGTTTATTCTTAGTTATTTATCGATATTAATTGTTGTTGGTCATTAACTGATGGTTATTGTTGATTGTTAAGCAATTCCGGGGGTATTCGTCTTCAGATCGTACTGCGAAAGAAAGATTATTAGTTGTATTGTATTGGTTAGTCCAATAATCGATCATTGTTATTTGCCGTTCAGGGTTTTATATTTTATAAAACGTTTCTATGTTTGGGCTCCAAAAACATCAATTATTCGATTCTTCCATTTAAGCAATATTTCCACACAACTAATCAATCAGTCTTCCTATATTTGACAATTTCCAGAGAGCAAGATCAAAAACCAAGTTTCAGAACTTTCCGAATTATTTCCCTTGATAATCTTAAGATGTTGCCAACCCGCAAACAAATAACTCAAATGGAATTAACTTAATACTATATGCACTAAATGCTATGACAACATTGATTCACAATATAGTCCCGAGGGAATGAGGGAACATTTCAGCTCCACTGACAATCACATGTCAAATTAAGATTCTGTAATTGTAACGCGATTAGAGACATTAATAGGATAGTACGCTGAAATCCACCAAGGCAACCGTTGGCATTAAGAAACCATGCAAAACGTGACCCAAATTTGCACTACAGACACGTTACATGTTACGTTAGATGGCACCGCTAGAGATTTCTAGTGCTAGCGCCTCTAGCGGACGTAAAATGTCATCACTTATTACTGTACAACAAATTTCAACGTTTTGTGTTTTTTCCTTACTTATGATGGAATAGTTTTGCCAAACACTATTATTGATGTATGCCACTTATAAGTTATAACCCTAAAGCAAACAGTGTGTTTTTATAACGTCTGACTTAGGGCCTTTTCACACGGGACACGGCGTCCGTGCGTTTTTATACCTGTACGGTTCGAAATGTATGAGATTAAATGATAGCTTTCACACGTACCGTGCCGTCGCCGTCCACCAGGAAGGCACGGATTCCGTGCCGACCTTTTCACACGGGGCACGGCGACCGTGCGTTTTTGTCCATGTACGGTTCGAAATGTATGAAATTAAATCATAGCTTTCACACGTACCGTGCCGTCGCCGTCGACCGTCTGGTCGCCGTGCCTCACCAACGAAGGCACGGATTTGGTACGGCAATCGTCCGCTCGAAAATGCATTGAGTTAAATCGTAGCATTCACACGCACCGTGCGTTTTTCACACGGTTTGTATTCTTGCACTGGTAATAGGTATATATTAATAACAAATACAACGCCAAAAGTATCTTCATAATATCAACGTACGTTGTAAAATCGCTAATTCTACTAGTTTTCGTCATACGTCGATAGCCATTGCATCAATTTTAAATAATGGAGTAGCCGTTGTTTTTTTTAAACCAAGTTCTTTTGTTTCTGTTCTAATTACATAAACTGGTGGTAACTTACATATTTATGATTATGATTATGTATCATTTTTGATTATGTTTGTGATAATAGGTTTGTTCGAGCAGCAGTAAAAACAATTGGGTATGCTTCTGCGCATGCGCAATGATGGTTTTAGACGGGCAAAACACCCATTCTGCATGCGCAGAAGTAAGAATAAGTGCTTTATGCACCTATTTTGGTGTTGCTCGAACAAACCTACTAATATACATAAATTAATTAACAAAATTCTTTTCGTTTCTTTTGATTCATTTACGTTATGGACCAATTGCTTCACATTACAAAAAATTTCTTAATCCCTTCAATACTACAGCATAATCACGCTAATATTATATAGGTGCTTGGACATAGGTCTAAAAATAAACCTAGGTTCAGATTGCAAGGGAGTGGAGTGTTCGAGGGCGTTTGGTTTCGTACGGATTAGCTAGAATACATTGTATTTCCAATCATGGGCGCCGTTACATATGGGCAGGGGGGGGGGGGGGGGCGCGTGCCCCCCCCCCTGGATTTTGAACCCAACTATATCCAAACTATTCGGTGATATATGGGCGTTTGCCCCCCGTACTGAATTAAAAAAAAATCCTACTGACATTTTATATAGGTACTATAGTATATTGTGTAGTAAGACAAGAAACTGATTCCTAATCGAGGCTGGGCACATTTTGAGGCCCCGAAATCATTTTTTGCGCGGCGCACACATCATTTTTATGCTAATGATGACTCTGCCGATCATAATCATCACCAATGTCAGTTTCATTAGATTGTTTACCTCCAGTTTTCGTCGTGAAAGAGTCACGAGTCAGTGCCAAGTTTACGGTTTTGTGCTTTAGTCGAAACAACGCTTTTATTTAATCATACTTATTAGGTTTAATTACAGTAGAACGGCGATAATCTGAACCTCGATAATCCGAACGTTCGCTAATCCACCCAAAAAATCAACACCCAAAAAGAAACAATAATAAAATAAACCACTGAGTAACCTAGAGAACTTTGTTTTCGGTTCCTGTTTACAGAAAAATGTTGTTTTTGTTTTATATCTTCTATTCACTACTCGTGTTTTCTACTATTTAGCTGCAATATTTAAGAATCCGAATCACCTTCGGTCCCAAGTAGTTCGGATTATCGCCGCTCTACTGTAATAAATAAATAAGAAATAAATCATAATTAATAATAAAAAAGTTATAAATAGATCCCTTCGATATCGGTAAATTGCTTCAATATCCCTTCGATATGCTTCGATATCCCTTCATATCGCTTTGATATCCTTTCGTTATCCCTTCGATTTTGACTTTTTTACATTCTAATAGATTATGAAGAGCGGAATCGAAATGTGTTGGTTTTTTAAGATTGAACTTCTATCCAATCTTATTTTCTGCTATTTAGTTGCAATATTTGGTAATCCGAACAATTTGATAATCCGAATGACTTTCGGTCCCAATTAGTTCTGATAATTGACGCTTTACTGTACTTCGCATCTTTTTGCACTGTTCAGCTGTTTATCTAAAATATAGTGGGTGTTAAAAATAAGTGTAAAATATAGGTAAAATATACTGAACTTATGATATCGAACTCATGTTCACACGCCTGACACCGTTTAGGTACTGCATAGAGCTTTAATATATTATAGAATACATATATAAATAATGTGTATGTAAAACTTTATATGTTTAACGTCTCTATAAAGAATTCAAGATAACCCAAATTTGTCAAAATTGGTATCAAAATTACAAAACGGTTGTCATTAACTCCTTTCACAGACGATAAATAATAAAAAAAGTCACACAAATGTTATTTGACTTTAAAAGTGCCGTCCTATGATACATGGCACTATTTTTCCTATGCTGTTTGTAAAATTGGTTCAATCTTCCGACTCTCTCCAACGTTCAAACAATACATTTCCGGACATGAGTTCATTCAAAAATTTGTCTACTGTGGTCATACAGACCATTCATAGCTTATATATAACAACAAATATTATTAACTAGTTAACTTAGTATTGTCACCGTTTAAGTGTTTACGTATAATAGTAATGATAGTAAGGTTGAATTTCGTTATCGATAATAATCGTTATCACAGAATTATCAAATTTGTCAACTTTTCTTTATATTTAGTCATTGTTTTTCGTCCATTTTAAAATAATATTTTCACCTTTTATTGTTTACCAATTTCTTATTACTTACTTTTTGTTGGATGCTCGATTGATACGATTATAGAGTTAATATATCAATTGTGTATTGTCACCGTTTAAGTGTTTACGTATAATAGTAATGATAGTAAGGTTGAATTTCGTTATCGATAATAATCGTTATCACAGAATTATCAAATTTGTCAACTTTTCTTTATATTTAGTCATTGTTTTTCGTCCATTTTAAAATTAATATTTTCACCTTTTATTGTTTACCAATTTCTTATTACTTACTTTTTGTTGGATGCTCGATTGATACGATTATAGAGTTAATATATCAATTGTGTTCATTTGGTGCCTGTATTTTTGGCTTTGAAAGGTGCCAGTTGCTCATTATACATTAGCCCTTGCTCGATGAACACGAGCTGAAAATGCTTATAAAAAATGAGCAATGTTTCCTCCAAAATATTCCAAAGTAATAAAAAAAAAATCAATATTGGTTGGCAATCAGACCAAATCGAAAATTTTAGGATAAAAGTTCAATGATTCTGAAACAAAAATATAAATACAAATAATATTCTTAATAAAAATTATTAATTACACATTAATAAACGATAAAAAGGCAGCAAATTTTCTTGCAATTCACTTAATATCAATATGCCATACATAAGTTGCCGAGCATACAGGGGTATCAACCGCGGCTAATGACATAAAATAATGTGTAAAAAATGACACAACCATAAAAGCAACAGAGATTTTCAGGGTGCATGCAATTTAAATTTGACGAATAATATGGGCTATTGGGTATTCTTTTATATTTTTTATATTTTTATGTTTGTTGTGTGTCAATTTTAGAATCCTAACTAATAAATACGAATATGTCTCTATCAGTGCCATTTATAACAAATAAAACAACGAAAACGCTACAAAATAATTAATAGTATAGTCACCTTTTATTACTAAAAAAAAATCTTGCCCCGCCCCTGGAACATTTTGTAACGGCGCCCATGTTTCCAATTGACATTAATACTCACTGTTATTCGTATATCATCGTCCACTAAATACTTATCAGAGAAACTTACAATAATTATCATTCTACACTTTTTAAAAAATAAGACTAGGAGAACATGTTTATTTATTTATTTATTGTATATGGAAAAATAATCGAGTATTAACTGTTACCATAGAAACAATTATTTTGATTAGGTACTAATATCATACCATTTGTCTTGATCTGGTATTACTTATTTCGGTGCAGACAATATTGTGCAGTACCAGTGTTAAAACAATTACTGCCTTAGAAGTTACTAGTTTCATGCGTAAGATCCAATATTGTCTTGTGACACAAACTCTTGTTTACGTAATAAATGTATTATATATATACAGGATGATTATAGTTGATTGTAGTCGAAGTAGGCCGTGTCAATGTTAATAATTTTTGTGCCGCTATACCCAAACAACTGTCAAAAGTGAAATAGGTTATGTAACCAAATTAGCTTTTGTGTATAGAACAGTGGTGTTCCATTCAAATAGACCAGCAACCAGCAATATTTACATTTGATTTCATGGCATACTTCGACTACAATCATTCTATCTCTATTAATAACAAAATTTGAGAATAATTGTCAAGTTTTCACGTTTAAGATTTATTGGGTGCACCCAATAAATTCTTTGTCTGCGTTTCTGCCGTTGCCGACGTCGGTAAAAAAAACCATAACGCAATTATGCGTGCACGCTCCATAGCGAATGAGATAGTACTGAACCGTGCGTCGCAAACACTGCGCAACTGTCAGCCAACTGCCAGCAGCAACTGCGCCGCCGCGCCGCGCCGTGCCGTTTGAAATCCGTGCCTGTGTGTAAGCACACAACGACCGTGGACGGTCGAATCCGCATGGACGCCGTGTACGGTTCGAAGTGTATGAGTTTAAATGGTAGCTTTCACACGTACCGTGCCGTGCCGTTTTAAATCCGTGCACGGACGCCGTGCCCCGTGTGAAAAGGCCCTTACTCTTAAACGCATTAAAATCGAAACCGTAGTTGTTTTTTAAAACTCCTCGGACATGTCCCAGGATAGTCATAGAATACATATGTTTATATTAAATTCAATTTCTGATCATAAAACAGTTTTGGTCTTACATAGGCAGATTTTTGAACAAAATGCAAATGAAAACTAGTAAGAAAATTATCTTCAACCGAAGTTAAAATACCCCCACCGTAAAATATTTTAAAAAATGAACCGATTTCGCCCATTCACGAACTTTTTAAGCGATAAGCCTGTATATAAGCTTGTAATCTATGATTTTAAAATTACGGCAGTTATCGTGTACAGAGACGGACAGACAGACGGACATTGCGGCAAACTCAATATACCTTCACCACAGTATATGTGGGGGTATACTTAGGGAGCTAATGGTAAATCTGGCAGCTTAGATTTTATGAATCAGAAGTAAAAATGTGCTCTTGATATATTATTTTAAATTGTCCACCAAAGGTATCGAATGAGTTGAAACCAAAATAGGAAAAACTTCTAATAACGACAAACCAACTAATGTATTTCTATTAATTCTGCTTCAGAATAAATACATTTATCCCTTTTTAAAAGTAAATACTTGGTCAACTGATATCTAACGTGTGGCGATGTATGAAATTTCGGGTTTACATGAAACATAACATTTTTATTATTTGAATATTACTAAACACATAATATGCCAGCAGCCGCCATTTCCAGGCTCTATGATACAGGGGTATTCCAGTATCAACATTAACTTTCGTTAATAATTCTAAATTTACATTAATTTACGTCAATAATTACATATTTATTACTTATTATATATATTACTTATTATTTATTTACATATCGGGTGACCCACGACATAGGTACTGCCGTTAATTTTGTTTGTTTATAAAGCTAGACGAATGAAATTTGGGAATGTGTTAATAGACAAAAAATGCCATTCTTGGGGATACTCTAGGTCTAGAGGTTAATATGACTTCCGGTTCTTCCGGAAATGACGTGATCATTGAAATTTTAAAAGGCACCCTATATTCTTTGTGTGATATTTTCAATCAGGATGACATTCTGAACATAAAAACATATAAAATATAGGGTGCCTTTTAAAATTTCAATGAATACGTCATTTCCGAAAAACTGGAAGTCATATTAACCTCAAGAGTATCCCAAAGAATGGCATTTTTGTCTATTAACACATTCCCAAATTTCATTCGTCCAGCATTATAGACAACAAAAAAAACGCGAGTACCTATGGCGTGGGTCTCCCGGTATATATTTATATCAAATATTGAACAAAAACATCTGTTATTTTTTTGGAGAAATGTTGAGCGACGTAATTTGAGAACCGAGTTTTAAAATCGTGACCTCAGGCTCCACAGAAGCATTAGTTTAACATAACTATTTACGAATGTTATAGATTTCAAACACTGTGCTACGACAAATACGTTATAATAATATAGAACACGTTTTACTGTCCATTTTAAAAAAGCATTATAGGAGCGTATAGGAGCCGTGTTTCTCTTTCAGCACTTGTGGTGGATGCGCCGGAAAATCCAAAAACTCTTATTTTCTATTGTCGAACGGTTTCTACACCAGTACACTAATTGTTAGCATACAAGAGAGTATATACTTCCTCTCAATTACGGCAGAAATTCTTCCACTTCGAATCTCATCATCACATACATGTAGTAGCTACACCTAGGTATTATTACTTCAGGCGTTCACCACGCGCTTCAGCGCCTCCAGGTTATAGCACTGCAACCCTTTGCCAGTTCAAAGTGTTGACGCTTGAAATGCACAATTTATGAGAAGGCGCTAGTAGAGTAATGAAGTACCGCGCCAACGTCATCGCATCCGCTAGGGTGGTACTGGCGTCAGCGCTCAGGGGCAGGGGGGACGAACGCCCGTAAACTGTTTCAGTTTCGCAACGGTAGAGGTCGCGCTCGTAACGCCGCCTTTTGCAGCGGCTCACTTCACCGCACCACTTATACACTTGCGGCTAGTACACAGTCATCACATATTCGATTCTCGGAAACGTGTTTGCCGAGCAGTCGGCATATTCGTACCGACTGTTTCAAATGGGCGGCGAAAAATTATAAAGGATGTTTCGATTAGGAAAGGCCTTTGAATCAAACGTGAAATTTACGGGTCGCTGCGAAGAGCCACTTCTAGAGTTGTTGAAATTGCATGCTTTTGCCACTTTGCTGTTCGTTCTCTTTATAATTGCAATTTCTGTTTTTCCGATATCTTTTTTTTGTAATGATCTGGGCTGTATGTAGATTCGGGGCATCGAAGAAAAATATATTTTGTGTCTATAAAATAATAAATAAGCTTGGAAAGCATTGTTATTTTCTTTTTTGATAAACATGGACAAAAATCCTCAACTGATCGGACCTGTACATTTGGTGGATGGTCGACTTATGGCATAAAAGATATATTGTTAGTTTTATCCACGTTCCAGTCGATCTTGAAGTTATGCAAGAGAAGTTATCACTTGGATGAATCGTATTCCTAAATTGGGGAAATTTGGTATACATTTTTCGGGGTAAATGACATCTACACTACTTCTTCCCCCATGTGCGGAAAATAAGCCGGACTTTCTGACACAGTGAGGTGGATCTAACCTACAATGAACCAAAGTTTTTACAACTGGATATGATAATGTGCTATTGCTACTGTTGAGGAACCAACGATACTAATTGCACCTTCTAGATTAGGGCTTTAATTCGTTTTTTGATAGATCGGGAAAAATCATTCAAGCGTACGATGGCAGTTAAAAAAATTTGAAAAAGATATTCGAATGGAAATATTACAAGCTAATGGCATACAAATTATTTATGTAATACAGTTGTAACGTCGCAAACGCATAAAAAATATCTCCAAAATTGAAAGCTGGCTACAAGTTGAACAAAAATATACCCCAAACTATAATTAATCCATTAACTTTTAAGGCTATCCTGCCCAACAAACAGGCAAGTGATTTTTTCCGTACAATCTAAAAGTAGAAATTGTTTTAATAATTTTGATTTTTGCTTAGGACTGCTTTTCTCAAAATGTAAGTTCAAGTCGTTCATTTTTTTATATTATCAAATAATATAATATCAAACAATAACAGGTGAGATTTTAAAATAATTACCTAAAACAGCCATATTTAAGTTAACTAACCTCTGTAACGCAGCATTTACGCTTAAATATGTGCCAACTATTTGGAAAACAGCGGTAGTGATGATTCCCAAGCCAGGAAAACCAACAAATGAAGCATCCTCCTATATGCCTATTTCTTAAATGCCCACAGTGTCAAAACTGTTTGAAAAACTACTTCCAAACGACTGAAGCCAATCCTAGATGAAAGAAATATTATACCCGCACATCAGTTTGGATTCAGAAACAAACATTCGACAATTGATCAGGTGCACAGAAAAAGAAAGATAATAGAACGAACATTAGAAGAAAAAAGGTATGCTCCTCTATATTGCTGGTTGTGGCAAAAGCCTTCGACAAATATTGGCACGAAGGTCTACTCTATGAGCTGTATCGGTTACTACCCTTCGAGTATAGCCAACTATTAAAATCTTATTTTTCTGGCAGATACTTCCGTATAAAGCAAGAAAATGAGTACTCAACTCTTAAATGTATTAAAGCTGGAGTACAACAAGGTAGTGTACTTGGCCCAATTCTTTACCTACCGCAAACAGATGGTGCAACCTACTGCAACTGTGGCCACGTTTACTGATGACACAGCTATCATGGCAGTAGATACAAATGTTGAAGGAGCAACACTAAAATCTGCAGAATTCTGTCAACGATATTAGTGGTTGGATGCAACAACGGCTAGTTACATTGCACGAAACCAAATCCGTTCACATACATTCTACCAACAACCAAATACAATACGTTCCAGTTGAAATAAATAGCACCACCGTACCCTACTCGAACACTGCAAAATACCTCGGTATGACGCTGGACATCAAGCTCCGCTGGAAAGCACATGTTAAAAAGAAACGAGAAGAATTGGGTATAAGATAGAATAAAATGTACTGGCTTATTGGTAGGAAGTCGGAATTGTCGACTCCTACTATACTATACTTAAATATGTGTGGACCTATGGTATCCAACTGTGGGGATGCACTAAGCCAAGCAATATCACCATCATTCAACGCTTCCAAAATAAGGTGCTAAGAAACATCGTGGTGCACCTTGGTATATAAGAAACATAAATCTCCACAGGGATCTTGAGATGGAATTAGTAACCAATGAAATTGGAAAGTTTGCAGAGAATCATGAAAACAGACTTCTTGAGCACACCAATGTCGAGGCAATCCACCTTCTTGACAATACTGACAGTATGCGAAGACCCAAGCGAACTAAACCTGTTGAGTTGGCGAAGTGATGTTACAAAAGCAGAGCACAGTGTTATGTGAGTGATGGGTGAACAAAGCAGAGCGTCCAGTGTGTGAAGTCTAAAGCGTTAGCATCCAAACGAAATTTAAGTTACACCAATGGGGAACACTTAATATCGCCTTTTTATACTTAGCAATTTATTATTTAGGTTAGATTAATATAGCTAGATAATCATCAGACTAGGTGTTATACACAAGTACCTATGAGGTGCTGTCAATTAATAAAAAGAATATTATCAAATTACACTTATACTGAATTTTCACTCTCTTGGGGCACGTGTAATAATTAATTGATTTCTATTTATAGAAGCTAAGTATGGGTATAAAGGAAGAAATTAAGAAGGTCCTGCAGATACAAATTTATTGAAGTTGAAAATTAATGATCACCCTAGTATACATAAATACATTTTTTAGTATAGAACTTAATATTAGTTGATAACCTGCTTTTGATTTTGGAAATATGCTGATTTTTGTATAAAAACAAGGTACTTTTCAAGCAAGGAGAACTACTTTAGCCATTTTTTACAATGATTTTAGGTGTGAGAAAGAAATTTTTTTCTAACTTCCTAATTTTTTAAATTCTATACCTATATAAAACTTTTCACAGCTTATGGAGTCAATAATTCTTTCTGATCGATTGTGAAGTCCTCTAAGTCCCCGACATTCCATTAAGTCTCTACACATTGTCATTATAATAGTTTCTAAAAAACTATAATAAAATATCCTGTTATTGATCACTTAATATTGTTGTTATTTTGTAAAAAAAATTAAATTGATAAATAGAAAAGCAATCTCACCATGATTGTGTTGTTTTCAGAGCATTTAATTATTGTTATATATAAATACATTGGCTTTTATTGGTTGTCTCCAATACTGACATTTTAATAATCTGTGTCTTTAAATTAGTTATTTCTTTAAGTTCTTCAAATAACATAGGAATTAGCTTTTTCCATCTGTTTTATTATATTGCTCACGTGGCATCACTCAGTTCAAGCGGCACAACTAAAAAAAGTATGTAAACTTTAAAAGAAAATTTCATTGGGAAAAATTATATACTTGGCACGAATCTAATGAAAGTATTATTATTTTTATTATTTATTGGAAGTTTAAGCTGTTTGATTTGTTAAACCTATAGGTAATTTCCGGATAGGTTATCTCAAACCTATCAGACAATATTGTTCGATTCCATTATACATGTCAATAGAAATTTTATAGTACGCATAATATTTTAGACTTGTAGAACTGAGTATAAATGTTTGCAGATTATTTGTAGAATAATATTTATAATATCTCTAAGTTAAAATGCTGTTGTTTTAAAAAATAAAACTCATTATTTTTACATATAAGCCTAAACTGTTTTTTGTTTATAATTCAAAAGCGGGTTTTCTAATGTTCCAAAATTACAAACGAAAAAAAAAACGTATGTGCTTTAAAAACTTATCTACATTGAAATCAATGGTGTTTGATACTTCATAATATTGGTCCGTTATGTTAATTAAATGATGTTAAAAACAACCAACCACTTTTATCTACTCCACATTAATGGTATTCGATCAAATTGGACGTTATTGTCTTGAAAAAGTACTGCAAATTTAGAGCAGTATCAACTGTTCATACTAAATTCATCTCTGTCTATGAAAATACATTTTATAAAAGAAAAAATGGAAAAGACTAACCTGGACAAAAACGAGCGCTGTACAAATTATGAGCTGAGACCTGGGCGATATGAATAGTGGTCGCCTTGTAGACTTTGCGCCAGCGTTGAATATCCGGTATATTCTATTAGTCTTCGTTAGTAGGGCAGCGTAGACCACCGTGAAGCAGAACCCTGCGGCGACTCTGTAAAAGGGAGAGAGAAAGAATTGTAGAATAGAATAACATAGACTAATGTAAATTACGGATGGGGTGCGGTATACGTTTAATTTGAAAGAGGCGCTACTACCGGTTTAATGAGTACTGCACTAGAAAATGGAATAATTGGAATTTACTGGCGACCGCTGACCACCAACCGGATATAAAGTGCGATCGTCTAGGGTTTGCTGAAAAGTTTCCACCCGTAGTATTGTTTCTATTGTAGATATTCCATGAGTTTTTGTCTTACTGGTTCGGAAAGTCGTTATAAATAAAATTAACAGTGGTTGGCAAAGGAATTACGAATTGAAAATTGGGTTGAACAGTAAATGTGTGACCCCCTCCAAAAGAAGGGAGGAAAACTTCGATATTGAGATTTTTGCCATTTTGAAGCCTTTTTTTCATATCAATTCTGGTATCATTTCTTGAAAGTTCGATTACAAATATAATTTAAGAGTCCACTAATTACTGTAAAGAATAAAACTTCAATAAGTGCAGTCTGACCAATACATGCTATGTCATCGTCCGATGACGATGCTGTTATCGGGTATATGTACTTAAAACGACGGAAAAGTAAAGGGTTTTAGATACATCCAGATTTTAAAGAAAACCAAGCAAAAAGGTACTCTAAAATCGCTGGTACCAAAAGACGGCGGACGAATTTTCAGGTGTTTTTTGTTTCAGTTTTTTTTAATATATTTGGTTTTTAGTACAAAAAACTATCTAAAAATGTAATTTAAATTCAGCAGTTTTATACTATAATAAAAAGCGGCTGGATTCCTTATTCTTGTTTAATTTTATCTATTGCTACAAGTTTCGTGTCCCACTGGCCACTTGTTCAGGCGATTTCGTCAAGTGTGGATCTATGAGAACATAAAAGTGTCATACGAAGGTCACAAACAAACATATAAAGTTGCACAATAAATTATCAATTATAAATTGAAAACCCGTGCATTCAAAAATGTGCGGTGTTCGACTCTAAGGTGCATACAGACCTGACGCGCCGCGACCGCGACGCGCCCTCGCCGCGCGTACCGTGAGTAGATCGAGGTAGGCGCGCGCGCCAGTCCCGGTTGGCGTGCGGGTAGCTTACGGCTCTCGACCATGCGCTTTATCCTCTCTCTACGAGGGAGGGAAGTACGACGATTATTGCGGTTTGTAGTTGTATTTTGTCTGGTTTTTCAACATCGTCATCCACCTAGTGGTTTTGGTGGTTGTGTGATAAAGTTGTAAGATGCTACTTCTAAAAAAATTGGTTTTTACAAAATTTTAAGATAGTCTTGCAGTTGCGTTCATTTAACAAACAAGTAAATATCTCAGATACATTTTGAAATACAACTTCCTTAGTATTAATAATAATATATAAAAAGCATTCCATAAAAAAGTATGGTTTCTTCCTGTACCCACATGTACTGTATAATTAAAAATAATTTTGCGTACATTTCTTTATAGATAATTGATCAACATTAATGCATAGCTTTTGAATAGTTTTTCAGACCGAGATCCCTTTGCATTTGCACAAAATACGGACATTCTGTTTTAAGGGTTCATTCACGTAACCAGTTTGACATTTATATTTGCTTTAAACAACCTAAATAGCCAAATAAACATACATCCACAAATAAATGTAGATACTATATCCTTAGTAGCATGTGCCAGTAATACAAATTGATTTAACCAACCATTAATTGGTTGTTTTACACGAAACTTAACTTTTCCTGTCCATACACTTTTTTTACTTTCGCTCGTGTAGGTCGACAATAAACTATCAATTTTTTTTACGTGCATCTCCGGTGCGTTTATTCTAAATTTTATTAGCAATATCCTGCCAAGCATCTTTTTTAATGTCTCTTTTAAAATAATTTTTATGGTTAGGGTCCCATAATATTTAAAATTTTCTGTACATATCTATAAAATTTAAGCTGGCATCATCTGTCCACCCTGCAGACGACATGGCTCTCCGTTGACGTCCCAAGTTCTACTGCAAGATTCTTTGCGCTCTAACAAAATATGACATGGGACTTGCTGGCGCCTGGTGTCTCGGCGAACGCTGCCCGTGATAGGCGCGGTCGGCGCGTCGCAGGCGCGCGCGCTTCGCGTTGCAGGCGCGGGAGTGGCGCGCGCCGTTCGTGTTGCAGGCGCGGAAGAGGCGCGCGCGCTTAAATTGCCCGCGCGCCTGTACTTTTACGACGCGCCAGGCGCGGAGCGGAGCGTCGCAGGCGTGGTGCGGCAGATTTGTATGCACCTTAAACCGCTTGACGCCACTGCACTAGAGAATGGAATAATTGGAATTTACTGGCGACCGCTGACGACCAACCGGATATAAAAATACGATCATCTAGGGTTTGCTAAAAAGTTTCCACCCGTAGTATTGCTTCTATTGTAGATACTCCATGAGTTTTTGTCTTTCTGGTTGGGAAAATCGTTATAACTACAATTAACAGTGGTTAGCGAAGGAATTACGAATTGATAAATTGGTTTGAACAGTAAATGTGTGACCCGGTCCAAAGGAAGGGAAGAAAACATCGATATTGCGATTTTGGCCATTTTGGAACTTTTTTTCATATTAATTCTGGTATCATTTTTTGAAAGCTCGATTATAAGTAGAATTTAAGTGAGTCCACTAATTACTGTAAATAATAAAACTTCAATAAGTGCAGTCTGACCAATACATGCTATGTCAGCGTCCGATGACGATGCTATTATCGGGTTTTGTATTTAAAACGACGGAAAAGTAAACGGATTTAGATACATCTAGCTTTTAAAGAGAACCAAGCAAAAAGATAGTTTAAAATCGCTGGTACCGAAAGACGGCGGACGAATTTTAGCTGTTTTTTTGTTGCAGTTTTTTTTTAAATTGTATTTGGTTTTTAGTTCAAAAATCTATCTAAAAATATAATTTAAATTCACCACTTTCCTAATGTTACAGTAGCTACAGTACGTTGCAGTAGTTATTCATGCAATGTCAGTTCGGTTCAACTGCCATCTGTTGAAATGAATTCGAGTTAAATAAGTAGTTATTACTTATTTGATATAATAATATTAAAGATATTTAAGAATTTGTGTTTCAATTGGCTACTGAAGTACTATTAAGGGTCGGTGCGACACGAAAGAAAACTAGTTTTAAAAAAGTTGGTAATATACTACTAACTGCTCGATCTACGGTAAGTTTGAAACGATTTTCACCACTTTTGACAATTTATTCTTATTGTTTATTTTTAAATCTTTCGCATTCAGGTAATGAAACAAAAACGAACAAACAGATACAGCCTATCTAAACTATAAAAATCGAACCAATTTGTAGTGACTATTTGCACGACGAAATGGCGCCAAGTATCAATACGCACGATTACAGTGCATTATTTAAGTGATTAATGTACGTAAGACGCGGTATTTACAATATATCTTAGTATGGTGCTATATACCATTCGGTTCAGAAGGACATACTGGTTTTTATCTCTATTTTATGTTGTTATTTGATAAGTAAAAAATCATCAATAAAGAGGGATAATTCAAATGAGATCTCCATTAACAATCTTGCCAGTTAAGATAATAATTTAATTGTCTCTAACGAACGCCTGGTACATTTTGATTTCACATGATTTCTGTGTGGTCAGCTTAATCTGCTACCGACCCTTAAGAATTGAGTGAAAATATTATTGCTTCTAGAATACTCTTTCTTCTACGTGGTATAATGAAATAGAGAATATTCATCTGGAAAAATCGAACTCACTGTGTCCATTAGGGTGGTTCAAATTGGCTATTTTTATTTAGAAAGCAACGATCCCCCCAAATCGTTTTTAAATATAAAAATAGTGGACCGGTATTTTTTTTCGAAATTTTTATTCTTTCGCCTGTCGAGACCTCAAATTTACATAAGAAAATGCATGGGAAAAAGAATTTTTTTGATATTTTTCGAATAATTGTTCGGGGTTTGGGAAAACTTAAGACTAAAGTTATAGGACTTGTAGAGAACTTTCCAAGGAAGAATTTGACCCATCATACATATGGATTTGATTCCCCCAACCCACCCCCACAGTGCCCTGAAGACTACATTTAAATGAAAAATGTAGCTTTTTCAGAAAATTTAACCTTCTAATTAATTCTCTTTTTTATAGAAATCATTATTATACGTCTAGTGGGATGTTTATAAACATTTGTCAATTAGTTTCCATTTATTACAAATTTTAATTGCTTAAATAATTCGTCTTTCCCGAAAATCGTGTCTGAATTCTGTTTTCTAAGTTCGAAATGGCAGTTTATTATCTTAGAGTTTCAGTTTTTTTGAGAAATTAATTTATAAATTTCATGTTTGAGATATCTTCCCTATATTATCTAATAAAATCACACCTAAGATTACCTAAGATTATTTTTTTAGACCGTTATGTTGGCCAACGTTGTTCTAAAGTGACATCATTTAAATTTTGGGATGATTTCTATTGTTTAAATAATAAAATATTATTCGGCAGTTCGAGTTGTCAATTTCAATTTTCAAGTCTCGAATTTCGAGCCGAGTAAAGCTCGTTTCTTTCCTAATGGAACCGAACACTCGAATTTTCGTGTTGGTCTGCATTTATTTATGACTGATAAAATTGGTTAGTTAACTTAATATTTTTAAAAGAAATGTAACTCCCCAAAACACCGAAAAAATGATTTTAAATCAATTAAATTATTTCGAATAAATGATATTGAAAACGAATAATATTTTACTTAATAATGATTTGAACCAGGTCCCAGGTACGTGGTTCAAATCCAGGTTGTGGCTGTAATTTTTAATTTATTTTAAAATTTACATACCATCTGTATATCACCATTATACATTTGAATAATATTTTATTATTTAAACAATGGAAATTATTCCAAAATATAAATGATGTCACTTGAGAATAACAGTTGACCAGACCGATCTAAAACAATCAATGCTAGGAGAATTCCAAAAAATTTTAAACAAATGGAATTTGTTTAAACAAATATGGATTTATTAGCTAATAACATAGGCAACAACAGTTGAAAATGAATAATTATTGATTGTTTAAACAATAGGAAGAATTTGTTTAATGAATAATGTCACTCTAAGATAATAAACTGCCATTTCGAACTCAGAAAACAGATGTCCGACGGAGTTTCGAGAAAAGCAAAGCAAAAACAAATGGAATTTGTTTAACCAAATGGAAATTACGTGAGTACAGTAAACTGTAATTACGTGACTTCATTAAAAAAATAACAACTTAAAAATGCGATTTTTATTTCTTTAAAAAATATTTTTATTCGCCATAAAACGGCGCACAGCGTATTCACAAGCTTTCACTAATAGGTATGGATTCATATAAATTTGAACGGGTAAACCAAGTGACGTAGTTTCCGCGCTGAAATGCTGGACGCTTATTGGTTAAAAGTTACCAGGCAACCTGTATAATTTTGATAATCTTGGACATAGACGGAATATAAAATGACAACTGGGACAACTGGCCGGTTCGTAATGGGTGATATCGGCAAGATCTTTATCTACAGGCTGTCTTATAGAAGCTTCTGATTGAATTGCCTTCATCGGTCGTCCCATTTATTTGAAAATTTTTATCAGCCTTAACAAATAAAATGAATAAAATGAAAATTATGTACTCGTATTATGCAGGTTGTTCATAGTTGAGTGTGCTAAATATTATTAATACTTGTTGTTGAAGTTGTCAGATTTGCAGTTAACAGTAAATCAAAAATGGACTTAACTTCGGCAATTTTAAGCAGCCGTTAAACAAAATGACAATGTTATAACTAATACATACATAACATCAAACGCATACAACATTACAACGTATAAGTACAACAGAATCCCCTTGAAAAAAATAAATTTGTGGTACATTTCAACAAAAAAAAATCTGATGCTGAATTGCTACAACAACAAAAAACACTAAAAACCATAGCACTGCCCGCTCACGTACACCGGACATTTGCGGGGTAACGCTCGTGTTAAAATCGTGACCCTAAATCGTCAAAAATTTATCGAGGGACGTTTTGTTCGCACGTCAACAGGAAAAATAAACGCGCCGAAGGGATGTCATCGAGCAGGCGTGGACCGCCTCGTAAAATAATACAATTTGTGCGTCGCGCAGCGTATGTCGGCCCTTCACTGACCCCGATAAATGTCCTGAATTGCGATCCCACACGTCCCGGAAATATCCCCCTCCACCAACCCATCGAACGCGATGGGACGACAACATCGCAAAAAGAAGCGTTAATAAACAATTGATAAAAACCGAAAGGGCGGAACAAAAAGGGGGGAATCGCAGCACGCGCTCGTAACTCATTTTGAAGCTGAGGCTCGTGTACCGATCCGACGTGTAACGTTGAGATTAGTGCAGTAAATTGCTGGTTGCTGGTTATGGATGGGATATTTATCCGGTTGACGACTTTAGCGCTTCACCCCTCTAATGGTGGTCTGGTTTTAAGTGTTCGGTACGCGTGCAAACTAATAAAACACATTCATAAAATGACGATATATTAGGGTAAATGCAAATAAAATTGATGGTTTGGCATTTAACGATGAAAGGATTATTTTAATTTATTTTTTGATGTTTGTTATAGGTACGTAAAAGTTTTATAGTGATTGAAAATTTTATTGTCGGTTTTAAATTAATTTTAAGTGAATTTAATTTTTAATTAGTGTATATTTTACCGACAAACCCAAATAGGACGAGTTCGGCCGAATCGCGTTAGGCTCAACTAGTTTATCCTAAGGGTAACTAGTTTCAACTAGTATGGAAACGCATACTTTAGAATAAACTGTGTCCTAGGCCAAACTGATTTCGATTAACGGTTTTGAAATGTACTGTAATACCGGGCGATGCAAGCTGTTATTTGTGGAGACAAATGAGATTAGCTATAATAGACTAAAAATACAAATGTTTGGGGAAAACGTTGTAAAAAAATGTTAATATGATATATTTTTTTATTTATGAAATTGTAAGCGGCACACTATACTTTGCTTGCGATACTTTCAATCGGAATGATTTTCCTAAAACCGACACAGATCGATTATTTTTTACGGTTTCCGGCTTTTCCGGAACTAATGTCATATTTTACATTTTAAAGTGCCCGCTGTACTTTGCCTGCGATAGTTTCAATCGGGATGATATTATAAAACGAACCCACATCGATTGTAAATTTTTTACGGTTTCCGGTTTTTCCGGAAGTGACGTAACTTTTAACTTCCCTTGCGATATTTTCAATTGGGATAATATTCTAAAACCGACTCACATCGATTGTCATTGTTTTACTGCTTCGGGTTTTGAAATTGCCCGCTATACTTTGCTTGGGATATTTTGTGATGATATTCTAAAACCGACACATAGGTATCGTTTGGCAACTTTTAGAGTCCTGAAATGCTTTTGTTTTTAAAATTAAAACCTACACGCTATACTTTTGCTTGGGATGTTTTCAATCAGGATGATTTTCCGAAAACTAAATTAATTACATTTTCTGATTCCACCAGTGCAGGGATAATTTATTTTTGTGAAGAATATGAAGGAACTAACTTTATTACAGCATATGAAGGACCTCTGCTAGGCTCCACAAGTGCGTACACCTATCTATACGCCAGTCTAGGTATCTAATTATATTGTCTAAGCATTTTAGACGCAAAATTATGGAACATCGTAAATAGTTCGCCTGCCTATAAAAATAATACCAATAGATTAAGAAAAATGTTCTGAACAACATCAAAATGCTTACCGAATCTTTGACGAAAATATTATTGAAATTAATTTAAAACTATCAGAGATTAAAACTAGTAAGAAAATTATCTTTAGCCGTGCTGTAGTTAAATTAATTAACCGATTTGCCCATTCACGAACTTGTCTACTTTCTAAGCTTGTATAATTTCAGATCAATTACTTCAAAATTACGGCAGAACACAGACGGACATACCTAAATCGATTCAGTTTTCAATTCTGATCAAATCCATATAAAGGGTCCGGCAAAATGATCTCCCACATCTTAATCTTTAATTAACACGCCATTGTAAATGCTATTTATTTTTTTAATTTATTAACTGACGATATATGGTATGCCATTTGTTTTTATTAAGTTTTGAAAATTACAGAGTCCAAGTGGCGACCTTTTTTTTCGATACACATTCGAAGCTGATTTCTGAAAGTTTCCATCAGTAATTTGAGGCGATATTCCTGTAATTTCTTGGTGTATTAGTGCTTTCAATTCGTCAATAGTTAGGGGATGGTGTTGAAAATCCTTTGCTTTCAGGGAGTCCCAACGGAAAAGTCGCATGGGGCAAGATCGGGTAACGCGCAACCCACCCAACGTCTCCACGTAAGAAGATCAAGTGTCCTGGACACATTTCCCTTAAAACGTCCATTGTCCTTTTTGCCGTATGAGCCGTAGCTCCATCCTGTTGAAACCACACATCCAGATGTTCAAATTCGTTCCAAGTTTCGCTTCCAAAAAATTGCATAGCATGTCGATATTTCCATCAGCAGTTACGGTAATCGTTACGCATCCCTCTTCAAACGCCAAAAGATCCAACAGCCTACCAAACGGTAACACGTCAGCTGTGAAGTGGCCATTCATGGAGCTCTTTCAACACCATCCCCAAACCATTGACGAATTGAAAGCAGCAATAAATAAAGAAATAAATAATAATTTATTCTGTAAACCAAAAAATCAGAGTAGAACAGGCCATTTGAATCAATTCACAAACGAAATAATACGCTAAGAAATTACAGGAATATCGCCTCAAATTACTGCTGGAGTGATGGAAACTTTCAAAAATCTGCTTCGAATATGTATCGAAATGGTCGCCACTTGGACTCGGTAATTTTCATAACTTAATAAAAACAAATGGCATAGCATACATTTTCAGTTAATAAGTGAAAAATTTAAATAGCATTACAATGACGTTGTTATTAAAGATTAAAATGTGAGACATAATTTTGTCGGACCCTCTATATATAAGCCTATATCTGCCACGCCTCTTTAACGGTGTTACAAATGTTGTATCAAACTCAACATACCCTCACCACATTAAATGGGGAGGGTATAAAATTTTCTTTAACCCATTTCTCCCAAACCTACATCTTCCAATATTTTTGAGTAATTATTTTACTTTATCATATGTAATATGACAATATGATAGAGTAATGTGCCTGCCCCCATCAGATGTTTTTATCATGTAGGTATCTTTCGTCTCTAATATGGTGTATATTTTGTTCTATGCTTAATACTTTCAGATATATTGATACAAACGTAGGTGGACAACATTTTATTAGGAATTTCTTTATCACTGCTAGCTTTTAATTAATTTTCATAATAATTTTACCAAAGATTCAGTAAACATTTTGATAATATGATGTTGAAGATATTTTTCTGAATCTATTATTTTCATTGGCGGGCGAACTATTAACATCGTTATTACTAGTTTAAAATGTAAAAGATGCAGTAATGTCCGAAAAACACGAAAACCATAAGTCGTAAATCTTTGGGTTTTAGAATATCATACCGATCGAAGCTATCGCAAGCAAACTACAGCGGGAAGGTTAAAATGCCAAACATCACGTAATTTCCGGAAAATCTTTAATTCGTAGAAATTCAGACTCAATATGTTTTATGTTACAATCCCTATTGAAATTATCAGCAAAGTATAGCATGAAGCTTGCAATTTAACCCTCTATATGCGGCGGTATTTTTTTGCAATTTACTATGTTCGAGGCGTAAGATCATTTTTACGTAATATAGGAACAACTCGACCGCACCAGTTGGGGAATATATTCGTCAAAAGCAGTGAACGGGCTAAAAGATAACAAGATAAAATACGAAATTAATAGTGACATCTGTGAACTTAGCCCCCCCCCATATTGACTTTTTCCAGTTTTTTTTTTTGCTTAAATCGGTTGATAAGTCGTTAAGTCGTTGCTTAAGTCGTTTGATAGGGTTTGATAGTCTATTCCAGAGGTTTGATAGCTTTTCGTTTTTCCGCAAAACGGAGAATAAAATTTGGCGTGAAGTTAGCCCCCCATGTTCGAATTCTCGGTTTTTTCAGTTGCAATAGATTCTCTATGGTTTGATTAGGCTTGATAGTCCATTCCCGACGTTTGATAGTTTTTCGTTTACTTGAAATCCGCAAAATTAGAATTTGTAGGTTGTGTTATTGTCCGAATTTATACCTTTCTAAAGGCTATTTTAAACGGGAGTTGTTTGATTGTTGTTTCTTTTTCTTCGCTTGTTAGTTCTCAACGTACAATTGTTCTTAGTAACGGCATGATTGATAATATTTTAAAAATTAATGATCGTTATAAATAATATATTAATAATGTTCGAATTCTCGGGGTTTTTTAAGTTGCAATCAATTGCTTATGGTTTGGTTGGGTTTGATTGTCCATTCCCGACGTTTAATAGTTTTTTGTTTTTCTGAAATCCGCGAACTTAGAGTTTCGTTTATTAGTTTAGTAATTAGTTATCTTATTGTCCGAAATCATTCGATTCCATGGGCTATTTTAAGCGGGAGTTGTTTGATTTCGGTTAGAAAATGTATCATAATCCATAGTTCTAATTAAAAGTTGGCATTATATAAAAAAGATTTGCTAGAGTTTTATTTATTCTCCTCAATATTTAATTTGAATCAGCGCCATCTACAAAGGAACGGTGAAAGTTAGCGCTACTTTATCGGCATCGGTAGAAACTTGACAAGTAATAAAAACTAGCGGCTTCTCGCTCAATACAGTTATGACTTATTTTAAACTATTTATTGGATATAGGAAGTATATTATTGTATATCTACAGATGTAGTATATTACAGTATATTATATTAAAGTTTAAAATAAACTATGGCAAATGTATTTACATATCGATAGTTTATTTTAAACTTTAATATAATATATCTGTAGATATACTTCCTATATCCAATAAATAGTTTTAAAATAAGTCATAACTGTATTGAGCGAGAAGCCGCTAGTTTTTATTACTTGTCAAGTTTCCACCGATGCCGATAAATAGCGCTAACTTTGACCGTTCCTTTGTAGATGGCGCAGATTCAAATTAAATATTGAGGACAATAAATAAAACTCTAGCAAATCTTTTTCATATAATGCCAACTTTTAATTAGAACTATGGATTATGATACATTTTCTAACCGAAATCAAACAACTCCCGCTTAAAATAGCCCATGGAATTGAATGATTTCGGACAATAAGATAACTAATTACTAAACTAACCTCTAATTTCGCGGATTTCAGGAAAACAAATAACTATTAAACGTCGGGAATGGACAATCAAACCCAACCAAACCATAAGCAATCGATTGCAACTTAAAAAAACAGTGAATTCGAACATTATTAATATATTATTTATAAGGATCATTAATTTTTACAATATTATCAATCATGCCGTTACTAAGAACAATTATACGTTCCGAACTAACAAGCGAACAAAATGAAACAATAATCAAACAAGTCCCGTTTAAAATAGCCTTTAGAAAGGTATAAATCCGGACAATAACATAACCTACAAATTCTAATTTTGCGGATTTCAGGTAAACGAAAAACTATCAAACGTCGGGAATGGACTATCAAACCTAATCAAACCATAGGCAATCTATTGCAACTGAAAAAACTCGAGAATTCGAACATGGGGGGCTAACTTCACGCCAAATTTCATTTTCCGTTTTGCGGAAAAACGAAAAACAATCAAACCTCTGGAATAGACTATCAAGCCGTATCAAACGACTATCAAACGATTTAAATAAAAAAAACTGTAAAAAGTCAATATGGGGGGCTAAGTTCACAGAGGTTTAATAGTGTTTAATAGTATTTACTTGTTAACATTTGCTAACACAAGTATACCCCGAAAATTTGAATTTCTAGTCTGTAATTGCTTAGCAAAAATTACATTCGTTAACCGGGTACTATAATTCCGGGGATCCACAAACTACAGCGTCGAAAAAATTTCTATCGCGCAAATGCAGATATTAATACAGGTGAAATACACATTGACACTATTTTAATTTCATTAATTTTATTATCATATTTACTATAATAATAAAGTAACAAACAAAAATATTTTTCAAAATACCTTTGAGCACTGCAGACGACATCATTAGGCTTTAGCACGAGTGCGAATGTGACCGAATAGCACATTAGCAGTCCCGCCAGAAGAACGTAGCTCAGTTCCCGGCCGGCAGCGCGCACCACCGGCGTCTCGCTGAACTTGATGAAGACGCCGATGACGAAGATCGTGATCAGGATACCCGTTGCGCTGAATGTCATCGCCCCGATAGCCCAGGCGCTGTCAGGCCTCAGAAATTCCTCGTCAATGTCAACGCAACGGACGTGAAGTGGGTCAGGCAGAGTACCGTATTTGCAATTCTCGCACCGCGTCTCGTCAATCGGATGCCGTATCTGCAAAAGAGAATAAAACTATACTTGTGTGTTTTTCTCTAATTCTGATTTACCGTCATCGTAAAAAAAAATCTAAACACGAAGAAAGTCTGGCAACCGTTCGGGGATGGCATTTGCACCCCTAGATATGTAAATAGTGCAAGAAAAATTATAAAATCTGATGTGGCCAGGCACATGACTTTATCATACAATATATAAAATTAATAGTTTAGCTGCATGATAATCTATTTGATTGAGATCAGTCGTGTCTGCATTAAAATAAAACTAGTTAGCCAGGATTTAACAGATAAATAAATAATTAAATAAATAAATAATTCTTTTATTAAAATAAGACAATATTAAATGCAACAAAATATTATTTATATTTAGGGCGCAGTTCACCACACTTGTTTCCAAATTGCCTAACTTCCACTCAACCCCGCAAACTATAACTACGACATAATTGTAGCCAAAGCATTCGAACAAGGTTTCGCAAATAATAAATTTCCGATATACGAGTATGCAGCGTAAACGGACAATTTTTTGCACTTGGCGGCCGAGCGGCCGACCAGAGTAACAAAAAACGCGTACATGGATGTAACATCGACACACTGCTGAAATACGGATCAGAACATACTTAATTCCACCAGTGTACACAGACATACTAGGTAGGGTCTGTGGGGGGGGGGGGTGGGGGGTGGTTAAACATTCTGTGACACCGCACCAGCCCGCGCACGGTTTATTTAGTTTTTCTGAAAGCCAATCCATCAAGCTTTAATGTCGTTATGGTTTTAGGCCGGCAAATTAAGCGAAACAAACTATTGGTTAGCTTTATTGAAAATAGCGTTAAGGTTTTGCAATAGTAAGCAAATGAATTTCTCTCTAATTATGTCAACTTACCTAGGAGAACAGACACAATAAGTAAACAAACATCTAACACTTAACACAAAAGTAATCGTCAAACAAATTCGCACGAATAATATATCGTTCAATACACGTTAGGAGCAACTACATATAGTCGGGCCAACTTAAGTAGACGGGTCAGAATATAGCTATTTAGATGTACCATGCTTTCATTACCAACTTCAGAAAAATTAAAAACAAAGTAACAAGATGCAATTAAAGCATTAATTAATGTGCCCAAAGTATACGTCTTAAATTGGTATTTCTTGTTATCATTATATTTGCAGATAATTCCTGCAAAAGCATATTTATAAAAACAAAATCTGATGTGGCCGGGCACATGACTTTATCATACAATATGTAAAATTAATTGTTTAGCTGCATGAGAATCTACATGATTGAGATCAGTCGTGTCTGCATTAAAATAAAACTAGTTAGCCAGGATTTAACAGATAAATAAATAATTAAATAAATAAATAATTCCTTTATTAAAATAAGACAATATTAAATGCAACAAAATATTATTTATATTTAGGGCGCATTTCAGCACACTTGTTTCCAAATTGCCTTACTCTAAGAACTAAGACATAATTGTAGCAATAATATAAAAATAATTCCGAGAACTTATCAAAACAAAAAGAAACAAAAAAATTACTCTAGAGTCTAATTACACGTAATTGCAGCAAATCCAACTCAACAAAACATCGCACCTGCCCATAAAAAATAAAAATTAAAAAGCCTCCAATGTGCGCTCGATGCCTATAGTCCCCCCTGTTGAGCAAACAGACAACGCTTCACCTTTCCCCCAAAACTGTTTAACGATAAATTTTTCATATCTTCCCTGAGACCATAGTATATGTGACTGACCTGGTAAGAGAATGACCGTTTATACAGCTCAGTGCGATGGGCAGGTGGAGCAAACAAACCCCCGAATCTTAAATTAAGGTTATGGACATCCGTTCTACAGCATATCTTCCGCATGAGGTATTGTGGGATCCTAGTGGATAGCAACTTATGATACAATATTGCTGCATGCAACACCCTAGTGTTATCCATGTTCAACCACCCCAAGTCGCCCAGCCCATTTGATGCATGATCATACTTCGTCAAACCAAAAACAAACAGAACACATGCATTTTGGACACGCCGGTGAAGTTTACGTGACAGGAACAGCTTAATCGATGAAAATGTCATTACCTTTTGTGTTTGGATGACACATAGAGATGAATTAAGTAAGAAAAACACATGGGAAACAAAATCTAATCATAAATAGTTTCGTAATAGCCTTTGAAAGTCACGTATTTTAGGTTATGAACTACTGGCTTGGTTGGTTTTGTTCGTTAAATTCCCCGGCCAAATACCAGGGTATTTACTCAAAGTGGGTATTTATAGGGGTATTTATAAACATAATATTTTTATTAAACGTAGCAGTAAAAGAAAATATTTAATTAGTAAATAAAGGTTTTTCTTTTCACAAAAACAAAAGGCATTCTCTTATCACAACATAAAGAATATTCATATAAAAATAAAAACATTTTTAATACAAGCAATAAAAATAACAGTCTCATCTGACGATTCATTTCCTTGTCATCATCGTCTATTCAATCTTGCGAATCTTCCATATTTTATGATTCTGTTATCGAAGAATATTTAGCAGAAACTTATGATCATATGTTAAGTATGTCAACGTTTGCGGCTTTTGTCGTTGTTAATATATTTCTTAATTTGCTATGAATCCATTTGTAATCAAAGAGTACATTATTTTTACATTATTTGTAATCAAGAGTACACATCTACAGAGTGTCATATTTTTCCCCGCATAACTTCTTTCCAAGAAGTAAACGCCACACTGAGTAAAAAGTTTCATATGGACCTATTTGCTTTCTTTATTCCTTAAAAAATTACAACCGTTTGAAACAACGGTAAAATAATTGCAAAACCGTATATTAAATTACTTAACTTCTTTAGGAATTGGTAAACCCAATATGTGGACATGAAAGAAACTTTATACTCAGAATGACATTTGCTTGTAGAGAAACAAATGTCTAAAAAGTTTCTTATGTATTTTGTGTTTGTGCATTTGAATTTATTTAGTTTATTTTTAACATTTTGAAGTTTCACTTTCATTTATTTACTTTTAATTTTGTAATGGGTATTCATTGTGCTCTTTTTTTCATTATTTAGTTAATATGTCAAACAGCTGTAACTTTGCGTTGAGAAAATCATTATGTCCATATGGAAAGCCCATATGAAAAGCTATACTCAGAATGACATTTACAAAATAATACAAAATAATTCTTTCGTGAAACAGTTTTACATCCTATCTAAATATCTCTGAAATGTTGTTAAATGCAATTTTAAGGATAAAAAGAATAAATACCCAAAATTTAGGTATTTACCCTAAGTAGGGGTAAATACCCATTTTATAAGTTCCCACGCGCCGGATATTTACCCGGCCCACAATACTGGTTATTTCTTATACAAGGGACAATAGTATTAGATTTTAGCTCGAGGTTGTGTTGACAAAGAACCGAGAGCTAAAATCTAACATTTTTCCCTGTTGTACACAATTAGACGTGCGTTGCTAAGGAAATGTCTACCTTTACTTATGGGTATACCGGAAAAAAGGTACTCAGTTTTTCCGGGGGAAAAAGTAAGTTCATAAAAAGTGATATTTTATTGCCCGTCAACAGAGATAAAATCTCAAACTTTTTTCCCGCCACAAATTTTTTTTTATGATATCTCTCAATAACATACAATAATGCATTCAGTTTCATTCATATTTGATATCAACAAAAAACTTAATACCAAATTTTTTAGTTTTGATTCTAATGACAAATGCTATATTACGTCTCTTAAATTTATATAATATGACACAAGTTACCCATTCTTTCGTAGATACTTAAATATTATAGAGCAAACATATACTGGAGGTTCTGTTCTGTGGAGGAGGATATTTAATTTAGCGTGAATATTTTTGTTAGAATAATACTCGAAATAATAGAAACGCAATTTAGTTATCGCGATGTACAGAACACTAGTTTGCAGGCCAACATTCTTGGGTGAATAAGAAAACCGAGGCAAATCAAGAGGCCTTCCGAGGACTAATCCCAGGATTACAGCTCACGCACTGGATTTCATCGCCAGAGTGTCGTTGACGCAAGAAATAAACAGATAAGCAAAAGAGGGGGCGAAACACCGAGGATGGCGTAATTGGTGGATGATGCGGTTCTTGGCTAATTGTGTGTTATTCAGGAGATTTTACCCTCGAGGTGGGGCGAATTTGCGAGATAATTATTGTGGGATTACACTTAGGGATTTGCGGCTAATATGTAAAAGTAATAGGGCGTGGATGGAGTGTAACGGATAATTTGCTGTGAAAGTGGGTGTGATAATGTGTGGGTAGATAATTGTTAAAAAGGTGGAGCGATTCAAGGTTTACCAGGTGGAAGAGAACATGTTTAACAGACTTTCGTCTCTCGGCATTTATTTTTTGTATGTTTTTTACTAATGTTACTAATATGTGTTCGAATGTGTCACATTATCAATGTCTAAGAAAAGATAGTATGATATTATTGCACTTCCTCGTGTACTTTAGGTCAATTTCAATTGTTGGTACATTGTTTTGCCATCAGTTTTTCTCTCACAGTTAAGAAAGTTAAGAATCTGCTAGTTATTTGAATAATAAAACATTACTAGTCCTATTAGCTGAGTAGTATCTGATGTTTACAATTTTATCATGTTCATTCATATATGTTGGCCATTTATTTTTACTAACGCTGCTTCCAATTATTTTCTTGTAATTATTTCAAATAATAATAGTACTAGTAATAGTACGTTTTGTTCAATCCTGCCACTAAATTTCGTGACAGTTTACGACGTTGTCATCCGGTTAATACAAACAAACTACATGTGTAAAATTGTTTATTACTGACGTTTGTCGTTTGTGGAAAGTTTTATATCAGTAAATATGGAGCCGGCATTTGCCCTACCTGTGACGGAGGTTATGTGTTATGTGTTCGACGGTGAGTCCTGGAAACAAGTTCAGAATGTTACGCTAACCTTACTTCTGGTTTTCTTTATAGCCTTTGAAGATGACTTGGATTCAAGTCAAAAATTCGGCATTTTTCGATAAACAAACAACTTTATGAACAAATCTAGTTTATTATTGAAAAAACCTCAGAGCAACACCAACCCACGTAGCACACATTGATTGGGCTTATATTGGGCCAATATTTTTTTCTTGGCCCAATATTGTCACCATTTAGCCAATATTGGCACAAGCGTGTTGTTAGGGTGACCAATAATATGGAATTGTGATAATCAGCCATTATTGGCCCAATTGTGTTTTTAAGTTGACAACAAATATTAAAATTATGATAATCAGCCAATATAGGGCCAATCGTGTTTTTAAGTTGTCAAAAATGTTGATATTGTGGTAATAAGCCAATATTAGCCCAATCGTGGTTTTAACTTATCAAAAAAATTTTAAATTGTGATAATCAGCCAATATTGGCCCAATAGTGCTTTTAGCTTGAAAAACAATATTGTAATTTCGGAAATAAGCGAATGTTTGTCCAATAGGTATTAGTTCTAAGTTTGCTAAAAAATTTTAACTTGTGATAATCAGCCAATAATGGTTCAATATTGTTTTTAACTTTGCTACAAATATTGGAATTGTGATAATCAGCCAATATTTCCCCAACCGTGTTTTTAAGTTGACAACAAATATTAAAATTGTGATAATCAACTAATATTGGCGTAATCGTGCAAGAAAATATTGAAATTGTGATTATCAGCCAATATTGGCCCATTTGTGCTTTTAAGTTGGCAAAAAATAATAAAATTATTTTAATAAACGAATATTGGTAAAATATTGTTTCTAAGTTTCCAAAAAATATAGAAATTGTAACAATCAGACAATATTGGCCTAATCATGCTTTTAAGTTAGCGAAAAATATTTAAATTGTGTTAATCAGCCAATATTGACCCAATCGTATTTTTAAATTACCTACCAAAAAATATTGTAATTGTGTTAATAGGCTAATATTGGTCCAATCGTGTTTTTAAATTCCCCAAAAATATTGTAATCGTGATAAGCAGCCAACATTGGACCAATTACGTAGTAGGGCGCTGGAGGAATATCGATCGGTCTCTATCTCTGATACTAAGTTGTGAAATAATTGTTCAGGGTGCATTAAAGATGAATATTCACAAAAAAGCTGTGGGCGGTTCCTAAATGAAGAAAGTATTAAATGTTTTGGAGCGGTACTACTTGACAGGCGAATTTTGGTCGAGTAGGGTTCTGGTGCCACCAGGCACTGGCATTCGCTTATGTTGTCATGCGGACGTGGTTTTCTCTTTCGCCCTCTCGAAGCAAAATTAGAGTTGAGATTTTTGTTCTTTGCTTTCACCGTACCTTTTGTCGTACTTTTTGGTAAGATTGACTTACATTCAATATATCAAAGTCAAATAAATAGTATAAGCGTCGTTTATCGTTTATTGTCTATCGTTTATCGTTTATCGTTTATCGTTAATCGTTAATCGTTAATCGTTAATCGTTAATCGTTAATCGTTAATCGTTAATCGTTAATCGTTAATCGTTAATCGTTTATCGTTTATCGTTTATCGTTTATCGTTTATCGTTTATCGTTTATCGTTTATCGTTTATCGTTTATCGTTTACCGTCCTAAGATTCAGCCTTTGTTGGTATTTTAGAAGATTGTCATGGAAACGCGTGACTGAAAAATATGTTCACCAACGCGTTTCTCAGACAACCAGCTTGAGTGAGGTAAAGAACTACTTTCTGCTCTCGTATCCAAGTTAGAAACGGACTATTTAAATGGTAAGAAGAACAAAATATTTATCAATTTTCTTGAGTAGGGGTAGGTTGCTACAGTATGGCAACCCTCGTTAATGGGACAATTATGCGATCATTAATATTTCAGCAATTGAAAATTGTTTGTCTAATAGTTGTTGTTCCACAAATAAAATCTCGGTAATAATTTAAAACTATTAGCTTTTATTAAAATGTACATCTAACTAAATATACATTTCACATTAATTCATTCTATATAAACTTTTTGAATACTTGGCTTACACACGTCACAGCGCTGAATTAAACTAGTAGGTTTTAATTATACTTCATATAGCGCAGTAATGTTGGGACGAATTATCATTTTGGGGCACTCCAGATTAGCGTATTTCATTACAACAACAGCTGGCTGTGCGGCTTGCATGGAGTCTCCACGTAATACGCCTTTTGACAAGCATACGTCTGGTGAACATGTAGATTACCCCTGTACACACATGTGAATATGCAAATTATTAAACTTCCATGAATGGCAGTTTCTCTATCCAAATAAGGTTAAATGCACCCACACGGTTTGCTCTAATGAATGGCATAAGCTCCAACGTCATATGGGAAATATTAGCCGGAGACCAATGTTAAGGCACTTATTACGACTAGAGTTTGCAAATAGATGTTTTCGAATAGGTTGGGATAGATAATATGTTCATCATATTACCTATCCCAATTACATCATATCTTGTTGGGTGAGAATGTTTTCTTAATTTTCGTTGATGTTGACCAATGCTCTGTACTAACTTGAGTTTTAATAAGATGCAGAAAGGTTGAATATGTTATTAAGAATGTTACCTATGATGAGATCACCAAAACTACCCGCCCAAATAGCATTCTAATTATGCCTAATTATGTCAAAAAATTCAATTGTCAATAGCTGTAGACCAGTGCTTTCCATTTATTTCTTTTTAAAAATATCATCAACTATTTAATCTGCTCTATACAATGAGAAGAGGGCTATATATTCACGCGTTTGTTCGTAGCCAGATGGGTTATCTTGGATACTGCGCAGCGTTTATTCTCTGCCAGTGACAGATCATATGCATTCGGATGAGAGTGATAATGATCAAATCAACTGTGATGAGTTAGGGAAATGTACTCCCGTCATTGACGCTTTTACTCCCGCTGTGGTATGTCGCTCCAAAATATTTACGCGTAGTTTCAGTACTGCCTCGCTAGCTAGGGTGACATCATCGCTCCAGCGCAACCAACCAACGCAACCGGGAAAAACGGAACCAGTTTTGATTTGAAGTGGAAGGTGGTAATTGTATTACCAATAATATTTTGAATGTTAAGATATTTTGTGAATTAACTTGACGAAACTGCAGAATCTATTCAGAAATGTCAAGCAATTTACAAAAATCCAATGTTTAATAGCCTTAAATATAGCCTTATAATAACGTTATAAAGACCCTGCTCTACTGCTTTTTTTGGTAGACTCTGCAGCCACATGGAGGTATCTGTATATTGTACCATTTGGAGGTGGCTGCATATTTATATCAATATTAGCAGGAATATACAGACTCAATTTTTTTATGCAATAATTTACAGATAATTGTTGCTGCAGGATCTTCAATAATTTAATTGTGCTTTTGTCGAAAATGTTCGATGTAAGCAATCAACTTTTTGTGCTACCATAAAGACTTTTAAAGGATCTATCAAAGTCCGTAATTAAAATCAGTGACAAAACAAATCAATGACATCATAAATAAAAAATATGAAAGTTTTAATACCAACTTTGATATAAAAATGTGTGTTTTGATTATTAAAAGTCAATGTGCCAAAGATTTTTGAAATAAACAAGCCGTGTACATTTTACAATGTTTACAAAAGCATCAAAATAAAGTTAAATAAATAATAAGTAGGCTACAATACACCAGCTTGTTTCTATATAAGTGTGGCCATTTTAGACCTAATTTTAAATTTCATTCATATGTTATTTTAACAAATAAAATATTGTCCTGCATTTTTCGCATTAAACCCCAAGCTTGCGAAATCAATTTTTGGACCGTACAACCCAAGCTGCTGTATGGCATTGAGTGCAACTTCTACGCTAGCTTTTACTCACTTTTACTTAAATTTTAATATTCTTTTATGCAATGATGAACACAGTGAAACACATATTCACTCTATTACAGTATGTGTGAAGTAGCAAAAGAGGCTGGTTCAGGCTAACTTCAGGACTGTTCTGGTGGTCCCCTATTGGTCCAATTATTAAATTTGTTCAATGCTCGTATGGGTTAGTTATTGAATGATAATACCTTCTTATAAGATTACAACAATTTAAATGAAGTATTCTTGGTCGCGATTGCTCAATATTTATTATACCCATGCCCAATTTTATACAATTGCTGCTCAAAGATAGATAGTATAATTGGATGTCGTGATTTTAGGAATAACATCTGAATTATGTTTTTGGCGCTGGTGTGACGTAGTTTCACTTTACGTCAAAGTAATATTTGAGAAAATTCCAATAAATAAAAAGGAATAGAGTCACGCCTTTCAAGAATCGGCGGCGTATTTTCCTAATTTTTCCATCCATGTTCGAGTCTAGGCAGTGTGGCAATCTACGATTTTCTCGAGAACTAGAGGTCATTAGACGAAGATAGTAATGTGTCTATCTCTATCTACCACAAAAACGTTTGTAACTCGCTAAATTTCACATTTCGACAGATTTCGAGAGCCCGAACCTACAAATCAGATATAATCTGAAAATAAAGAAAACACCACACAAAGCAGTATTCCAATCGAAATTAGGAGATTACATAAAAATTCTACTGTTGTATCAGACATCAATCAGGTTCGTGCTTAAAGAAGTATACTATTATTTTATTAAAAACACCATGTCAATTGTTGGGTGAGCTAGCAGAATATATTATACATAAACAGTACTGTTTTATCCATTCTACTACCAGAGCTTCAAATTCAAGCTTCAAGTATGGTATGATGCAGAAACTCATTACGGGTTTTGTAATTGGATTCAAATTGCATTACGGAGAATCAATATCCTGACGTACTATTTTGTTGATCGAAGAGGATTTCTAGACAAGAGATGTGATCACTATTTTTCATAATTACCATGAACTGACAATAAAATCACCGAGGTATGCTGAAGATTACCGATTTTGTATCAAATTTCTTGGTTACTGGAAGACATCTATATTATTATATGAGAAATGTTATATAATGGGATACAGGCGACTTGTCAACCACTGACTCCAGATGTTTTTCTTCTCAAGTGCAAAGTGTATGGAGAATTTGTTTAAGACAACAAACCCCAGATACTATTGAAATTACCCCCGAAGAACCGAACAAGCATTACGACCCATATGCGTGACTGCTGATAGCGAGAATCAGCATTTTTGTGATTTTATGTCGACATTATAATATAATATTAATAACGCTATATAATATAAAGCTTATGTTGTCTAATTGTCTTTTGTAAATAATGTATTAATTACAAATTGGTAAATAAAGAATAACTTATTAATTGTTTTGTTTTTGTTATACGTTATTAGGTCCCTGTGCTGTTGATGTACATACGTATGTGCCGTATGTGTAAGTAGAAATAAATACACAGGATCACAGGTACTTTTAAACCAAATCTGTCGATTTTTAATATATACTTGTAAGTTTTTCATTAGCTAGGCATATGTGTATTAGCAGCTGAGAAATGAGTGCATAATCTATCGTACCAAGAAAGTAATCTGTGACCAAAGGTATTGGTACGAGTTTTGCGATACATATTCATAGTAAGTGTGCTGTATTCATAGTGTGTTTTTGCAGATATCACTTCATAAACAGTAGACAAATGTCGAAGTTATATAAATATATGTCAACAATTTATCACAGTAATTACCATAAAACCATGTTATGTTGGTAAGCATTGTAAATATCAATACACAGCCCAGCCTGATTACGTGTGCAAAAATAATATTGAAATATCGTTAAAGACGTTAGATCGTATAATATTGACCGCACGTCGGCGAAGTGTATCTTGTTCCAAACTATCTTTAGCGAAAACGTCGACATCCCCGTTCAAAGACCAATTCTCGACTGATTTTTCCCCACTTATCAAAAACAGCCAAGGCGCTGTCGATCAGCTGTTGGACCTCCCTCTTAAATGTGCTATAAATGAAGTTTACGATAGATATAAACACCAAACAGCGCCGCTATATACCATTGGGTGCAACTGTTAAGTATCAATGCCACTGTAGATATTTTGAAAAATCGACTTTGTTTTGCTTAGATGATGTCTTCAGATCTTAGAAATAAGGTACAATACATTTCATCTTTGAAAAAAATCTGATGTGGCCAGGCACATGACTTTATCATACAATATATAAAATTAATAGTTTAGCTGCATGAGAATCACTACGTCATTAGAATAATAGTTATTTATGTCACAAATGCCGAAAGTACGGAATAGCGCGACGAGCGGTGATGCGGCGCGTCACGGAAGGCGGAGTGTCGCCGTCGCATATGAGCGAGTCGGCTATCTAGTTTTTGGCAGGAGCGACATCAACGTTTATTGTGTTGCTTTTTAAGAAATACGTAATTAAAAAAAAGAAAATGATTTCTGTATAGTAAATGCTAGGTTGGTACCACTTTGACGAAACGTCAAGTTTAAAGGTGCGTTTCGATTGGTAGGTAATAGTAGCTAATGGCGGTGGTACAATACGAAATTATAGTATTTCTTACATAACGTGATAATGACACATATTAGTTTGCATGTACATAAACATGAGTCACTATCAATTTTCTATTGGAAATACTATAACGGCGTCTGGTACCACTGCCATTATCACTAATGAAAACGCACCTTAAAAAGGTAATTCAAATTCTGACAGATTTATATTTGTTCATAACACATCCCTACCAACATACTAAAATAAAACTACACTCATCGCTATACTTTATTTATAATTTTCTCAATGTATTTTTTAGAATTAGATATAAAGACGGATTGATATTTCTTATCAACAAACAATCAAATTGGTGATCTTACTTTATTTGAAATTTGTATTTTATAATTTGCCGCACTACAGCGGCAACGTTCCATAGTGGTTCTCCAACCTCTGATGAGATCAGCTGTTTTCGAATGTGACAACATAAAAAAATATTTGTCAAAATCTTGGCTACTATGTAATTTCATATCAATGCAGATGCGACCGATCTCGATCAAATAGAATTTGCTCTTGAAGCTAAACTATTAATTTTACCAAAAAATTTCATAGGCATAAATTATTCAAAATTTCCTCTACTTTAATTTATTAATTAACTATTTTGTCGAAATTACAGAAATGGCGGCTCATTTCCAAAATCCTTCAAAAAGGCTTAGAATAAACTAAAAAGCTAAACTATTAGTTTTACCATAAAATGTCATAGGCATAAATTATTCAGAATTTCCTCTACTTTAATTTATTATTTAACTATTTTGACGAAATTAGAGAAATGGCGGCTCATTTGCAAAATCCTTGAAAAAGGCTTAGAATAAACTACCAGTTCCTTTGGACCCTTTTTAACCAAGTTAGGTCATGAAACTTCAACGGAATCATCGCCACAAAAATCGTTTACACACACACGCACGCACACACACACACACACAGACATTTTTTTGTACCTTGGTCAAAAATGTTCAGGGGACCCAAAAAGACCTATTTCCGCTAAAATCTCAATTTTTGTTTTCGGCATGATTACAATACTTTAGCATACTGCGTATGATAAAGTAAAAAATAAACGTTAATTTAATGAACATACGGCTAAGTGTCTAGCTAAGCGTACATGCAAAAAGTTTAGCCTGAGAGTTTACAGTCTAGAGACCAATACGCTCTTATCTTATTTGGAGGAATTACATCCATGCTGTGAAATATAACATAAAATATCATAAAAAACAATGATTTTGTGGAATTATCGTTGGTCACGTTCGTTGAACTGACGGCTAACCGCACAATGTCATAACTGTCTGATGTAACGTGTGTTGTTCTTGATTAGTTGGTAAAAAATAGCAGAAATAATGAGTAGACAATCCCGGAGTATATCGTGATCGAAAGGAGTCGAAAGGAGGCAGCAGATTTTCAAATAGAATTAATATGACAAGCATTGAATCGTTTGGAACTAAAGTCGCCTCTGCCTGATCGTATCCACAGTCCACATCTGCAAAAAAGTAATGTCGGTTGAAGATTTGTACAACGTTGACGTGGATGACGTTTAACTATCATCATTTGAACTTTGTTGCTGTATTTTCCGCTATTTCACAAGTTGTAGTGTGTGAAGAAAATAGATCTCGGCGATAATGCTCAATACATTCTGACCGATGACCGATGCAGCACGAGATTTATCCACCTGGTGATTTCATTTTCACTTTCAAGTGGCAAAGTAATTGTGCATATTGCAACAAGTATAGCCATATGTCTTGTCAATGATGCATTATCCAGCCTTATGAAGATTATCGAATATTATGTATGAGCATCGGGCCAAACTGCAATAATTTCTGCGCGAAGGCTAACGCACGGCGCATCATGTTTTCAGAGCCATCGCTGACTGATGCTGCAAAACAGGCCCGCCTGTAATCAAAATCAAACAGAAAGAAACAAGAGGAGGAAAATATTAATTTCAAAAGATAATTATATGGTCCAGGCATCGCCGGCTATAGTAAAATATAATACTTCTATACACAAAGTTACACAACAAGTTACAATACTTCAAACCGTGTTTCCTCAAAACCGCATTTTTCAAACTGGCCGGAAAGATAACATCAACTGATCTCCGTCAAGTCACTTGAAATTTTATATGCAGCTTCAGAACAACATCATCTAGAGATATACGTACGGATTTTACGATAAGTTCAAAACTTTCTTTGTTATAAACATTTTTTAACCTAATGTTGTACCTAAACATGATAATTTGTGTTCAAACGTGCGCCTTTTAAAGCGGAATTTCCGTACGTACTTTCCGAGATAATCTTATATAGAATCAATTTCTTTTTTGTTTTTATGGCTAAGTGTAAAACTGCGTGCAAAATCTTTCCGGCCGTGCAACCCTGTCCGCCGGAAGAGGTTTCCTTTAATGTCCTCTAACGCATCATTTTTACTTTATCATACGCAGTAAGATAAAGTATTGTAATCATGCCGAAAAAAAAAATTGAGATTTTAGCGGAAATAGGTCTTTTTGGGTCCCCTGAACATTTTTGACCAAGGTACAAAAAAATGTCTGTGTGTGTGTGTGTGTGTGTGTGTGTATGTCTGTGTGTAAACGATTTTTGTGGCGACGATTCCGGAGAAACTACTAAAGGTATCGGAACGAAAGTTCATATTTAGAAGTTGTGTTACCAAACTTAGAGCTGAAAAGCTTTTGGTTGAAAGGGGTCCAAAGGAACTGGTAGTTTATTCTAAGCCTTTTTGAAAGATTTTGCAAATGAGCCGCCATTTCTGTAATTTCGACAAAATAGTTAATTAATAAATTAAAATAGAAGAAATTTTGTATAATTTATGCCTATGACATTTTTTGGTAAAATTAATAGTTTAGTTTCAAGAGCAAATTCTATTTGATCCAGATCGGTCGCATCTGTATTGATATGAAATTACATAGTAGCCAGGATTTTGACAAATATTTTTTTGTGTTGTCACATTCGAAAACAGCTGATCTCATCAGAGGTTGGAGAACCACTATGGAACGTTGCCGCTGTAGTGCGGCAAATTATAAAATACAAATTTCAAATAAAATAAGATCACCAATTTGATTGTTTGTTGATAAGAAATATCAACCCGTCTTTATATCTAATTCTAAAAACGATAAATTGCGAAAATTATAAATAAAGTATAGCGATGAGTGTAGTTTTATTTTAGTATGTTGGCAGGGATGTGTCATGAACAAATATAAATCTGTCAGAATTTGAATTACCTTTTTAAGGTGCGTTTTCATTAGTGATAATGGCAGTGGTAGCAGACGCCGTTATAGTATTTCCAATAGAAAATTGCTAGTGAGTGACTCATGTTTATGTACATGCAAACTAATATGTGTCATTATCACGATATGTAAGAAATACTATAATTTCGTATTCTACCACCGCCATTGGCTACCATTACCTACCAATCGGAACGCACCTTTAAACTTGACGTTTCTTCAAAGTGGTACCAGCCTAGCATTTACTATACAGAAATCATTTATTTATTTTTTTAAATACGTATTTCTTAAAAAGCAACACAATAAACGTTGATGTCGCTCCTGCCAAAAACTAGATAGCGCGACTCGCTCACATGCGACGGCGACACTCCGTCTTCGGTGACGCGCCGCATCACCGCTCGTCGCGCTATTCCGTACTTTCGGCATTTGTGACATAAATAACTATTATTCTAATGACGTAGTGTAGGTAGTGTCAAATGCTGATGCTTTGACAATACCTACGATTTATCTTAATAGAATAGAATCTCATGCAGCTAAACTATTAATTTTATATATTGTATGATAAAGTCATGTGCCTGGCCACATCAGATTTTTTTTATTTATTTTTGTTTTTTACTTTATCATACGCAGTATAATAAAGTATTGTAATCATGCCGAAAAAAAAAAATGAGATTTTAGCGGAAATAGGTCTTTTTGGGTCCCCTGAACATTTTTGACCAAGGTACAAAAAAATGTCTGTGTGTGTGTGTGTGTGTCTGTGTGTGTGTGCGTGTGTGTGTAAACGAATTTTGTGGCGACGATTCCGGAGAAACTACTAAAGGTATCGGGACGAAAGTTCATATTTAGTAATTTAATGACGTAACTTAGAGCTGAAAAGCTTTTGGTTCAAAAGGGTCCAAAGGAACTGGCTATTTACTCTTTGCATTTTTCAACGATTTTGCAATTGAGCGGCCATTTCTGAAATTTTGTCAAAATAGATAAATAATAAATTAAAGTAATGGAAATTTTGTATAATTTATGTTTATAATATTTTTTGGTAAAATTAATAGTTTAGCTGCAGGTGCAAATTCTATTTGATCAAAATCGTGTCTGCATTAATAGCAGGTAGCCAAGATATTTTGAGTTTTTTGACAGTATTCAGAACGTCAGCGGTTGCGAAACGTCAATTCAACACGCAAATGCATGGAGAATGCGATGAGAAACACGCGCGTACGTACAGTGCAACAATAATAAAACATCTTGGTGTCAATGTGTATTTCGATTGCGGATAGCAATGTTCTTATGTTTTCGCGAATAAATACAAGAAAGATCGTAAGGCGGTATGGTAACATTAAAACTTTTTGGAATATCGAGCATAATTCTTTATAAACTTTTGTAGTAAGCACTGAAGGCGGGGTAAAACCCGAAAATATAGTATGCTAGAAGCCAATATAATATATTAATCATCAGACCCAATAAACTTTTTACTTTATCATATGTAGTATGACGAGGAGGTTTAGTCTTAGCATTTTTGAAATATTTTGCAAATAAGCCGCTATTTCTGGAAGTTCGTCGAAATAGTTAAATAATAAATTAATGTAGAGGAAATTCGGAATAATTTATGACTATGAATTTTTCTAGTAAAATAAATATTTTAGCCGCATTAGCAAATTCTATTTCGTGGGGATCGCTCGTACTGCATTAAAACATTAGTATTAAAACTAGTTAGCCAGGATTTGTCAGATACTGTGATTCTTATGACAGTAGGTAGTGTCAAATGCTGATGTTATAACATTACATACTGTAAATATAATCAAAATATCTGTCTAGTTCTAGTAGTTTTATTTTAATGCAGACGTGGCCGATCTCGATTAAATAGAATCTCATGCAGCTAAACTATTAATACATATATGGTATGATAAAGTCATGTGCCTGGCCACATCAGATTTTTTTTAATTGTGGATATTCCCCAAAATATGAACAATAAAGGGCTCTAAAGAGTTTTTGTAATTCATTTACTATATTGTAAAAAATATACCTACAAAAGCGACTATTGTTTCTCGCGCTAGAGTGGCATTACCCCTTAAATTTAACAGTGACATCATTTCCCCTGATAAGTTAATATAGTTAAAAGCTCATCAGGAAGGCATCCTTTATAATATAATAATCCATTATTATCGCAGTTTATATTACCCCTACAGATTTAATTTTGAAACATTGTAAAAATGTATTCATATTTATACACTAACAGTTCCAGTCTGTTCGAGTAAGGCTTTTCATAAGATCGTGATGTTATGAAAATTGACACGCTTAGTTCTCTTTCCATCTTCAGCTGAAATCAATATTGTTTTAAGCAGGTACTACAAAAAAGTTAAGTGAAATTTTATACGAGAAAGCATTTCCATTAAGGCAACCACCTATTTATAAAAGTCATACACATTAATAAATCGTTTGGAAACGTACATAATTATTGATTGTATAATGTCTAAGTGATGATTGTTGTATAATGTCCAAACGAAATACTTAATTGAAAATTTGGTCACAACATAATCACAAATTGAATTATAATGGTTTTCATGACGAAAGCCGGTTCAAATCTAGTTTAATGTAAAATTAAAATTACAATTTCTAGTTTAATGTAAAATTTGCGTCCATCGTTATTTGACTTAAAATACGCTCTTTGGCGCTCTTTGTTCCAAATAAATATTATCTTCATCTACAAATAAACATTTAGCCTCAATGAAATGTACATTTAGTTGAATTAAATACAATTTTTACAACTTATCCATTACAAATGTTTACTCTTTCTTTCTATTATGTGTATTTAACAGACAGGAGCGAAACAGTAAACATGCGTCACCATTTATTTGATGGATTGATGTTTCAGTCGACAAAAACATTGCTCAATTTGTTTATTCGTCAAACGTGTTTTAAACACAAAATCCGCCAAATTCCTATTATAAGAGTGGCATGTAATTTGCTATACGGTTGCACTTTGTACGTATGTAATTTGTTTGACCTTACGGTTATACGCTCGTCTGGTTTTAATTGCCTTTGGATATTTGATCGCGCGCCCTAGTCGCGCTTGCGAATACCAAATGCGAATCAACGCCACACCCCTTCATCCCAGAAACCACCCCAACAGCGAGCTTTATGCGGCCGAGATGTTCTTAGATTATTCTCAGTGAATACATTTGTGAGCGCAATGTATACACGGGATAGCAGAACTGTGCATATTTACGAACGTTTAGCGTTGGGAATTAAACATTTTGAGACTTGGATATGTCGGCTGGAACATTTTCTATATAATTTATACCTAGTTTTTGTATATATTAAGAAAATTCTTGATTACATTTATGTGGGAAAAGATTTACCGGCGACTCCACCAAAATGGTTACAGTTGTCTATCTGCTATTTCAGGAATATACAAGGTGTATACGAAATGAGTTCAATGATTTCTAGGGGTTTCAGATTTTGATAATTGAAGTAAGAATAATCAATAATAAAATTCTAATAATCATGTCTTTCTGAAGACTAGTAGTGGTTGACCTACTTACTTCGCGATCAGTTGAGCAAGACGTATGAATTCTTTGGTTTGCGTCCCTTGTTTGGGTCGTTCCTGTTTGTTCGTGTCGGATTTTGTTATTTTATGTGATCAAAATGAATAATTTCACAAGTAGTGAGTAAGATATGATGCTTATTTACTGAGAATGTTGACAAACTACTGCGGTCGCTAGAAGACTTTGTAATGGACATTAAACGGCGCTCTTTAAGTGCAAATTGGCCGTTCAGAACCTTGCTTGGCCAATTGGTCAATTTGTTTAAACTTTTCAGTAATGTTAAGTCAGTGAACATATCGTTATTTATTATGAAATTCGTAAAATCCGCGTACTAGATATATGTGCGGGCCACTTTTCACCGTAGTACTACACATTATGAAAACATGTGGATAACGTCAACTAAATCTACAACTGCAAAATAAAAAAATGACATTTTCTGTTCCTCATATTGTGCTACATTGTCCCTCCTGAATATTGCACTTATTCCGTATACACTATAGTCTAAAATTGGGTTAAATATAGAATCAGAGTAGATTAAATCTTGGAGGATATATGTTTAGAGGTAAAAGACGTTCGTGGACTAATTTACTTAACTTAAGGGAAGACGGTAGGAATTAATAAATTAATTAATTATTAATTATTAATTTTTAATTATTAATTATTATCAATCAAATTGTTCAAATTTGTGATAATAAATGCTTTACCGTGTTAACAAAAATGTAACTACAGGAATTACAAATAAACAGTCTCTATATAGTTCTTTCTTAAAATGCTTCCTCATGTCTGGGATTGGAAAATCTCATGTGTGGAAATGAAATTCAAAACTACACTGCAGACTCATTTTTTGTTGTACTTGTATATATTTTATACATTTATCAAATAAAACAAAGGTTATACATTAATAATTTTACTACATATTTTATTAAACAAAATCTATTAAAATATTGCTTCACATGCAATTATCATAAAAAAATATTGTAATAAAAACAATTAACCATTTTTTTTTGAATTTTTGTATGCAATTGTATTTTTCTATCATTCCCAAATGTATGGAATAGAAAAGGGACTAATTCAGTTATTTGCGGCATTTGTTGAAAAGTGATGATGAATGAATAGTATTACGGCTCGTAAAATTTGCTATGCAAGAATGGAATTGATTAAGACTGGTCGGCTTCTCATTGGGTCCAAACAATTTTGAATCATGTACCTTTGGATGATATGCCAAATAATAATTTTAAAATAATATTTGTGGATTCATACCATAATTAATAGAAAACTATTAACTTGAAAACCACTAGTGTTGATTATAGAAACACTTAATTTTTCAAAAATACTAGTACTGAAGCCCGCAACTACACTGGCAAAAAACGATAAATTACAGCTTTTTTCCGGTATGCATTTTTCATTAGAATCGAAAAGCAAAAATAGTACATTTCGTCATAATTATATTATTTTTGATTTGTTACATAATAATTTTGGGAACTATTACTTTAATATGTGTGCCTGGATATGAAAAGCGACCAGTTGTCCGAAAATTGTGTTATACGTCTTTCTGGATAGAATAAGTTATGGCAAAGGTACTCCAACATTTTAAACCTATTACCATAAAGGTAAATTGAAAAAGAATAATAATAATTAAGTTGCTGATGCAAAAAGTAAACTTATGCGCCATAACGCTTCAAACTTTTCAAAGTTTAAAAGTTAACAACTTCGGGCATATTTGCATATTAGTTTCGACTCCGACTTCAACATTTTTGTAACAATTTCGATAGAAGTTTTATCATTTGTAGTAGAATTTATTTTGCATTATTTCCTTTAGGTTTTATAGGTTTTCTAATCTATAGCCTTATGGGCCTGGGGGCTACAAAATTTCAACTCAAACAAAAACACAATAAAGAGACTAGTTAGCGAACAAAACAAAAATGTGTACTTTAAATTTATTTGCGATTATCTGCGTAACTAGAAACGGACAACTGGTCCCTTTGCAATCTACGCCAACATATTATGACCAGAAATACTTCAATTGTTTCTTAGATCATAGAACCTTTTGAAAAAATGCTGATATTGATATTGTGATTTTAGTTCAAATATTTGTAAATAATCCTAAACCAGTGAAGTTTCGCCCACTGATAGTGTAATGAAATAGTCTTTTTAGGGTGATAGGGCCCCAATGCTCTTCTAACGCGCACATTGCTGCCGCACAACTGACATAAATTTAATAGGTAACTTGAATTACTGAGTGCTTATTTTTTTCAAATTAATGTTTTAATTTCATATTAGTTTTCAACATCTGTCTATAATGTCCATTCCACATCCTTCGTTCCTTAAGAATATTCATTGAACACGCAATGCAATTCTCAACAGTAAATAACAAATTATGAAAAGGCGACAACATTAGATGAAGGTCACTCAACTATCGAGGGAGAATAATTAAAACCGAAAATACAGAGACAACCAAACGAAATCAAATATTCTAGAATCATGTTAATCGATATTCATTCATTATATATTTGCTTTGGTAATATTTACTTTATACGAAAAAAGTGGGACAGTTGTACGTAAAATACAATAAATAATCTAAATATAAAGGTCAGTGCAAAAGTCAGTGGAGGGAGAATGGAGAATATTGTGGATAATATTGAGGTCGGAACATCAAAACTGACAAAAAAATGTAAATATAATAATATAAACTTAAAAAAAGATTTATAATGGTCGGTTTTACATATGTATGGTATATTAAGATGAATAGCTTTTCCCAGAATAACCATTCCAGCGGCGATTCCCATTAGTTTAGACATCTGTTTCCAAAGTAATAACAGTTTATTCCAAGTATTAAGTCATTCCAAGTATACACCACAATTGTATAAACGGCCGTTATAAGGACAAATAAAACACATACCTTTTTATCACGCAATAAAGAATCGTTTCGTAAAAGCCAAGCGATTGTAAAATAGCCCGAATCTCGTCAAAGTCTTCGAATCACCATTACGATGCCAGTTTATAGCTACCAGAATTGGATTTTGGATATCAAATCAAGAAAGTTTTCGCGCGCTGTAAAACACAGACGTGACCTGCGAGCCAAATAACTTTGTATACCGACGAACAATATAAAGTTTGGGCAATATTGATGTAACTCAAAAGTCAGCGCAATGCATAATGCGCATTTATTATTTATAAAGTTGATGCGCTATGAAATGTTTGATAATGGTGAGCATATACAGGAGGTACGGAAAATATGATTACTTATGAGATAACTCAGTCCAATGTACCTCTATTTTTCGATTACCGACAAATGTTTGTTGGAAAGATAATAAGTAAAATTTATATTCAAATTTAACTATACCTTGAAAAAAAAAGATCATGGTGATTATAAATGCATTAATAATCGTAATTGATAAACATTGAATAAGATAATGCTACAGGAGGCGGAGGTTTAGTTTTTTAGTTTAAAAAATCTGATGTGGCCAGGCACATGACTTTATCATACAATATATAAAATTAATAGTTTAGCTGCATGAGAATCTATTCTATTGAGATAAATCGTAGGTATTGTCACAGCATCAGCATTTGACACTACCTACACTACGTCATTAGAATAATAGTTATTTATGTCACAAATGCCGAAAGTACGGAATAGCGCGACGAGCGGTGATGCGGCGCGTCACCGAAGGCGGAGTGTCGCCGTCGCATGTGAGCGAGTCGCGCTATCTAGTATTTGGCAGGAGCGACAACAACGTTTATTGTGTTGCTTTTTAAGAAATACGTATTTAAAAAAAATAAATAAATGATTTCTGTATAGTAAATGCTAGGTTGGTACCACTTTGACGAAATGTCAAGTTTAAAGGTGCGTTCCGATTGGTAGGTAATGGTAGCTAATGGTGGTGGTAGAATACGAAATTATAGTATTTCTTACATATCGTGATAATGACACATATTAGTTTGCATGTACATAAACATGAGTCACTAGCAATTTTCTATTGGAAATATTATAACGGCGTCTGCTACCACTCCCATTATCACTAATGAAAACGCACCTTAAAAAGGTAATTCAAATTCTGACAGATTTATATTTGTTCATGACAGATCCCTACCAACATACTAAAATAAAACTACACTCATCGCTATACTTTATTTATAATTTTCTCAATGTATCGTTTTTAGAATTAGATATAAAGACGGGTTGATATTTCTTATCAACAAACAATCAAATTGGTGATCTTATTTTATTTGGAATTTGTATTTTATAATTTGCCGCCCTACAGCGGCAACGTTTCATAGTGGTTCTCCAACCTCTGATGAGATCAGCTGTTTTCGAATGTGACAACACAAAAAAATATTTGTCAAAATCCTGGCTACTATGTAATTTCATATCAATGCAGATGCGAGCGACCGATCTCGGTCAAATAGAATTTGCTCTTGAAGCTAAATTATTAATTTTACCAAAAAATGTTATAGGCATAAATTATTCAAAATTTCCTGTACTTTAATTCATTAATTAACTATTTTGTCGAAATTACAGAAATGGCGGCTCGTTTCCAAATCCTTGAAAAAGGCTTAGAATAAACTAAAAAGCTAAACTATTAATTTTACCAAAAAATGTCATAGGCATAAATTATTCAAAATTTCCTCTACTTTAATTTATTAATTAACTATTTTGTCGAAATTACAGAAATGGCGGCTCATTTCCAAAATCCTTCAAAAAGGCTTAGAATAAACTACCAGTTCCTTTGGACCCTTTTCAACCAAAAGCTTTTCAGCTCTAAGTTTGGTAACAAAACTTCTAAATATGAACTTTCGTTGCGATACCTTTAGTAGTTTCTCCGGAATCGTCGCCACAAGAATCGTTTACACACACACATACACACATACCCACATACACACACACAGACATTTTTTTGTACCTTGGTCAAAAATGTTCAGGAGACCCATAAAGACCTATTTCCGCTAAAATCTCAATTTTTTTTTTCGGCACGATTACAATACTTCATCATACTGCGTATGATAAAGTAAAAATCACTATTTAGTTTTATTTTATTTAGTACTGATATTTATGCAAAATTCGCATTAAAAAAAATTTTAATAGCTAATTTATAAGAGTGTATATAGTTCTTATATATATAGTTTCAACGTTCTTCGTTCAACTAAGAACTGGGTAATTATTAAATTATTCCCATACTAGGATTACCCATCTTTTGGTGTCCACTGTCTTGAAACATAAATCGTACATTTGTTTGCATGTTCTTCCTCTGTTTCTTCAGTCGTTACCTACTACTCAAGAAATTTCAACGCAGATAAACGAGTTTTTTAAATCTCCTTGATAACACCTTCATAAGATTTCCTCTCTATATTGGAAAAATTGGCTAAGAATTATTCGCGTAACCAAAGTGGATTATGGTTTATATTACACTGAGTACAAAAAGTACAAAACATTCAAATCGCTGATGACTAACATTCGTAGTGCTTTTTATATCCATGCACCTCAAAATATGCAAAATAATAATTAAAAAAATAATTTGTGGTAGTAGAACTACACAAGAGCCATATTATGCTAATGATATAATTTTACTGATACAAATAACGCTTTAATGCCTCTCGCACTTAACTCCGGGTTCGTAAACCGGCAACGAAAAAGAATTATGGACACAAATTACGTTATTTAATTAAATTCTACGTAGTTGTGGTTAACGGGTATTGATCATGTGTTGGATAATGGTATATTTCAAATTTAATTGTTGTTTAAACAATGATAATTTAATTAATCAGTGACATCTATTCCCCTAATAAGTTGACACATTTAACAAGCTCATCAAACAGGCAATGAGTACAAAATAGTAGCTGATTATAATACAATTATTTTACTTCTATAGATATTGATCTTGTAAATTATGATGTTATGTTGGGTATTTTGCATTATATTGGTATGAGTGACAGTGCTGTGAGATTTTTCGTTGTTATTTATTAAGTAGAAGCCAGAGAGTTAGGATTGGTGGTGAGTTGTCGTCTGCACTGTTCCTAAATACAGGTGTTCCGTAAAGTAGCATATGTGGCCTGCTTTTGTACATCATCTACACGGCGTTCTTTAAGAATTACGTTTCAAATTGTAAGCTTCATACATATGCTGACGACACTCAATTATACTATACCTTTAATCATGACGCAGTTATGGAAGCAAATCAACTAATAAATCAAGACCTTGAAGCTATAGTTCTGGCTTCCACTGCTCATGGGTTGAAGATTAATTCCAATAAATCTGTAGTTGTTGTATTTGCAAACAACAAAAAGAGCGGTAAAATGTTGGATGTCGTGGATACTGTTAAAAATCTGGGATTGTGGTTGGATAGTGATTTAAGGTTTAATACTCACGTGAATAAACTTATCCAGAAATCTTACAATGTTTTGAAAAACTTGTATTCGTTTTGTCACGTTTTTGATGTTAATGTAAAACTAATGTTAACTAACTCTTTGGTACTTTCCGCCTTTGATTATTGTGATTCAGTTTATGGACAGTGCATTGATAGTAGTACTCAGAGGAGGATACAGTATGTTCAAAACTCGTGTTTACGCTATTCGTACGGCATTAGGAAGTTTGATCACATATCGCACAAACTAAAAGATTGTAAATGGTTGAACATGTTTAGTAGACGTAAGTTGCATTCGGGGACTCTTTATCACAAGATCATCTGCACAGGACTACCATCCTACCTGCACAGGAAAATACGCTACCGCACAGACGTTCACAATGTTAACATTCGGTTCAAACACGCTTTGACAATACCTAAACACAAAACTAAGTTCTTTTTCATATAATATTGCGATATTTTGGAATTCTCTTTCCTCTCACTTCTAAAACCTGAATTTTTTATCACTTGCTGAATGTATTTTTTTTTCTTTTTTCGTGTATAGCGTATATGCTTTTTTTCTGGGCTAGATAGAATAACAGATTTATCTGAATCTGGTCCATTTAGTTAACTGGTTGTAACAAATATGTATTGTGAATGCACTCTGTATTTAGCAGTAGAAATGATTTATTATCATTATTATTATTACTATTATATACGTCATAGGTAAAAGCCAAAGTAAATATTCTTTGAAAAGTTAACGTCTAAAATAAAAACTAAATCAAAATATCACATTTCATGTAAATCTGCTAGTCCATTTTAATTTACTATATACCATAAACCAATTTCCTTTTCCTAGTGGTTAGTTAACAACTTCCTATACTGAATCATCCGGTTAATTTAAGCATATTTAAGACCACGTATTGATCTTAAAAGTTGATGGTTACTAACGCTTTATTACTAATTTTACTAATTTTAGATTCAGCAATAGATACGTCAAGATAGCTGCAGAAGGTCGAATAGAGCTAATACTTAACAATTGTGTTCATTTTAGTACCAGAATTTTGGGATTCTAGAATTTTTTAACCGAGTAGCTGTCGTCATTCTTTGGTAAAATATCTATCAAAACAGGTGTTAAACTTGACATTAAGGTACTAAGGTAAACGAGATATCCGTAAAAAAATTGTTTGGCGGCCATATTGCTCTAGATTGAGGAGGTTCCTGGCACTTGTCAGAGGTGCAGATTTAGGACTTTCTTTATGGATCCAAAATGAATTCTGTTTATTTTCTGTCTCTATTGACTGCACTATTTGACAATAATAACTTTAAAGAATAGTCGTCGAATATATCAAACCGTTAATAGTATATAATTATACAAGTTTTATAATACGTCAAATTGGCGCATGAGTTGTTTGGGGCACGAGGAACGCCAGCAACGACTGCCTTAATTACGAATGCGCCACGATGTCTTATAAATCGAGTGTAATATGTTATTTTTTTATTTTGCGTAATTAATTTTATATAACTTTAGAAATTGTGGTTACTATATTTAGAATCTAGCGTAGTTTGCGGGCACCGCGTTGTAGTGTTGTAGTACTGGTAGTACTGTAGTAAACTGTCAATTTCGTAAAGTTGGGACAAAATCTTACTCTGGATAATTTTACTGTATTTTAGCCTACAAGATTTCATAAATAATTAACGAGGCACAACTATGATCACAATAGAGATTGGGGTAACACTATTAACCGGCAAATTCTAATTTTGGCAAAGTAGTTTATTAGAATAAAGTATACTTAGCAAAATTACATGCGATGGAGGTAACACAAATGGTTGCACACAACTAGAACTAAGACGAAGTTGAAAGCGACGTACAAAAGAAGAATAGAGTACTGGCACGACCAGAAATCTGTCCAAAATGTTACCGAAAACATATACGTTATTACATAAACGAGGATCTTCAATCCTCAACACTTTAGATGTACTATAGCATGCTGATAGTCAGTAAACTATTTATTGCACATATACAATCCCGCGGCATATTTGAACCCTATGTAGGTTTGATCTTCTCATAATCCATATTCAGGTTAACAGGTCCTTGTATTGTATATGAAAGCAATATTTGATGTTTCGTTAATTTGTTAATTGTAACACCGAAAACAGTGGGACATTATCTGTGCAGTTCAATCGCTACGATTTATCATTACGATGCTGGCTTTAATGGGCATCACAATACTACAACCGTGCTCAACAGATGAACATCAATGAATGTATTAGGTACCAATAAATAAATTTGTTCTTAGTGTGTTATGTTAACAAGAATAACCGCGGTTTTTCCAAGTTTTATTTTCTTAAAACCGTTAACAAAGTTAACACTTATCAGAGAGAAACATCTTATTTTCACTAGAATTGTAAAGTTTACCTTAGACCTTACATAGTACGCAGATACAATAATAATGAGTTTAGTTAGAAAAATAATAGTAATAAAGAATTACAAAGAAAAGTAAATATTTGAAAGCGAGGTCCAGACATCCACAAAAGCGTGATTCTGCTCCTACCTAACCCTCCTATAGATAACAAGCACATATACACATCTATAATTAAATAGTAGGTAGTAAGTTTTCGGCGCGATACAGACCTGGTATTGGCTGCAGTTGAAACAATGCCAGCAGCAACTTTCTCCCTCCACGTATTTCTTGGCCTGGCCGAGGTCACACGGCAGACTGCACACGGATTCCGGTGGTTTCGGGTGACCCAACTTGAATTGGACCTCTGGAACGGGTAAAATCGGATCAGTTCTATCCGAGATATCTATATATATACGAGTATATAGTTATATGGGGTAGTTGGTGGCGCAGCTGTGCAACCGACTTTCGAATTTGCCCAGATTGTTGCCCAATTTTACCTAAACGGTCGCCTGAAACGGCTGATTCGGCAAAATCTGAGATTATTCGGTGAAATCGGCGCAACTCGCAATTTTATGGAAGCATAGCGTTGTACGATTTTTTTTTTCGCACAGTTTTCAATATAATTACCAAATTATTCTACATTATGTCTTTTGAATGGAAGTAATAGTAATTCGTAAACTTTATTTGTTTAAAAAATGTTAATATGTATTCTCGTTCTAGCCAAATAAACATTAAATAACCGTCGTACATCATGACAAGTGTTTGTGACGCTGTTTCTTCCTGCATATGGACTTACCAATAATCTTATCATTATCTTAGTATAGTCGTGTCAACAAGGCAGATAAATTTTACAATACTTAGTAGATTTTGCGTATTGAATTTTGACGCATGCCATAATCCGGAAACGGCATTTATTTTCTAAATGATTCTATAATTGAGAGCCCCGTACTTGTATAAATACAGATATGATAGTTTTTTATTACCTTATGTTGATTTTCGCTGACAATGCGACGGGCTAAATTTTTAAGGATAAGGATACGAATTGAAAATTTAAGTGAACTTAAAAGAACTCAAAATATCATACATATTAAAAGCAGTTTCATTAAGATCGTAGCTGTTCCAGTAAGAAGATTGGTTGAATATTGACTAATATAGTTTATTTATATTGCCTCATACCAGTGCATAATGTACATAACATATCGAGTAGCTTATGTATAATGTCCAGAGATCAATTTATTAAAGTAAAACCGAAAAAAGAGTGCCAAAGTATTTTTTCCACAATAGGCCAAATACTTCGCTAGCAAAATAGTATTGGACGTTTATAATACTGGCAGTATGGGCATTCCTATCTTAAAACCTTGGCACTTACTATTGATGGCATTTCAGCATTTCAAGCCATCCACCAATCTATTACAGAAATAATAGACGCTACAGATTATCCAGACCAAGCGAACAAAAATAACAGGCGTTAAAACGTTATTTTAAGTGTATTATAGTATTCCTAGTTTTGTTTACTGTTTTTAGATAGTTATTTTTGTTTTTGTTTTTAGTTCTACTCTTCATTTACAGTTTTTTCCGAAATCTGTTTATAATTGCTCTAGCTCTGAGTCATTATCATTATGTATCGTAACAGCACATGAAGATGAGCCCGACAATATAATGTGTGCTAAGTTTACGATTTGGCGCTGTAGTCCAAAATGCCCAGCTTTCATGTAATCATACGTATTAGGTTTAATTACAGTAGAACGTCGATATTCTTACCTCGGTAATCCGAACATTCGCTAATCCGAACACCCAAAAAGAAATAATAATAAAATAAATCACTGAGTAACCTAGGGAAAAGCCATTTTTGTCGGTTCCTGTTTACAGAAAATTGTTGCTTTTGTTTTATATCGTCTATCCAATACTCGTGTTCTCCACTATTTAACTGCAATATTTAATAATCCGAATTACTTTCGGTCCCAAGTAGTTCGGATTATCGCCGCTCTACTGTAATAAATAAATCATAAATAAATCATAAATCATAATTAATCATAAATAAGTTATAAATAAATCCCTTCGTTTTCCCTTCGATATCGCTTCGATATCACTTCGATATCGCTTCGATATCACTTCGATATCCCTTTGATTTTGACTTTTTGACATTCTAATAGTTTATGAACAGCGTAATCGAATGGTGTTGGTTTTATTAAGATTGAACTTCTATCCAATCTTATTTTCTGCTATTTAGTTGCAATATTTGTTAATCCGAACAATTTGATAATCCGAATGACCTTCCGTCGGAATTAGTTCGGATTATCGACGCTCTACTGTACTTCGCATCTTTTTGCACTGCTCAGCTGTTCATCTCAAATATAGTGGGTGTTAAAAATAAGTGTCAAATATAGATAAAGTATACTGAACTATTGATATCGAACTCATGTCCACACACCTGACACCGTTTAGGTACTGCATATTATAGAATATATAAATAATTTGTATCTAAAACTTTATTTGTTTAACGTCTCTAAAAAGAATTCAAGATAACCCAAATTAAAAATTAGCAAAAATTAGTATCAAAATTACAAAACTGTTCTCATTAATTCCTTTCAAAGACGATAAATAATAAAAAAAAGTCACACAAATGTTTTTTGGCTTTAAAAGTGCCGTCCTGTGATACATGGCACTATTTTTCCTATGCTGTTTGTAAAATTGGTTCAATCTTCCGACTCTCTCCAGCGTTCATACAATACATTTCCGGATATGAGTTGATTCAAAAATTTGTCTACTATGGTCATACAGACCATTAATACAGCTTATATATAACAACAATTATTATTAACTACTTGACTTAGTATTGTCATCTTTTAAGTGTTTACGTATAATAGTAATGATAGCAATTTTGAATTTCGTTGTCGATGATCGTAATCAAAGAATTTTCAAATTTGTCAACTTTTATTTATATTTAGTCATTGTTTTTTATGTGGTTACATTTTAAAATAATATTTTCACCAGTTTATTATTAAGACTTTTATCTCGATTGACACGACTATAGATTTAAATTATCAATTGTGAAAGCTGCCAGAAAATCCTTCAATATTAGTTGGCAATCAGACCAAATATAAAATTCTAGGATGAAAGTTCAATGATTCTGAAACAAATATATAAATACAAATAATATTCTTAATAAAAATTATTAATTACACATTAATAAACAATAGAAAAGCAGCAAATTTTCTAGCAATTCACTTAATGTCAGTATGGTATAGATAAGTTGCCGAGCATACAGGGGTCAGAACCGTGGCTAATGACCCATTGCTAATGTGTAAAAAATGACACAACCATAAAAGCAACGAAGATTTTTCAGGGTGAATGGGTATTTTTTTATATTTGTATTATTTTCTAGTTTCCTGTCTCTCAATTTTAGAATCCTAACTAATAAATACGAATATGTCTCTATCAATGCCATTTACAAGAAGTAAAACAACGAAAACGCTACAAAATAATTAATAGAACAGTCATTCACACTACATCAGCTTTTATTACTAAAAAAACCCCCTGGAACATTTTGTACCGGCGCCCATGTATGTTATGAAAACAATCAAATTGTCAATTGAAAAACAACTGAAACAATTTTATTAAGAGTTTATGTACCTCATATTGAGTTACATTACTCATTCATATTAATGCACTCATTTTGTGTCCTGTGAGCGATAATTACTGTTTTATACCGGTGGTGGAGAGTTTTCTAGTAGAGCTAGAATCGAGAGAAAAGGAAATGTAATTCTCAAACATCGCGATGACAGAGAGAATGCAGATAGTATGAATTGAAAATTTAATAGAAATTATTAAATGCGCATAAATGAAATGACGACGGTTGGAGTTCTTTCACGTTTAAAATTAAAACATCGAATGTCTCATCTCATTCCAGAGGCTCCGAGCAAAATAATTAGCTGGACTGCAAAAGGGAATACCCCTGGGAGATTTCAATATACCGACCGGCAAATTCTAAGATCCCGGTTGGGGAATTAATTTCTCTCCCTTTGGAAGAAGGTATTACGTATCTCCGTTTGTCCATCAGAGAGGAGGCAGCGTCTAGACAACTTTTCAAATGGAGAGAACCACATCCCCTCTCTGGTGCTGGCGACGGACACAGATACGGACTGAGAAACGACACCGCCAGGGACGGCCCATTCAAAAACTTTAATAAGATTTTAATCGCCCTGAAGTAAGTGTGCAGTAAATTCTACAGGGGGCTAAGTTTCCTTCCTCGGAATATTTTCACTTGGTTGATATCCATGATGGAAGTGCAGCAAGCATTAACTATGCAAATGAAGATAATAATTTGTCTCGCAAACTCTGGCGCATTACACGCAATTACAGTTTCATGAGTACTCAACAATAATAATGGACAAAATAATATAATGTGTCTAGGGACGTGTCGTGAATAATATTAAACAGAAGTTACTGCTAGAGATGGTTGAATGGCATTTGAGAAACTTGATGAATGAATGGTGAAGTATGCATACATAATTGCTGGACATAAATAAGTGTAAATAAGTACGAATAAATTACTGGCAAATTGCCCAACTGTTGCAAGATAATATAAATAATAACAATAATATAAACTGGTATATAATAGTATATTATTTGACGAGCACATAATTAAGGATATAAATCGCGAGCATGAAGTTTACACGCGAGCCGTACGCGAGCGCGTAATCATGCGAGCGATTTATATCCGTTATGTGCGAGTCAAATACGACGTTTTATCTACGACTCATAAATTCCATTTTATGCTAAATATTTTAAATGTATTTGTCAATGATGGCGAGGCGAACTGTCACATAACTGTCATCCACGTAGGTTTTGACAGACTATATAATAATGACAGTTCGTTCAAATAATGAGGTCATTATTATACAACGCTAGTGTCATTATAATCATTGGCGCGTATAATGATGGGGATTATATAGTCTTAGATACGTATGCAATGAACTTATTATATGTGAGTCGTAGATAAATAAGTTTATCTACGACTCACATATAACAAGTTCATTGTATACGTATCTACTCTACGTATCTACTCCCTATCATGATACACGCCAATGATTATACTGACACTAGCGTTGTATAATAATGACAGTTCGTTCAAATAATAACTTCATTATTTGAAGGAACTGTCAACATTACACAAAGGTAGTGTCAAAGTCTGTCAAAATGTACGTGGATGACAGTTATGTGACAGTTCGCCTCGCCGTTATGACAAATACATTTAAAATATTTGATATAAAATGGAATTTATGAGTGGTAGATAAAACGTCGTATTCTACTCGCACACAACGGATATAAATTGCTTGCATGTTTCATACTCCTGATTTATTTCCTTAGTTATGTGGTCGTCAAATAATATACTAATACTATATATGAATTAATAAAGCAAAGCAACAATTTATTATGTATCTATCTATATCTGGTGACAAAAGTAATTTGCAGTTATTATACTCCCAACTTTTACGTGGTAGACTATATTCACTTCGCCTCAACGTTTGTAACGCCTTCAAGGAGGCTGTCCGTCCGCCCGTCTGTCTGACTGTCTGTCTGTCTGCCTGTGTAACGACTCGTTTCATGATCCATTACAATATACACCTATACACTATTCAATAATATTACGCTCTACATGTCCAACTAACTTATGAGATATTTATGTACAGTGTGCCTCATAGAGCGTTGGATTACTTAGATACTTTTGTTATTATTACAGAAAAGAGCGGAAACTCTTTTGTAACACGTTTTGACACAATTGACCAGCGCTTCTCAACCTTTTTACCCTTACAAAACCGTTCAAATAAATATGTATTTATCTACGACCCACATATAATAAGTGCATTATATGCATATCTATGACAACATAATCCCTAGCATAATAATAAAGATGACACTACCGTTGTATTGTATAATATATGTCATTATTAAATTAACGGTTCGTTGAATATGAGCTTCATTATTCAACGCAACTGTCATCTTTAGACAACGCTACTGGCAACACCTACGTGGTTGGCAGTTGGTTAACGTTTCCCTCGTCACCATTGACAAACATATTTAAAGGTATATTACATTACAAGAGCTGTAACTAGCATATTACGTACGAGCGGAAACTTTAACTTACGAGCCGCTTCGCGGCGAGTTTTGTTATATTTCACGAGCACGTAATATGCGTTACAGCTTGAGTATTGTACATAATTTTAACTACGACCGACAATTTTAATCAATTGTATCAAAAATTATTCTCGCGACATCTATTTCAACTGTGGGGAACTGCATTTGAACTGTTGTGACAAGGGAGAAATTATAATCAAATAGGAAAATGTGGATCTACATTTGCGTTGTGATGACATTATGTCGTGCGTTAAAAATACAAAACCACAACCAAAAGCACATGTTTGTTATAAGCGACGTTTGTTATAAGTCCGTGACGTAAGGGACATTTTTACATACTGTCGTAGGTAAAATATTTTTATAGCTATCACGTCGTATTTGGCCCGTACATAATGGGTAATAATCGCTTGCTGGCTAATCACCTCAATAGATACCCACAGTAATAAAGGCCGTTTTTTAGAGGCGGAGTACTTTAAGTTGAAATTAAACACACATTTTTTTTTTTATATTAATGAATTGTTTTTTATTTGGACGATAATTGTTTAGCATTAACATTTAAATATGATTTCGGGCATCTCGAGGTCCAATTTTTGCACACCCGTTGCAGTACTTCAGGCTGTATTTCGGCACTCACGCGTCGAATGTTGGCTTCCAACTGCTGAAGTGTTTCAGGATTAGCGGCGTTGCCAATACTGTTCTCTGCAACTGCCAATATGACAGTTGCCAATGTCGGCAATTCATCATGAATAGACTGACGTGAGAGCAACGTTTCCAAATTGTTCAAATTTATTTTAAAAGACACCGGCCAATTGGAGAGTCATATTGGTCATTACGTGAGTTTTATGGTGCTCATAATCGTTCTTCAGAGCGATTAATTCGGGAAATTGTTGATCGTTTTCGCAATACGTTTGCTCTACTCGACAATAAGCATCCCGGAAGACGCCGTACAGTTATGCATCCAACGAGCCATTGCTGCTGTGCAGCTTGGTGTTGACAATGATCCAAATGTGTCAATTCGTCAGCGTGCTCAACAAGTGAACTTGTGATCATCCAGTTATCGATAATTTTGCGGAAAGATCTCGGTTTGCGTGCATACAAAATTCAACTTGTTCAGGAGTTGAACCCACATTGCATTTGAAAATTATGTTTAGTGATGTAGCACACTTTCAGTTAAATGGTTACGTGAACAAACAGAATTGCCGTTTTTGAGGCGATCAGATTCTACGAGCTATTGTCGAAACACCATTACATCCACTAAAACTGACCATTTGGTGCGCATTATGGGCTGGTGGAATCAATGGTCCTTATCTCTTCAGAAATACTGATGGTCAGAACGTTACAGTGAACGGTGAGCGATACAGAGACACGATTGCCAACTTTTTCGTACCTCAATTGGAAGGCATTAATGTTGCAGAGATGTGGTTTCAGCAGGACGGCGTAACATGCCACACAGCGCGCGAAACAATTAATTTACTGCAAGAAACATTTGACCAACGAATAATTTCACGTTAGTTCCTCGTTCGTGCGACATGATAAACCCGGAACGCTTGAGCACTAGGAAGCTAAGCTAAGGAAGCGTGATTTAGTCGGTGGCGTTAGCAACATTAGGCACCAAAATATTTCAGTTCTGGATACCAGCACCAAATTTTGCACACAGCTTGTACACATATTAAGGTTTAAAAAACCGCCTGGAGACACTCTCTTGGGGGGTCAAGATCATCCCTTTATGACGTCGTCAAAATGGCGGAAGTAAGTCAGAGTAGCGAATTATGTTATCGCACGTATTATTGTTAATTTTTAACCAATTTTCAGTTTTACTATGTGCTTTTAAAGCTCAGGTAACGTTCTTTAAAAAAGGTTGTATTTCATTTTTGTGTAGAAAGGTAGTTTTTGCACAACCCTCTAAATTCTAGTACATTCTTGGAATTACAGTATTACTATAAGCAATTCAGTATTGCTAAAAGCAATTCAGTATTGCTATAAGCAATTCAGTATTGGCATAAGCAATTCAGTATTGCTATAAGCAATTCAGTATTGCTATAAGAAATTAAGATTATGTAAAAAATATCTCCGTACGACAATTTGGTATTAACGTATCCAGACATATTTTCAAATGATAATACTTTTTCAGCCCCCACTAAACCGCTGCAAACTTCTGTTAAGCTCTATAAACATACGACTAATGTAGATGTCATGAAATACGCCACTTAGTGGAAAGCATATTCATTTCATGAAACGCCACCGGTCAGGCTGTTCACAAAATAATCCAAACTAACCCAGCTGTTCATAAAATGAGGTATTTCACTATGATACTATGATGTACATATTATTTGACAGTGTTGGATACAAGCTTTAAGGCAAAAATAATAAAGCAAATATTGTTAATAAGAATTCTGTATTTACAAAAAAAAATTTCGCGGTTACATTGACCTTCTCATTTGCATAGCATTGTGTAACTGATTGCACTTTTTACACAACGATATCTTGATGTGAATATTTGCGTACATTTACATGCGATTAGCCCCTGTAGTTTTTCCATTGAAATGTCTGGATTTGTCGACAAAAAAGGCTCATAATTATCGCCAATTTTCCTGCATCCCCAATGGTTTGGATCTGCCTGTTCTACATCACGTTGAATTGTCCTGTCATGATGATTTAATAAAACCTCACACGTAGGCGGAATGTTTTTAATGGAGTTGGTAAATTGACAAAATTCGATTCGCGTTGCTTCGTTTACAGTTTCAGCTGACCGTGATGAATGAACATAAGAAGCACGAAACGATGAAGAAGCCTGAAAGCATGCTCATGATGTGATAGAGACTGTGTGAGGCATATTTAGAAATTCACCATAGCTTCGTCTACTTCTCTAAATGCCATCCACTTTTACCATGCAGTGGATTTGCCGATACCTCCAAAACTTGAAACAGTCTGCTAGTCTGCCAGTCTGCCCCAGTAAAAGCATGAAACAAAGGAAGCAGGTTTGATACCCCAAGTGAAAGTTTTTCTGCATTTGGTTAATTGGAAGATTTGCAGATGTTTTCCTGTTCCATATTTAATCCATAATTCCTCTACTTTATCTAACTTAGACCAGGCGTACATCGCAATGACAGCTACACCGCGGCGTTTGCCGCGGTGTTTTAATGGTAATTTTGGTATGTCCTTCAAAGGTGCTGGCATACCACACGTGAAGCAATAGACGGGCATCTGCTTCTGCATGAAAAATTGGAGATATATGGTCGTAGACTTCCTTGTTATTGGACCCAATTACACGGTTCTCATACGTGCAAACTATTTGTTTTCCAATAAATAGATCCATCTTTACTAAGTTTTTTACCAAAAATCCAAACAAAATATTTTTTGTTACCAGAAAAGTGCAGTTTTCTCGTGACCGAAAATGTAAAAAGAAATGTTTTTGGAAAACATATGAATATTGTTTGTTATAAATACTGCCATACTAAGCAACTAATGTAAAAAATATTTCCGTACGGAAATGTTTTACCTGAAATTTAGAGGTTTGTGCGAAAACCACCCTTCATGCACAAAAATTGAATATAACATTTTTAAAGAGCGTTACTTGAGCTTTAAAATAATATATTAAAAATCAAAATTGGTAAAAAATGTACGAAGATACGTGCGATAACATTACACTTAAATCCGCCATTTTAATGACGTCATCAAGGGATGATCTTGACCACCACGAGAGTGTCTCCAGGTGGTTTTTTAAACCTTAATATGTGTACAAGATGTGTGCAAAATTTGGTGCTGGTATCCGGCAGTGAAATATTTTTACACTAACGCCACCGACTACAAACAAATCATAAAAAGAAGCGGAGTAAAAAAGTAGATGCTAAAGACACCAAGAAGACGAAAAATTAGAGAGGTTGAATTTAACATAAATATTATTTCCTATAAGAATAGATTATTTATTATTTTGTAAATTATAATTTGGTTTGTATTTTATAAGAAATTTAAATTTCTCTAATTTATTTTACTACGTACAAAAAAATAGCTAAAATTATTTTTGTACGTTTTGTGTTTTTATTGTGTGTACTCAACTTTAAATACGAATAACTCAGCCGTTAAGAAAGCTACCAAGCTGGGCTTGGGTTCGTTAGAAAGAGAGAACCTTTCTCTATTAGAATCACCCAAAACCTCAAAATCTACCTCTTGACACTTAAGCCTCTTTTTCGTAGACCAGGTCACATATATCTTCCTTATCTTTTTAGTTATTTATAAAGCTCATAAAGACACATACTATAATTTCTTTCTGCAAGCTTATGCAACAACAATTAGTTTTTCTACTCATATTGAGCAATAATAACACTCGAACCAATCACAGCTGTACATTTTCATTGGGGTTTTTATTTGTAACGGTTATATAATGAATTACAGGCCTAAAGTTTCATACGTCACGGGATTTGGATACCAATCACAAACCAATAATGCTCGATCACCAATACACGGTGAGAACTATTTGACAGTTTATTGTGTGGCACGCACATTAGTAAGCCATGTGCCAGGTAAACTGCAGGTGTGGACCACTGAAATAATACTCATAAAAACTATTTTCTGCTACTGGTATACTTTCTGAATCTTGGTATTTAGTTATCCCGGATAATTATTGGTTTTAGCTGGAATCAATTTTTCGTCTATTTCTTTCCTTGAATATTATCTTTTCTGGATTCACGTCGTTATCTCAAGCATAACCGCAAGACGTCTAGAGATATTTCGGGATGGTGAATGCAACACATATTATAGTTTAACCCTATGCATTGTGCAATAAATCGCAAGCGCATAAACCAAAACAATGCCAACACCAGAAAAGCGTTTAAAAATAAAGAACATCGAATAGAGGGGGATGTTTTTTATGGATACGTTAGTCGGAAAAATTCTTGTCCTTTTATCGCATTCGCTCCCAAGCTTTGGCAACTGGCCAACGAAAGAATAGTTGACCGCCAACCGGCTTTCGTTATTTCTCCTTTTTTTAATTCAGCCACACATTGTTATGGACGGCTCTATAATCTTTTTATTGTTTTCATCAGCCATTATTCACAACGTATACATTTTATTACTTCTCTTTTTCTAAGTGTTTTATTAAGTGAGTGATAATATTGCGTCTTTATTTCGCTTTTAAATGAACGATTGACGCACAATCCATATTAAACGGAAGCAAAGAGTCACTTATTAATGTTAGATAAACTTGAGGGTGCGATCTTGTAAATGAAAAACAAATATTGCGGTGTAAGCTGTCTCTTAGGTATACACAGAAAGGAGTGCAAAAAGGAATAACCGTTTACATGATTGTTTGTGGGTTGATAATTATCGCAGTTTTTCGTGTTTCTGCTTTTGTACAGTCCCCTATTGGGGACTCCATGGACATAACTGCTATGAGACTTGCACGAATTTTGAGTTATTAAAATTTTGAGTTCGAAACCGAAAATTAGCAATGTTGACAATAACTGCTGATACGTACCCGTCATGTTGAGGCTTAGAACTCCTTCTAGGTACTCTCCAACTCGAACCCAACGGAACTTTCCTGGCGAAACTTGTTTAAAGTGAATAATATTGTAGCGGGCGGGTCCGTCACCGTTCCCATCGAAACGGAATTGATCTCCACTCAATCCTGCAAATGGAAAATGTTAGTTAATGAATAAAAAAGTTACACACTGTTTTTGAAATAATAATTATGTTTATATGGGTAACAAGTAGGCGGAGTGGCCGAATGGTAAGCAGGGACTAAAAACGAAAAGTATTTTGTTCGTTTCCGATCAGAACGAAAACGAAAAATTTCGTTTTCGTTCTTTTCGTTCACACCCAAAAAGTATCGTTTTCGTTTTCGTGAACCGAAATGAAATAAAGGTTAAACCCGGTTTTTTACTAATTTTCTAATAAAAGTATGCCAACATGCTTTTTTATTTTTTTTATAATTGACAAATAAGTCACTTGTCATAATTTTAATCATAGCTGGCAAAAATTACTAACATAAAATTTATGCTTTTAAAACCTTAAAGTTTAAAAATTTCAATCAACTGCATTTTAAGTGGTGATGGTATTATTGCTTTTTATAAATATTAAAAATCTGATGTGGCCAGACACATAACTTTATCATACAAAATATAAAATTAATAGTTCAGCTGCATGAGAATCTAGGTATTTGATTGAGATATATCGTGTCTGCATTAAAATTAAACTAGTTAGCCTGGATTTGACAGATATTTTGATAGTCAATAGTATCAATAGTAGGTATTGTCAAAGCATCAGTATTTGACACTGCCTACTGTCATCAGAATAATAGTTATTTATCTCACAAGTGCCGAAAGTTCGGAATAGCGCGACGAGCGGTGATGAGGCGGGTTACCGACGGCGGAGCGTCGCCGTCACATGTGACAGTCGCGCTATGTAGTTTCCGGCAGGAGTGACATCAACGTTTTTAGTGTTACTTTTTGAGAAATACGTATTTAAAAAAAATCAAAAATTGTTATATTTCTGTATAGGAAATGTTAGGTTGATACCACTTCTACGAAACGTCAAGTTTAAAAAGCTAATTCAAATTCTGACAGATTTATATTCGTTCATGACACTGTAGATGTCACATCCGTATCAACATACTAAAATATAACTACACTCATCGCCATACTTTATTTACAATTTTCTCAATTTATCGTTTTTACAATTAGTTATAACAATGGGTTGATATTTCGTATCAACAAACGATCAAATTGGTGATCTTATTTTATTTGAATTTTGTATTTTGTACTTTGCCGCATTAGAACAGCAACGTTCCATAGCGGTTCTCCAAACTCCACCCTCTGATGAAATCAGCTGTTTTCGAGTGTGACAGCCATAGACATTTCTGTGGTGACAAAAAAATTATTGTCAAATCCAGGCTACTATGTAGTTGCATATCAATGCGAGCGATCTCGATCAAATAGAATTTGCTCTTGAACCTAAACTATTATCTTTACCAAAAAAATATCATGGGCATAAATTATTCAAAATTTCTTCTACTTTAATTTATTATTTAACTATTTTGACGAAATTACAGAAATGACGGCTATTTGCAAAATCGTTGAAAAATGGTAAGAGAAAATAGCCAGTTCCTGTGGACCCTTTTGAACCAAAAGCTTTTCAGCTCTAAGTTTGGTCATGAAACTTCTCGTAGTTCTCCGGAATCGGCGTCACAAAAATCGGGTACACACACACATACACACACATACACAGACATTTTTTTGTACCTTGGCCAAAAACGTTCAGGGGACCCAAAAAGACCTATTTCCGCTAAAATCCCATTTTTTTTTTCGGCACGATTACAATACTTTACATACTGCGTATGATAATGTAAAAATAAAATTAGAATGAATTGTTTGGGACCGTTTCTGTATTGGAGAGGCACGGATCTGTTTTAGTTTCTTTCATTTATTCCCATTAAATTTAGTTATTGAAAACCACGTGCAAACTGCTATGCAGTTTAGTGGTATGCCAGTGACAGATTTTTTTTTGCTTCATATTTTAAATAACAATATTTATTTCTTTTCTCTCTGATCATGCTTTATTTCAATTAACTTTAACTTATTTAAACATTTTGTGTCATCAAACCGGTTAAAACCGGTAACCGAAATTATTTATTTCGTTTTCAATCGAGAACGAAAAATAAAAATTTCGTTTTCGTTTCCGATTTCGTTCTTATAAATTATTCGGTTAATTTAGTTCTTTCGTTCTCGTTTTCATTCCGTTCTTAGCCCCTGGTGGTAAGGCGTTTGCCTTGCACTCCACAGGCCCTGGGTTCGAATCCCAGGGTAGATATACGGATTCTTCATTCCGCAGCCGCACAGTGTGAAAAATTCCCAAAAAGCTGGTCAAAACTCATATTTTATAATTTTCAAAATAAACAAAATTGACCCTATACATATATCAGTTCAAAATTGTCGATTTGTGCCAAGCGTATGTTTCGGTGTTTCACACCATTGCAATTGTAATTTTCTGTGGGCTTGTTGTAAATAACTTTATTCTTTTTGTAAGATGAGGAGTGTTCCTCAAGGTATGTAAGTACGTTTTATAATTTATTCTCGGCAGTTAAATAATTTAACATTTTTTTTGCAACTTATAAACTTAAACTTCACCTAGACTTTTATAAAATTCCCCGCATATCCTCGGTAAGAATTATAGCTCACTGTAAAGATCAGAATTTGTACTTTTTGAATATGTAGACAGTTTCTCCTCATACTCACTCAAAATGAATTTCTGTTTATTTTTAGAATGTAGTACACATAATTTACTTATGCGCCTAAGGGAAAGCTGTTTAATTTTTTTCTTAATAAGCTGGACGAATCAACTTTGTTGGAGGATTTCTAGTTCTAAGGGATATTCTTGAGGTGAGATTGATTTTTCTTTCCAAAAATTGCGTCATGCGTTAAATTTATCATTGCATCCAATGCTATTTTGTTGTTTTAAAATGACGACTTGAAAACTGCAGACAACTGAGCACAAAATTAAATAATTTTTGAGGATTATAATTAATTGTAGTAATAATTAATTGTAATAAACAAAAAATGAATTTTGCTAATCTTGGTGATAAAAATTGCTGAAACGTTGGTTTTGGATTATATGGCATGTGTGCCTAGATATTGAAAGGGACCGATTCCAGGACAGCATGATTTTAGACGCAAAAAAACAGTTTTAAAACTTTGAAATTAGCCATAATGACAAATATTCTGTTAGTTATGAAGAAGCGAGCAACATGGTTAGCGAAACGTCAGCAATTAATAATTTTGATGCATGGCATAACCCGGATCAATTTATTTTCTAATATAATTACCATTAGTACCAAGAATTGTATAAACGGAACATGAAAGTAAAGAAGACAGTTCCGAATAGGAGAAAGATGTAGAAAGTAACGTACCTATAGATGAATATAGTGAAGCTGATGATAAAGAAGAAGAAGACGAATGATAAAGAAGAAGAAGAATAAACAAATACATTTTTATCTTATTTTTAACAATTTTATAGTACCTACTCAATAGATACAATATCTATTTATTTACTAAATTTTGAAAATTACTTATTTCATTCGTATTTAAATTATTAAAGAAGGTTACTAAGCAAAACCAAATTCACATTTTTAACCTTTGGGGCCTAGACTAAATGCTTTGTTACATTACATATGTTCACTATGATAGAAAATTAATTAAGTGCGTTGCCATTTCATAATCCGGGAATAAGCGGATTTCAACCTGGTTTGGACATACTTTTCAGGATTTGTCATTGTTACCAGGCTATCCGATTAAAAGTAATTTTTGAACAAATGTACGACATTTTGTTCTTCTACTCTTCTAACTTTGGTCCAACCCCGAAAATTCCCGAATACTAAAGAAATTCAACTAAATTCAAAATATAAAAACAAATGTCAGCCAACCACAAATCCCCACAAATATTAAATTTCCGCTAAATTGAATGTAGTTTTCGTACAAATGCCCGTACTTTGAATTTAGATTTATAATCAGCGGCCCCAAAGAAGAAAAGTCTAATAACGAATTTCAGCTAAATTTACAGTAATTTAAGAACTGATGTCCGCCATATTGGATCCGCCATTTTAATTTTTGGTTTATTTATTTCGGATTTATTTATCAGCTACGCCAAATCCCCACAAATGCTTAATTTCCACTAAATTGAAAATAGTGTTCGAACAAATGTCCGCCATATTGGTTCGGACATTTTGTTTTTTAACTTAGTATTTAGATTTATAATCAGCAACACCAAATCCCCCCTAATACAAAATTTCAGCTAAATTGAAAATAATTTAAGGATTGATGTCCGCCATATTGGATCAGCCATTTTGTTTTTTCAACTTTTGATTTCGGATTTGTAATCGGCGACCCTTCAAATCTTAGATTACCGAATTTTACCTAAATAGAAAATGCTTTCGACTTTTGGCCCGATGTTTGGAAATTTTTCACACTGTGCGCCGTGCTTCGGAAGGCACGTTAAGCCAGTGGACCCGTAACCAGTCTCGACCTCTGGTTTCACGTGGGGTCACGTGATAGCGTGCCTAACAGAGACAGGCCTCGGCTTAAGAGAGATGTGCTGAAGCTACCCTCTCTGTTCAAGGGGCATTGGCTATACTACCCAGCCGTGCTCAGCCAGACTGTTCTGGTTAGAGGCGCGCTGCGCGTTTGTGACATCCATCTCGGGGAAGCAAAAGGGACCAACTATGGTCTAGGTGCACTGCTACTATAATAGCTATACCCGAAATATTCCATATTCCATGGGTAACAAAGTTTAATCATATAGAAATCAATAGCATATGTTAAGTAAACGTATGTGAACTCGTAAGTACTGCCAATATACGAGCTTCTATGACATCGGCAGTACCACAACTTCGTACAATGTAGGTAGCACTTTTAATACGATATGTCGGTTCATTAGTCAGTTAGAAAACAGTTTGATATGTCGGGTTTTTATATTGAGCTGGATCCATATTGAAAAGTATTGTAGTAGTACGGTTTTACTAACATCGTTGGTCCTAAATCGGTTTTCTGACATGTCAGGGAGTGAAAACAGATTCTAGGCATATCTCCAAATATGATGGTGCTAAAAATCATATCTCGGGGCAAAGAACGCAAAGATATATCTCCAAATATGATGGTGCTAAAAATCATATCTCGGGGCAAAGAACGCAAAGATATTTGGAGTGAAAGTTCGGTGGCAAAATTCAGAGTATCGGACAAAAATCTCAATGTTATTCTAGGGGTCCCTTATTGATATGTCGGGGAGTGACATATCAGAAACATTGATAAAGGTTTAGCAAAGAGCGGCCTGCTTGTTCTGTTTTGATTTCTATGAAGTTACTTAAAAAAAGTTGTCCCATGGTTAATAAATATAGGGCTGTTTTACACGTGTTTCTATAATCATTGGTTAATCATTGGAATAGCTATTCCCGGAAAAAGTACCCCTGCGCTACCATGAAAAAGGTAAAAGAATACAATTTAATTCGTATGAGAGGTTCTGCAAATGTTCAGCCAAGTTGAGCTCAGAGATTTTAAGGTACGTATCTCTTACCAAGTCTCATGAAATTTTAATGCAATTATCTTTTTGTAATCGGTTGCCATATCTTCACCTCGCTCTGCTCGATATTATCGATATACAAGCTAACTAGTTGTATGGAACAGTAGCAAGCCACTTAATAAATTTCCTTTCTCAGAAATAGACAGAAAATAGTCAATAGTAACTACATTTCAATGAATTAATAATTATTCATAATTATTTAGTCATTATTGACCAATCCTTAATAATATTTCAACATCTTATTAATTTGAATTTATAAAAGTAACAGTTACTTGAAATATCTCCAAGTATCTCCATAGCAAAACAAAATGCTTAGGATCTCAATTCAGAGAATAAACTGGCTAGAAGTGTTGTAATTTTTGTAAATTGTAGTTCCTCACAGTTCTTCAAATCGAGTTCTTACACGATCACCTAAACTAATTTTTTTAATATTTAAAAACACTATTTTTTTTAGTTAGACACAGAGTAAAGTTTAATTGCATATACCCTACATGCACCATTTTAGAGATGTATCCTTGAATATGGATAGATACTTGCTTAAATCTGTATATATCCTGGGTTTTCGTTATTCGATGTAAATTGTCAAGGGCTTTATAGTGGAGTTCCTATTGAACCAATTATTCCATTATATGCAATTATTATGCAAATCATCTTCGTCGTTGCATGAATATCCGCTATGGAACGTAGTGGGTAATTATAAGTTCGTATTTAAATACCTCTAATATTTCGAAACTATTCTCTCTTAACTCTTAAGAGTTTTTCATAGTTTTGGGAACACCCGGTACATTCAAGCAGATAATTACATTGTAATATTTGCATTTTAAGTTTCAGATAGTCCAGAAACTTTTATGAAGGTTAAAATTTACTAAAGAATTGTTAATAAACATTTTCCCCATTTGTGGCGGCAGAGGCAACGTTTGGTCAAATAAGTTGTAACATTTTCTCAACTGTAGTTTTTTCTATGATCTGGAAACACCTTGAGGATGTACAAGTTTTGTATACGTAAGAATGTTTACCAAAAGTTTTGCTCATCTAGCCTAGAAGCAATATGTAAATACAGGACTCAATCTATAACAAACTCTGATCGATCAGGGTATTATCGAAAGCGCAAGAAGAGAAGTGTAAGCAGGCTTACAAACCCAATAACATGCACAAGCGTTACACGGAAAATTGCAAACTTTGAGAAGCGGTGAAAGTTTTGATCGCTAGCGATGGTAGCCCGGAGCTACAAGAAGGAAAGAAAGTGGAATAAGGCAAATTGCTTTCGCGAAACAAATTTGTTGGGGAAATATCAATTCTATTGCTTCCCACCCTTGCGCACCGCGTAAATAAACAAGCGAACGCAAAGTAAATAACGACTTAAATCGCCTTTGCTTCCCAATTTCAGAATTGTAATGATGTTGGGGCTTTACCGGGAAAGAAGACCTCGTGTAATAAAAATGGGGTAGTGATATTACCTAAAATGAAATTACGGAGAAAATATTGGAGGAGGGTATCGAAAAGGACGATTCTAATCAAACAACCTAAATAAACCATTGTTCTATTTTCCGTCCTTTCCTGCCAATATTTGCAGATATAAATTTTGTTATCCCATAAAATATGAGAGAGCACTTGTCATATTACCATCTATTTGACATCATGGATTCGTCTGAATATATGGACTTCTTCAGATCTTATCATTGTTAGTGATAATTTGATCAAATGTACATATCGTTAAAGGTGACTAATGACTTGGTGAAATTATAGAGTTACATAAGAGACCTTTGATGCACAAGGGAATTATTGATTTCTTTTAAGAATCGCGGCCAATTTTGGCGTTCTTGGCATCATGTAGATTATATTAGAGTTAACTTATTTCAGAGGAGAGTCTCCTTTCACCTATCCATCATTTCCACGCTCGACCCCCAGCAAAACTAAAGAGAGACGAAAGATGCCTTGTCATGTCTGACAGAAAAGGACAGCGCAAAAAGAGAGATAAATGTAATCATGCGCGCTGTCTTTTTCTGTCAAACGGGGCATGGTATCTTTCGTCTCTCTTTAGTTTTGCTGGGGGTCGAGCGTGGAAATGATGGATTATATGTATCTACATGATATTGTAACGTTGAGCGTTTAGAGGCATAACATAATCAATTGATAAGGTCAGCTTAGAATTCTTGTACATGTGCCATGGCCAGGGCATGTGTATTAAAAAAACTGAAATAACAACAAACAGAGAAACTAAGCCACTGAAGAATATCTCACCTTCGAGGCCCACTATAAATATGGAAGCTTTTCGTATTGTAAGCCTGTTATCATGAGTTTTTATCATGAGCAGTTATCTATCATCAGTTATTAGGCAGTTCTTTTGGTTATTAAGAATCACACAAATGTAAGACTACAAATAAATAAATCAACTGTATAATCGCTGTGAAGAGTCTTAATCCCTTCGGGGAAAGTAACGGTGGTTATCTACAGAAGGGTAACCACTCTCCGAAAACGTTACAATATTGTGGTAAAGTACATTTCAATAGCCATTGCATTATACAAATTGGCCCAGGTCGTCCAATCTGTCTAGGCTGGCAATTGCTTTGTCAGATGTGCGGACGTCATTAGGTTTAAGAACAGAGACCGAATTCCAATGTTGCGTGATTTCAAATTCAATATAAAAGCCACGGATGGAGATAGGATCGGGGAGTTAGTTCACAGCTCCCAAACACAGTGTATCGCGACTACAGCATTTGCAGACATTCAACACCAGTCAGCTGTAGTACTGCAATTCAGTATTGTCAGCAATATACCAAACAAGTAAACAACAGAGGGACTTCTGTTTACACGTCCATCCTAACGTAGAGCCTGGTGGCCAACAATATAACTAGAATACCACGGCATATCCACGAAAATCAATGGAATGGCAATACCGGGGTCTTAGCTCATTCAGTTAAACTATGAATATTAGCAAAACATTTTATATACATAAGTTATACAAAATTTCCTATAGTTTAATTTATTATCTAACTAACTAGACAAAATTACTGAAATGGCGGCTCATTTGCAAAATCGTTGAAAAAATGCTAAGAGTAAACCTCCATTTTACAAGAAATCCCAACGAATCTTTATGTAATTTAGAAAAGAATTTTTTTCCATTGGAAAACAAACGTTTTCATTAATTGTTTATTGTAAAAATATTACATTGTTTTTGGGTTGTTATGTATGTTTTGTGTGTATAAAAACCCCGTACAGGTGTTCTGTATGTTTCATTTTATAAAACTAATAATTATTAGATAGCAAGTTAAAATTGTACACGGAATAACTGTATTTGAAACGAAACATACGGCGTAATGGTACTTATCAACTGAAATACAGCGGAAAAGGTACTAACTACTATTAAACAATGTTGGTTATCACAGCAACCAAAAGGAAAAAAAAATATTGACAATTGCACAGCATCTAATTCTACTAAATACGTGTGCAAAAAGAATGTTTATTATATGTCGTATTGCGATAGGTTCTTAAACAATAAAAAATTAACAAGTATAACAACAAGTAGTAGAACAAGACATAGGATACATATGATACAACATATATATTCCTAAACATATTATACGGGTTTAAACTATTACTAAAATGGCCTATCCTCAAACGCGCGCGATTTGGTATATTTGAGGTTATGATTGTAACTAGAATTATATTTACACTATGAACTGATTTATTTAAAGACAATAAAACAGTTCACTTCCCTGTCAAACTAATTTTTATGACTCAGTTATAAAGTTTTATTTAGCTGACACCAAAACCACAGAGCAACGACATGACTAAGCTGTACGATACACATAAATGCGCTACGGGTTGCAGAACATAATGCACACTATAATCTCCCCAGGGCGCATTAAAATTTTCTCATGGCACAATTTAGATTATTGAATGCTCTTACCAAATTTTCAAATGCTGATTTATTAAAACTATTGAACATATATATAATTTTAATTTACAATTATTTTTTGAGATGCACATTATATTTTTATAGATGTATCGACTGTATTGCACATTTATTTATTTTAGTGCACAAATATATTATGAAGGGAACATTCAAACATATAACCGTACAATTATTTATTCTGATGCACATATTATAAATATATTGCACATTTATTTTTTAAATGCTCAAGGCATTTTTTGCATTGCTCAAATATTTTTGTAGTGGTCAAATGTATTTTGTATTGGTCAAATATTTTACCAAATGCTTACATCAAACGCACGTTTCATTTTATATATTGCACAAATAATTTGGACTGAAAAAGTTAACTGAAAATCCCGTGAAGCTTCGTAACACAACGTTGTATTAACTTACATAATTGGCGAATGCGCCGGTGATCCACAAAAACTATTCCGCTATTCCGGATGTTATTTATGCAACCAGAAATCATAAACGAAATAAAAACATTTTCCGCTCGTGAAAAATGGAACAGGCAGTAGAATCCTAACGTTCAAACGAAAAACCAGACCATCTGGAATCGTGCGATTGAGAAAAATTGACGGGAGTATATCTTGACAGCGTAGCGCGATTTGAACAAAGGGGGCGCTCTGGTCGCCCTACGTAACGTATTGCGATAAAACATCGGCTTCTGTCCGTATAGCGTCGTCTAAAATATTGGGCTACCCTTAAATATATGCGACACCGAGTAGTGGTGCTTTATATAGTGGCCTAGTTATTTGTCGTCCTGTCACCATGGCCCTTGTCGATGTTGCGCTGATGTTATTGACACAGTATGGTATAGAACGTGACATTTTAGCTTAGTACTCATCAGTATAAATTAGCGCTTGTCGAGTACACTGAAAATTTTAACTTTTCGTGCTGAAAGTTTGTACAAAGTAGAACATTTCAGATGCATGTATACCGGGTGATAATTTCTTGGGATACTCTTGAGGTTAGTGTGACTTTCTTGGAAATGCCATCATTAAAATTTTAATTATTTAGTTAGTTGTGTAACAATTTCAAACAGGATTGGATTCTGAATACAAAAACATATCGATCTTCTATTTTCATCACCAGCGCGCCGAATAATAATTATTTATTTATTAATCTCTGTGGCTGTGAATTGGTGAAAATGTCGAAATTGTCAAATAAACACTAACTTCGATTGTCTAGCGTCTTTTGAATGGCTTTTGGCCAATTTGTGCGTCACCGTTTTGATGAAAAACAGTTGTATATTTTATTATTAGTTATATTATTAAGTATGAACGAAAGACTTTTTTAAAATTATAAATAAAAAAAACATTGTTTTAATGCAATGTAAACAACAAATTAAATAAGAATTAACAATATGCAACAAATAATAAAAAGCAATAATTATAATAATACTAGAAAATATCAGGCAACAACATCAAATAGACAACTGTCAAATAAGGATGTTAGGTTTATCCATAGTTGACGTTGACTGTGATTATTTATCGATTTCATTTTCTATTTCACTGCTTTAACGACATATCCACCCTACGGTTTTTAGCAAAATATCGAGTATTTGGTGTCATTGCAAGCGGAAAAATGTTTTAATTGAATAATCATGGTGTATCCATGAAGACACGGGCAAAAAATCTCATTGGCCAAAAACCAATCGGCCAGCAATATATTCAGTTCAATTCTGTATCACGGTTCCTATTTCGGTTGCTACTAAAGTGAATAGGGTATTACAGTCATGTGGAAATTTAAGCAAAAGCGTGTATTAAGAGATTTTACAGTATATAACCCGAAATTCTGTTAAGTTAAAATTAAATTACATTCAGAATTTGTTGAGAAAATGACAATTAAAATTTGAATTTTCCGATCACTGTCGTGATTGGCCTAGTGTAGAATTGGCAACGTAGCCAAGAAATTGATCAAAACCTAGGGAATTTTCTTGCAACTGTGTTTGCACCGCTGTTTGTTTGTATGTGTGTTGACAAACTTTCACGGCAGTATTTACAGCATTTACAGCGTTGATTATGGATGGTGTTGATATATTAAAAAGTCACTGATCACCTAACCTCAATGCACTAACGGTAAACAGAGTGACCTACGCAAGACCTACGCGACTGTTGACAGTTTGGCACCACAGCAACATAAAATAACTATGCGCGACGTTGTCAAGTTTCGCATTATAATCCCTCCTTGTGACGTCACAAGTAGGATTTTTATTTGAATTTCAAAACGCGTTTTCTCCTATATTAAAGCATTGCTTGTCATTTTACGTGTGAAAGGGTGATGCTAACCTTACCTACTTTGTAATACAACAGAATTTGAAAAGTGCCGTAATACCCTATTGTTAAAGCTCAAGCCTTAACAACTTTCATAGCAACTGATTCCAATTTGTCAATTCTGTAAGAACTAATTTTTCCACCGTTCCTAAATTTCTTCATCTACGCAAGTAGTTATTAACAAAGTTCCCATAATACCGGCTATCTGATATACGTCTGTATACGTCAGTGTACGTCAGTTATGGTGGGTTTTCGAAACATTAAATGATCAAAAACTTTGGCACCTAAAAGCCATCTTAAACATTAAATGAGCAATTTACTAGGTAGTATGGAGCCGGGCAGTATACCCGGATACCGAAATCTTTTCGATTTCATTTGAACATTTCCGGGAAGAATAAATTTGGGTTAGAATGCCCTTATCTTACAAAATAAACATTCTCGTTCTAGGCATGAAAACAAGAAACTTCGACGTATCAATGTAAAAGATATCACCATTTGCATAAGGAAAATACTGTAGAATACATTACAACATAACAGTAGAGCGTGTTGATACGTTTTGAATGTCTTTCTAATGGTTCACCGATATATGATTGGAGGTTATTAGCTATAATAGTCTCTACAGTAGTATTGTAGATAAATTAACGATCACATTGATATTCCAAATACGGCAGCGGAAATACATATTATGATAACAGAGATGAAGATAAAAATAACGCTCTCAGGAATGCAGTTATAACTTAAATATTTACAAGGTAAGGTAAAATTTGTTCTTATTCTACAAATAACAACAATAACGAATGTTGTTTTGCAGATGATTCATGTGAGATTACAGTTTTTATGGCTGCGAAATCGGAGATGAAATCGGAAAATAATTTTATGCAGACTGGTACATTGTTATAATTTGAAAATATGTATGTCTATACAAAATCTAATAAAAAATCAAATCTCAACAGTTTGGCATATTCTTTATTTAATTAAGTAAATCATCAATCATAGCAAATTGTATTTTCGATGTGTATTTCCGCAACTGTATTTGGAACATGAAAATTATTATACTTTTTCTGCAATTATTACTATGGCTAATGAATCGATGCACTCATCAATGCACTCTACTACGGTTCTGCAGGGCTTTCCGTATGCAAAATGATTTAGGTGACATCTTTTGTATAGATACGTCGAATTTCCCAGTCGATATGAATTCATAAGTCTATTGTTTTCCAGTCCAGCCTGAGTTTGTCTGCTGTGTAAGATGCACCTAAGCAATCATTTTCAATCATCTTGATTGAAAATATCACACAAATGAATTTGAAATTTCCGTAAAAGCCGGAAGTTGTACTAACTTCAGGACTATCCCAAAAAATGGCATTTCTTGTCCACTAGCACTTCTCAAAATTCATTCGTCCCGCGTCTTAAATGTAGAAAATAAGCGGACGTATCTATGGCGTGGGTCACACGGTATATAAAAGTTTGAACCGAAAGATCTACTCGATCACAGCGTTTAAACTAAAGTTGACTACCACTTCCGGTTTACGGAAAATCCATATCACAAAAAATGTGTCGTTTTCGCTCGTTACCAAAAACTAATTGTATAGCGATTTTTGATTATTGTTAACAGTCCTTCAAATTACAACAATCAAGTTCGCAAATTACATATCTAACACATAATGGCAGGAGCGATAGATGCGAATAACCACCCTGTATATTCCTATTGGGATTAAATCGCGAAAATAATAAAATTTACAATTTTATAACTTTGACACATTTTCAAGTCCCATGGTGAGGAAAATCGATTTTCGCAGTATCACGGGCATTACTGTCAATAAATGTAACGCCGATAATTTGATTTGCGCCTCGGCAGAAAATCGAATAAAACCTTTTTATGATTATGGAAAAACGTTGTTCATATTTTATACCATAATGCCCCTGACACGGTTGTAGCTGGCCAATACAGATTGCATTTTGCAACAGAGTGAGGGACAATATTTTCTGGGAATGCCGCATATTGTCTGCATGTTGCCGTAGATAAGCTAGCTTGTGTGTTTTGCTTACCTTCGAAAGTAACGTTTCTGAGGTACTTCAAAAGTTCAGCTCCTTTTGTTGGCTTCATGGAGTCGCACACGCCTGGTTTCCCCCCACACAAATCGCGATGCATATCCCTGAAACAGAAAAAGACTCCTTTGTAGAAACATTTTTAGGTTACGGCATATTCTTATCAAATGTAGGGCAGCGCTACGCTTCTCCAGTTCTGAAAGGAGACACTCATTTATTTTTTTTTAACATTTTTCATCGTTTTCTATCTTTTAATATGGCTATCGATTTGTTGGAAGAATCATCAAACATGAAGATATGTTTTATTTCGCTTATAAGCCCGCTATTATGCTTGCGGTTTTCACATCGCGTCTTGCACTAGGTTTACACCTAGGTTTATTTGTGCTTGTTCTTTATTACGTTACACGATGAAAAAAATGATCACGAATTTCAGCGCGAAATATTTTAACAAAATATAGGGACTGGTGCCAAATTTGGGTTATTGAAGATAATTGTGAAGATTAACATTATTTACAATAAAGCAAGATATTGTAAAAAAGAACGATTACATATATTTAAAAGAAATTGTAGGGTGTGGCTGTGATGGCCGAAAATGCCATTAATCATACAGTTAAAGCATTTATATAAAACAATAGAAAAAATAGGGGTTGCTCTTAAAAAAGCAATGGATGGTCAAAAATTGATGTCGCTATAAAAATACGAACTAAAAATATTAAACATTTCAATTTAGTGGATGTGTTCCTATGGGCGCCGTTACAAAATTCTCCAGGGGGGGGGGCAGGATTTTGTTTACTAACAAAGGGTGACAGTGTGAACGACTATGCTATTAATTATTTTGTGGCGTTTTCGTCTTATGTTATTTGTTGTAAATGATATTGATAATTAGAGACATTTTTCTTATTTGTTAGTATTCTAAACTGAGATACAACAAACATGAAAGTAAAAAAAAATAAAAACGTCAAACGTAAAACAAATCTCCGTTGCTTTTATGGTTGTCTCATTTTTACACATTATTTTATGTTATTAGCCACGGTTGTGACCCCTGTATGCTCGACAACGTACCTATAGCACATTGATATTAAGTGAATGACAAGAAAATTTGCTGCCATTTTTATCGTTAATTAATGAGTCATTAATAATTGTTATTAAGAATTGTTTGTAATTATATATTTTTTTTCAGAATCATTGACCGTTTATCCTAGAATTTAAAATTTGGTCTCATTGACAACCAAGGTTACATAATCTTTATTACTTCTTAATATACTGAAGTAAGTATTGTTAATTTCCTATAAGAATTTCCAGCTCATGTTCATCGAAGGCGTAATGTATAATGAACAATTGTCACCTTTCAATAAACACGATTATAGACTTTTCAATGCTGCCTATTTTGTCTGTATTTTCGGTTTTAAATATTATCTCTCAATAGTTCGAGTGACTGCATTGGCAACCACTCTGGCAACCACTAATATTATCGTGTTTCTCCTGCTTATGATGAACACGAGCCAACAATTCCTATAGCAAATTAATAAACCATGCGAAGGTAATATTAGTTGGCCTCAATTGTAGAGAAAGGAGAATGAACAACAAAAAACGCAATGGATCATTTCATTCTATAATCGTGTCAATCGAGCATCCGAGAAAAGGTTTTAATAACAATTTGGTAAACAATAAAACGGCGACAAAATTATTTTAAAATTTCATCGCACTAACGAGAAACGCTGACTAAATATACAGGGTGTCTCACGGAACTGGTACATTAGAAGTTTCTCATGTTCTACTATTGCTGGAAACTTGAAATTTTGGAATTACAATTTACTCAATCTGAACTCTTCACCTAAAATATTCTCAAGTTAACTGTCACGTCCGGTCACCGGAAGTCGGTATCAACTTCGTTATTTTAAATGGAATGATATAATTTTTATTGTATTTGTGGTTTCTACGTATCAAAATATATCATTTTTGATAAGGTTTCCCTATACCTAAATATCACCATCTTTGAGTTTTTTTGATTTTACTAACTTTTTGGTGATTTTCGCGGTTACGTTTAAAATTAAATATCTCGGTTATTATTGAAACTAGAATTTTCATGATTGGTGGTCCGAAACTAGAAACATAACCAAATAAGACGATGTTTAGTTCATCATGGTACCTTATACAGGGTGTTCAAAATTTACAACACAACAATTGAATTTTCAAACGTAAAAAACTTATTTTTTCAAATGGAACACCCTGTATACCGATACACCATTCGATAGGAACTCTTATTCCCTATCAATCAATATAAGGGTTCCCTATATCTAACTTTAATAGTTTTTGAGATATTGTCAAAATAAAAGAATCCAAACTAAATACAAAACGATTTATTCTTCATTTATAGGAATGTATAGGAACTTTGGAACAGAAAAATATTGAAAGGTTTTTTAAAACTAAAACACTATATTTGGGATATCTAACTTCAAGTAAAACTTAATTATTCTGTTCGAAATGCTGCCCGTTCTGCTCCAAACATTTTAAGACTCTTCGCTGTACTTCTGTCATCGTCGCTCTTCGGATTTGTTGTCGCGGAATTCCATTAATGGCGGCTACTACTCTGTTTCTCAATTCTTCTAGAGTATTTACTGGTGTGGAATAGACCTGACTTTTCACATGACCCCAGAAATAAAAGTCTAATGGTGTTAAATCTGGTGACCTTGGTAGCCATCGCCAGGGTCCCCTACTTCCGAACCATCTATCTTCAAACATCTGATTAAGTTGAATCCATACCGCATGCGAAGAATGTGCCGGTGCACCATCCATTTGATAAAAGCAGTCGCGTAAAACATTCAGGGGAGGATTTTCGCAAAATTTGTTCACACATCCACGCACAATTTCTAAATATCTATCACTATTTAAATTTTCATTGTAAATTTCGTATCTAATTTCGTCCCCCATTATTAAAGCAAAAACATTAAAACTAAAATTGTGTTGAACATTTTCCTGTCTTATGGCATGGGGATTTTCGGTTGCCCAATAGTGTAAATTGTGTCTGTTGATTATACCCTCCCTCGAAACTTTTGATTCGTCAGTCCAAATTATCTTTGATAAAAAGAACGGGTCCTCCTGAATTTTTACCAGCATAAATTCACAAAATTCAACTCTCCGTGCATAATCATTAGGAAAGAGTGATTGTAAAATATTGTAGGCATAAGGATGCATTTTGTGTTTTAAAAGAATTCTATGGATGGATGCACGTGATAGACCTAAAAATCATGTAAACAATTTCTGTAGAAAGTTGTACTGCAAGGCTTTTAATTATAAGCTATACCTAAATCCATAAAAGCAGCTCGCGTGGAGCTATTCCGGAAAGCAATAAAATACGCGAAAACATTTAATTCATTTTCTTCATTACCCGTAACAAGACTTGCAAAATTTTTCTGTTTTCCTACTTTTCCAAAGCGCAAAAAGTTTGACTCAATTTTCCTGAATTTACGTCTTGTCATTGGCGGTAGGTCTGGGTATCTGTGATTGAAAATTTGACATGTCCTTTCCAATATTTTGTTACATTCTCCGTGAATGAAGAATAAATTCAAAATGTCACTATTTGAATAACCGTCTGCGTTTACAAACAAACATCTGTCAAATGTAAAGACCTATCAAAATTAAGGTAGCAGTGTATTAGCGGCGACCACCATCGTGCGTACACGATAAATCCCGAGCACTGCAAATGTGCCAAAATAAGACATGAAAAGTATGAATATATCTGTATTCAAATACAATTTATTATTTAAATACTGCAATTTATTAAATGCCAATTTATAAAAATGATGTTGTGAAATGTTATTGATAATGAAATAGTTTATCTGCCAAAATATGAGGGCCTCCTTATACAACCCAAGAGTATACAAAATGGAGTTAAAGAAAAAGTGTCAATATATCAAAAACTATTAAAGTTAGATATAGGGAACCCTTATATTGATTGATAGGGAATAAGACTTCCTATCGAATGGTGTATCGGTATACAGTGTGTTCCATTTAAAAAAAAAAGTTTTTTACGTTTGAAAATTCAATTGTTGTGTTGTAAATTTTGAACACCCTGTATAAGGTACCATGATGAACTAAAAATCGTCTTATTTGGTTATGTTTCTAGTTTCGGACCACCAATCATGAAAATTCTAGTTTCAATAATAACCGAGATATTCAATTTTAAACGTAACCGCGAAAATCACCAAAAAGTTAGTAAAATCAAAAAAACTAAAAAATTGTGATATTTAGGTATAGGGAAACCTTATCAAAAATGATGTATTTTGATACGTAGAAACCACAAATACAATAAAAATTATATCATTCCATTTAAAATAACGAAGTTGATACCGACTTCCGGTGACCGGACGTGACAGTTAACTTGAGAACATTTTAGCTGAAGAGTTCAGATTGAGTTAATTGTAATTCCAAAATTTCAAGTTTCCAGCAATAGTAGAGCATGAGAAACTTCTAATGTACCAGTTCCGTGAGACACCCTGTAGAGTAGAGTTGAAAAGTCTGTATAACGATCATCGACAACGAAATTGTATTATTACTATTATACGTGAACAGTTGAACGGTGAAAATACTACGTCAACAAATTATGAAACTTAAAACTAATTATAATCTATATGTATAAGCTGTATAGGAAATTAGTATACAGACCATACAGACCATAGTAGACAAATTTTTTAATGTACTCATGTCCGGAAATGTATTGTTGGAACGCTGGAGAGTCGAAAGATTGAACCAATTTTACAAACAGGATAGGAAAAATAGTGTCATGTATCATAGGATGGTACTTTTAAAACCAAATACATCTGTCTGCCGTTTTTATTATTTATCGTCTTTGGAAGGAACTAATTGTTAATCAGAACCGTGCATAGTATATGTAATAGAATGTGAACATTTGACGGCAAACGGACTTAGGTGGTAGGTTTGAGCAAACTGACTTTTCTTCCCGTACGAACTATCTATCCGACTATTTATCACAAATATTTATTTGTAATGAATCACAAAAATCGCTGGAAAATTAAGTTTTGGTAAAACAAACAATCGGATTGGATAATACCTAGCCAGTTTTCCTTCAAACTACTCCAAGCTTTGTATCCTCTGCATTGTGGCTTTAAAGGTGATGTATTTGTAAATCAAGACGACCATTCTGTAGAGCATTATTATATAAAGTTGTTAGGAAAAACTACTAAACTTAGACCATAAAAACAAAAAATCATTGCCAAAATATGTCCCGTTTCCGTTTGTCGAAATGTTGAAACGCGACTAACCCACAGTATAATATTGTCTTATTTATCGTCTTATCGTCTTATTTATTTTAATTGCTATGCTTAATGTATTTTACTTATTTCTACACCTATACTGCACTTACTTACACCCTCTATATCTAATTTTATTATAGCAAGAGCAACAGAATGCTTAACGAAATGAGAACTTGTTTTAAAATATAAAATATGTTACAATATGCTACAAATACATCGAATTGAATTAATTATTTTCAATGCTATTTGAAATTCAATAGAAATTGTCAGATTCAAAAAATATTTTTACTTTATCATACGCAGTATTATAAAGTATTGTAATCGTGCCGAAAAAAAAAATTGAGATTTTAGCGGAAATAGGTCTTTTTGGGTCCCCTGAACATTTTTGACCAAGGTACAAAAAAATGTCTGTGTGTGTGTATGTGTGTGTGTATGTGTGTGTGTATGTGTGTGTGTACCCGATTTTTGTTGAGACGATTCCGGAGAAACTACTAAAGGTATCGGGACGAAAGTTCATATTTAGAAGTTGCATGACTAAACTTAGAGCTGAAAAGCTTTTGGTTCAAAAAGGCCCAAAGGAACTGATAGTTTATTCTAAGCCTTTTTCAAAGATTTTGCAAATGAGCCGCCATTTCTGTAAGTTCGTCAAAATAGTTAAATAATAAATTAAAGTAGAGGAAATTTTGAATAATTTATGCCTATGTCATTTTTTTGTAAAATTAATAGTTTAGCTGCAAGAGCAAATTCCATATGATCGAGATGGGTCGCATCTGCATTGATAAGAAAGTACATAGTAGCCTGGATTTGACAAATATTTTTTTTGTACTGTCACCACAGAAATGTCTATGGTTGTCACTTTTTTGTGCTGTCACACTCGAAAACAGCTGATTTCATTAGAGTATGCATCAGAGGTTGAAGAACCGCTATGGAACGTTGCCGCTCTAGTGGGGCAAACTCCGGCAAAGTACAAATAAATTTCAAATACAATAAGATCACCAATTTGATTGTTTGTTGATAAGAAATATCAACCCGTCTTTATATCTAATTCTATAAACGATAAATTGAGAAAATTGTAAATAAAGTATAGCGATGAGTGTAGTTTTATTTTAGTATGAATTCACATTCTTATTTTATAAGGGGCGGAGAAATGGGATTGCCTTATGGTCGATTGTCCATAGATCATTTCTGAGTATTGCACCAAAGATATGTAATGTATTTCTGGTTTATCTGAGGAAAGCGGGGGTTAACGTGTTGGTTGTACTTTTGTTGGACAGAGATATGTTTTGCAGCCATTCAAGGGAATTTATTTGTTCGATGAGTCAATACTCATCAATAGTCGTCAATACTGGGTTGGTGTAGTTTGTGCTCTGGTTTCGCAATCTGTATTATATTATTTGTTAATTTTATATTTCTTGGGCTTCGAGCGTATGTGTACTCATTAAATTAAAGCCACACACATGTGTTAATTCAATGCTGTGGCATGTCTAACCGATCGTTATTCGCTCATTTTGTATTGTGTTTTTCACTTTGTATAGTGTTTTTCTTTTTGTGAATAAAGATTTATTATTGTTATTATTATCGGTCAAATCCTGGCTAACTAGCTTTTATTTTAATGCAGATACAACCGATCTCGATCAAATAGAATCTCATGTACTATTCATTTTATAAATAGTATGATAAAGTCATGTGCCTGGCCACATCAGATTTTTTTGTTTAAATTACAGCAGTCAGAATTCATTCGTCAATAATAATCCGAATATTTATATTGTATTGTATTCACCGCATTTCGTTCGGTTTAGTTCATCGACTATCATGTTTTTCAATATAATTGGTTTTCGTTTTATGTAGCGGTTAATCTGTAAAACATTTTCGACTGTCCGGAATGACGACTGCATTGAATGCGTGCGCGTGTTTTATCGTAATATCGCACTTGGCAAATATTAATTAATCCAGTGGCAAACAATCGCTTCACTCGTAGCTGAACCGAATGAATTAGTTTTGTATTTGCATATAGAATGGGATAACCGAATCCGGGAAGCACCGACATTGACGAGATGGTGCATGAACGTTAAATTTAAATAGCAGGGCACAGCTCTATAAATCGGTATAAAATATGACGAGTATACGCTTTTTGTGTGCTTTATATGCTTTATTAAAACGATCGTTGAATAGAGAATAAAAACATCATACAAGCAGTATACCTTAACGTGATGTTTTCATGTTGTTTATGGTGATTTATTTATCAAACTACAATTCTACTAAACTTGACCTCTCTTACTTATCCACTAAATATTATAGGACGGAATTCCCAAGAGTTCTGAACACTATGTGAAGATTTTTATAATTCTACAATACGGTGAATGATGATGAGAACCAGCTTATCCCCGAAATTAGGAATGGTTGTAAAAGTGTCTTAAAACTTGTTCTGTATTTAATACCCTTATTCTCCAAGAACCACGCAACAGAATATGAACTTATATAATGTCAATGATAATGTGGATAAAGACATTTAATATCAATTATTAATGAAGTAAAATCCAGGAATGCAAGTTATATGTTCATTAGATATAAGAATATTATAATCACATTATTGTTTACTCTTATCATTAGGGATAATTCGGGTGCATCAACTTATTGGTTTACCCTCAGTGTTTACTGTACTTGTGGTCGTGTATGCAAATGTTTGACTGAGTTGTACTCTGTTACATTTGGACATTGGATTTGTTTGATGACTATTAGACTTGGAACTTGAAGATGATGAAATTGTAATTAAGAGTATTTATTGTTCACGATATAAATATCGGGAACAGAGATCATTCAGGATGGTAGTTAGACTTTAAACGGTTGGTTTGCTCGTGGTAGTGGAACTTATGTTCTACTACCACGGGCTACAAGTGGACCAAACAATTATTGAAACAATAAAAGTTCTTCACCGAATCTGTCGTCTTTTTTATTTCGAATACTTAATTGGCGCAGTCGGTAGTTCTTCGCAACACTACGAATCAAACTCTTCGGTAGTGGTCCGTATCAACGGTTTGTGCGAAAATAATTCGAACCAGCGACAGAACGAGGGAAGTAACTTGACGGAAAGGAACCTATCATCGGATCCAACCAGGACCTACAATTGGACCTGAAACTACAAAAGAACAAAGGACGATGCGAGACACGTGGCTGACAGTTCAAGTATTACTGTAAGTACGAGAAAGTTACTAATGGCGATTCCCTTGCCCTTATAAACCTTAAAAATGAACACTTTTGCATCTGCACGATTGAACCCTGCACATGAGTACGTACATCCATACTCAGTGAAGGATGTAATTTCCTCCGCTTCTGCTATCATACCAAACTTCGATGGAGATCCGATGACGTTGTCCAACTTCATACGAGCCTCGGAAACCCTTATCAACACGTACGCTGATAGACACAATGAAGCAAACATCATTAACGCGTTTCTGCTTGTATATATACGCAAAAAACTCGTAGGACGAGCCGCTCGATTAATGGGAATCCGACATGTCCACACCTGGGAAGAACTGTGCCGCCAACTCTATTCAAACTATCAGGACAGCGATAGGGACCTCAATCATGAAACCAAGAAATCACCCCGGACTCAGGAAATAAAACGCAGAACGTAGATCGGTCACAGGCGAACGATACCAACCAAATTAAAATTGACCAAAACTTTGAAAAGTGATACTCTCTCTGTCTTAGACCTATAATTAAGCAACAGGCTGCAAGATAAACCTATTCGAACGGCGCGGCGGAGCCAGGAACCACCAATTGATCAAAATCTCAAACGGTGACTTGACTTCGCTATAGGATCAAAAAGAAAGTAGCAAATAAACGAGAACCCAAGCCCAGAGAAGTTGGGGGCAGCGACAAATGTTGCAAAGAAAACCAAAGCCGATGTCAACTCACAGGGCTGCGGGGATAAATATTTCATGCTGTGCGGCGAAGGACCGGGAAAAACACTAAAACGATCTAATTCTCTTCGAGGTACCCGTCATTGGCCATAGAATTTAAGAAACGGCCAAAGGATCAAACTCTCCAGAAGGTGCAAACTGTGTGAGGAAAAACGTCAAAGCAATCAAAGTCTTGTCAAGACGCTCACCGGTGTTATAGTTAAGAAAAGCCAAGAAAGGCAACAAATTGAGGAAAGCCATGAAAGGCAACAGATTAAAAAGGAAGCCAAGAACGGCAACAAATGAAAAAGAAAGCCGAGAAAGGCAACAAATTAAAAAGAAAGCCGAGATAGGCGACACATTAAACAGAAAGCCGAGAAAGGCAACTAATTAAATTGAAAGCCAAGAAAGGCAAGTAATCCAGGTCTAAGATTAATCCAGGTCTAAGATGGGGTAGCAAACCAGTGAATGGTAAGTAGATATAATTCACGGGGATTGGACCACAACAGTGCAAAAACTTCAGTGCAACATCGTTGACAGTTGTAACTGTGGTCGCCATCTGTCGGCTGGTAGCGTAATGAAGGTTTTGGCATGCCGTATGGTGGTCGGATAGCACATTAGGTTTGTGTGCGCCATCTGTCGGTCATTTTGAGAATTCGGTCGTTTTGTGTACCATTTATTGGTCATATTGCGAATTGTTGCGCATGCGTGTCATCTGTTGATCTTTTTTTTGTAACATTATTTAAATTTAATTAAAAAATACCCTTGTTCGGCCATTTTGTGAATTATTTGAAAATGTTTGCGCACGCGCCGTCTGTCAGTCGTTTTGTGTTGTAATATTTTTACTTAATTAAAAAAGTACCTTCTGAATATTTATAATTAAAAAATACCATTGAATTTTTTTTGTAGCATCGCGCTCTATCTGTTCATCGTTTTTCTTGTATTTATAATAATTTTTTTAAATGCGTTTGAGTAGGCTCGAACCGTTAGTCCGATCACGTTACAGGTAGACCCATAAGAAAATTAGCAGCAATTGTTTTTACTGAATGATACGTGCCATTTTCGAACCAAAAGTCAGCCATTTTGAACCGGAAGTCAAACCGGAAGTCATCCATTTTGAACCAGAAGTCGGTCATCTTAGGCACAACGAATCCAAGTCGACCATTTTGAACCGGAAGTAGTCCATTTTGAACCGGAAGTCGTCCATTTTGAACCTGAAGTAATGCATTTTGGCACAACGAACCCAAGTCGGCCAATTTGAACCGGAAGTCAACCATTTTGAAGCGGAAGTCAAACCGTTAGTCCCCCAGTTCAAACCGGAAGTCACCCAGTTCAAACCGGAAGTCTGCCATCTTGGGAGCAATGACCTCAAGTAAACCATTTTGAACCGGAAGTTGGCCATTTGAACCGGAAGTAATCCAATTTTAAGCGGAAATAGGTCATCTTGGGCGCAATGAACTCAAGTTAACCATTTTGAACCGGCAGTAGACCATTTTGAACCGGAGTTTACCGTTACCCTAGTATTGTCAGTATTTCACTTTCATCCTAAGAACGAAACCCTACAAATTTAGTAATATGACGTTTGTTACACATAAACTTAATTGTCGGTGTACAATTTTGATGAAAAAAAATGTGACCAAAACGCCCATATTAGTATATTAACTTTTTTATATACCGATGACCTTTATCGATTACGCATTGTAAATTAACAAAGTAATAGTACGGAATAGATGCCAATGCATCAACCTCGAATGAGACCGGTTTCCAGCTGTACGGGTATATGTGTGTTTTGAACGGAGAATTTATATTCGTAGAAACTTGCAAGTACAAATTAATTAAAAAACAGAAAACTAAAATTTTAAAAGGCTTGTCTCAAATCCTTGTGGTAATTGACCCTGAAGTTCTTCTGGTAATCGACTAAGTATTTCGTTTACTGAAAAAAGCACTTGTTTTAATTTTTTGTTGTTGTCGGGTTAGTTTCTACAACGGACTTACCGGAGTCCATTTTGTTACAGAACTAAACTCAACCATAATTTGCTGGCTGGTTTTTATAGTACGTTTGCGAGGAAAACGGCAACCTTACTTTCTAACGGCCAGCGTAATTGATAAAACGCGATATACGACTATACTTGAATTGCATCATACACAATGCAAATTGAGTTTGAATTCCATTATTTTTTAAATACAATGCCAAGACGGCAATATGTGAATTAATATGCTATTTACAATTAACATTTTTTTGTCAGTTTAAGAACTAGACACATGCCATCTACTCGTCATTTTGAGAATTAATTTTTTAAATTTGTTGCGCACGCACCATTTTGAAAAGCAATGAGAGTTCCAGCTCAATTTAACGGATTAATTTAAAGAGGTCTAAATTCGTTTTACTTCCGGTCCAGGTAGATGACGTTGCAAAAATTGCCAATATATTAGGAGTATCATAGAAAAATCATCAGTATCAATAAGCCATTGAGTTGAAGACAATTTAAGCTTTTCCCACTCTTTCCACTACTATTACTAGTCGTCATGGGTGTTTCTTATTATATACGGTACGTTTTCTTCGATAACAACGGTAAAATATTGAAGCTGGATACTCTGGAGTCATACAAATTCCAAAATTTTGGACAGAATGTAAATATACCTGCCGGAGCAACGCTAATTAGAATAGTTGGTTTTCATGAAGAAGACGAAGACGATGACATAACTGTTTATTCTGATTCCCAGTCTGAACTGGACGAAGGTGAAATAGCTGATGACGAGGAACGCAGCGATTAAACAAACAAAAATTGTTATGAGAGAAACGTTTTAAATACACAACTAACCAAAATGAGTGAATTTGAAGAATCAGGTTGGAGTCTAATAGAAATTATACATCTTAATGTGAATATAAACTATTATTAACCGATAACAGTTGGATTTTTTATTGAAATACCCTTAGATATTAGTAGAAAAAAGGGTGTATTAAATATCAAAAATTAAGATGAGTTGAGTTCCAGCTCAATTTGACTGGTTAATTAAAAGGGGTCTAAATTCGTTTTACTTCCTGTCCAGGTAGAAAGAGATAGCTATAGTCAGATGGTTAGTATGACAAGGATAGCTGATATCGATGACATCATTACGAGAGACAATCTTATAAATTGCGGTCACAATTGCTATAATTGGAGCGTTTTCTGTGAACTTCCGGTTTTAGCGATACATCAAGATATTCATTGGAGATTGTCAGTTTAGTTTGAGACTTGCATCATGGAAGTCATACAGCAATTCGCCCTGAACGATTACCCAAGCACCATGGAACTACAGGAATCTATAACTCCATCACCAACAATCCTAAACGGCTACCCGAAGACTTCACCAGCATCCTCGGATGGATCTAAGAAACCATATCATTGTGAAGCTTGTGATAAAAGTTACACCTGTCGAAATAATTTAACACGTCATATGAAATCTTGCCACAATAACACTTATACAACGTATAACTGTTCACAATGTGAGAAGAAATATATGAGAGCTGGAGGGTTATCTCGACATATGAAGAAGTTTCATCAATCAACCATAATAAATCGATGGATTAAAGACGTCAATTCATTGGGAATAGTATCAATCTACTAAAAAATCTTTGCATGCAATGACTTGAAGTATGTTTTACATGTAAACGAATGGAATAATAAAGATACTATAAAGAAATAGTTTTTTATTATCATCATAATGCTTACAATAAATGCACCAGTTATTGCCAGGCTTTTCGAAATTCAATTGTTTGACGGTGTTTCTGGCCATTAAATATTAACTGTGACTCATTGCTTCTGAAATTTATATATAAAATATTACCGTTACCCCAGTATTATCAGTATTTCACTTTCATCCTAAGAACGAAACCCTACATATTTAGTTATATCACTTTTGTTAGACATAAACTTACATTGTTGATGTAAAATTTTGATATTCGAAATGTAACCAGAACGCTCTTATTAGTATACCAACTTTTTTATATACCGACGACCTTTATTGAACGCCGGAATCGATTACGCATTGCAAATTAACGAATTAATAGTACGGAATAGATGCCAATGCATCAACCTTGAATGAGACCAGTTTCCAGCTGTACATTTGCATTTACATTTGCATGTGTGTGTGTGTTTAACGGAAAATGTATCTTCGTATAAACTTGCAAATTAAATAAACAACAACAGAATCGATTTCGAACGTTAAAACATATCATATTATTTAACACTTTCACTCAAAGTAAAAATAAACTAGCTGGTCCTATCGTCACGCAATAATAATAAAAGATTTATTCAACTTTACCCAACACCGTTATCCATGTCGGGCATCACATTATTGTAATTGCTTGGAGAATGCATTTTGCTGTTTTCTTTCGCATGAACGCAACAAAACAACCAAAGAATTTTGATGTATATAAAAAAAATTAAGGAAGCTCTAAGATGCCTTGTTTGGCGCTGCTGTCTTCATTCTAGGTAGTGAGATTTTTTAAAATAAACTGTTTTATGCTAACAGGGAATCTAAACAAACTAGAGCACTAATTTTGGTGTTTCAATGATGAACAATAATTGAAAATAAATGTAATTGTAAAGGTGAATTAGACTGTTTACGCAAAATTATGGTGTGCTTTGCACATGCCAAAGAATTAATTACAAATTGTGTGCATTTAATTTCTAATATGTCGAGAGCACGCAACAAAAACATGCCTCGTTTAACACGAACTCAATAAAAGCTTCAAATGAGCATTGACGAATTTTGATGTATATACAAATTAAGGAAGCTCCTAAGATGACTTTGTTTGACGCTGCTGCCTTGATTTTAGGTTGTGACATTTTAAAAATAAACTGTTTTATGCTTAACATAGGAAATCTAATCAAACTAGAGCACCAATTTTGGTGTTTCAAAGATGAACAATAATTGAAAATAAATGTAATTGTAAAGAGGAATTAGATTGTTTACGCTAAATTATGGTGTGCTTTGCACATTCGAAAGAATTAGTTCCGAATTTTATGCATTCGATTACTAATAGGTCGAGAGAATTTTGATGTAAATAAAAAATTAAGGAAGATCTAAGATGACTTTGTTTAACGCTGCTGTCTTGATTTTAGGTTGTGACATTTTAAAAATAAACTGTTTTATGCTTAACATAGGAAATCTAAACAAACTAGAGCCATCCATTTTGGTGTTTCAAAGATGAACAATAATTGAAAATAAATGTAATTGTAAAGGGGAAGTAGACACTAAATTATGGTGTGCTTTGCACATTTCAAAGAATTAATTCCAAATTTGTGGTCGAGAGCACGCGACAAAACCACACCGTCCTGAAACATGACTACGAAAATTTTATATATCGTCGGCCTAATTTAAAAATTGCGTATGTCCATGTTGTTAAAAATAATTTTTTTTTAATCTTTGTCTGTTGGAGCTTTTTGCTCTGTTGAATGATTTGACAGTATACATCAAAAGAATTTGATAATTATATTTACGGTGGAATTATGATTTTGATATTTACACAAAACAGTATTTGATGTTTCCTGTAAAAATTGTGTTCTTTGGATATGTACAAATTTCAAATTAACCCGACGATATGATTTAAAAATAATATGGTGAATAGGAAGAAATGGCGAGTAAATTGCTACCTAAGCAAAGCTGTCAGTCGAAAGGTATTTAATTAGGCTTATATTACTAATTAACATTGGGTGGGCGAACCAGTACCCTCACACCATATTTGAATGACTTTTTTTGTCTTAATTATACAGGATCTTTCATAATAACTTGGTGTGTCTATCCCTGTTTGACAGCAAGTGGTTGGCAAACCGTCTTGAAGGCATAAAATGTAAGAAATATGACACTACTTTCATTAAAAATCCCGGTAGTATTTTAAAAAATAAGTTTGTTTTCTCAAAACTTAAAACATACCACTTCAGACATTACTGTTAGACGATTTCTTTTTCGAAAACAAGAGTCCTTCAGTACTCAATCAAAATATCTGAATGAGTTTGTTTCCAATCATAGATGAATATAATGTCCTTTCATAATAACTTGTCATGCCTAACTCTATTTGGTGAGAAGCACTTGGTACGGTTATAAAGACCGCTATAAATATGTATATTTCTTCTTCAAATTGGTAAGTCGAGAGCTTCCAATCTAATGTGGTTAGGCAAACCAAGTTATTAGGAGAGCATGTTGTGAGGGTACTGATATTCACAATTTTAGTCATTTATTAGCTTGATTAAACATCGTTTCGACCAGGACTGCTTAATTCTACATTAGCATTTTTTCTCCATAAGTAGTGATATTTTACGAGCGTATGTTTTGTCGCTGACTCCTCGCCTACAACATTTCAATAATCTCAAGGAAGGTGTCGATATTTTAAGTCGTATGTGTAGTTTGCAGTAATGGTTTTAATGCAAAAGTGAATAATAGTATTGTCGTTGAAATGTATGTGAACTATATAGCGGCGATAGCCAAACAGATAAATTGTATCCATAACTCGGATGAAAACTATAGAGAATGATTGCTCTTTACGTTGTTGAGTGACGAAGAGAAAACAGTGCTAAAGGGACTAAAAGGACATAGTGTGGGCTGACAGTCAGGACCCGATACGGGTGTTGGACCCTCTAGCAATCTTCAAGACTATATTGATACACTGAAGATTATAAATTGTTACACTACAACGGTGTTGGGTAAAGTTGAATAAATCTTTTATTATTATTGCGTGACGATAGGACCAGCTAGTTTATTTTTACTTTGAGTGAAAGTGTTAAATAATATGATATGTTTTAACGTTCGAAATCGATTCTGTTGTTGTTTATTTAATTTGCAAGTTTATACGAAGATACATTTTCCGTTAAACACACACACACATGCAAATGTAAATGCAAATGTACAGCTGGAAACTGGTCTCATTCAAGGTTGATGCATTGGCATCTATTCCGTACTATTACTTTGTTAATTTGCAATGCGTAATCGATTCCGGCGTTCAATAAAGGTCGTCGGTATATAAAAAAGTTGGTATACTAATAAGAGCGTTCTGGTTACATTTCGAATATCAAAATTTTACATCAACAATGTAAGTTTATGTCTAACAAAAGTCATATAACTAAATATGTAGGGTTTCGTTCTTAAGATGAAAGTGAAATACTGATAATACTGGGGTAACGGTAATATTTTATATATAAATTTCAGAAGCAATGAGTCACAGTTAATATTTAATGGCCAGAAACACCGTCGAACAATTGAATTTCGAAAAGCCTGGCAATAACTGGTGCATTTATTGTAAGCATTATGATGATAATAAAAAACTATTTCTTTATAGTATCTTTATTATTCCATTCGTTTACATGTAAAACATACTTCAAGTCATTGCATGCAAAGATTTTTTAGTAGATTGATACTATTCCCAATGAATTGACGTCTTTAATCCATCGATTTATTATTGTTGATTGATGAAACTTCTTCATATGTCGAGATAACCCTCCAGCTCTCATATATTTCTTCTCACATTGTGAACAGTTATACGTTGTATAAGTGTTATTGTGGCAAGATTTCATATGACGTGTTAAATTATTTCGACAGGTGTAACTTTTATCACAAGCTTCACAATGATATGGTTTCTTAGATCCATCCGAGGATGCTGGTGAAGTCTTCGGGTAGCCGTTTAGGATTGTTGGTGATGGAGTTATAGATTCCTGTAGTTCCATGGTGCTTGGGTAATCGTTCAGGGCGAATTGCTGTATGACTTCCATGATGCAAGTCTCAAACTAAACTGACGATCTCCAATGAATATCTCGATGTATCGCTAAAACCGGAAGTTCACAGAAAACGCTCCAATTATACCAATTGTGACCGCAATTTATAAGATTGTCTCTCGTAATGATGTCATCGATATCAGCTATCCTTGTCATACTAACCATCTCACTATAGCTATCTCTTTCTACCTGGACAGGAAGTAAAACGAATTTAGGCCCCTTTAAATTAACCCGTCAAATTGAGCTGGAACTCAAATCATCTTAGTTTTTGATATTTAATACACCCTTTTTTCTACTAATATCTAAGGGTATTTCAATAAAAAATCCAACTGTTATCGGTTAATAATAGTTTATATTCACATTAAGATGTATAATTTCTATTAGACTCCAACCTGATTCTTCAAATTCACTCATTTTGGTTAGTTGTGTATTTAAGAAGTTTCCCTCATAATAATTTTGTTTTTGTTTAATCGCTGCGTTCCTCTTCATCACCTATTTCACCGTTCTGTATAAAATGTGTGTATTATACTAGCAAATATTCATAAAACTGCTAACCATGCAAATTTACTCAACTTGACACTGAAATTTTAAACCAGATTTAATATATCGATTCATGAAATAAGTTATAACAAATTAAAGTAATTAAAACTTACATTCTATTCATGTTTCTTTCAAAAAGTATGAAAAAGTTTTGTAACGTTCTGTATAAAACGTGTTTATTAAACTAGTAAAAAAATTCATTAGACTGTTAGTGAAACAAATGTACTCAACTTGTATATCGCTTCCTAAACTATTAATCGTTAGATGGTGCTGTCAACATACAACCATGTTAAAGTCTCTTATTTTGTAAATACTTATTAACTGAATATATTAACTATCCATTATAACTGCTATTATTATTACATACTTTTTGTAATGGTTTAAATTCCGTTTGATACAGTTTTTTTACGTCAACGACTTCAACGAGAAAGCTGCGCTCGAAACTTTAATTATGACAAAAAATTGTTCTCCCAAGAAAAATTTTTAACCTGTTCACCCTAATATATATGTATATATATTTTTAATTAAGATGTAACACTAATTGATGCCCGTAGATCCAAAACTACCATCACCTCGAGCGGTTACATCAAGCTCCTAAATTCAAACAAAATTGCTTTCGTTTAGGTTAGGTTTTAGATACAATTATTCTTACCGTTACTTCTTCAATTTCTGGATAGAATATACGCTCACAAATAAGTTGAGCGATGCGATCACCTTTCTTTACATCAAAAGATATCGAGGAGTGATTAAAAAGGACCACTTTAATCACTCCTAGATAATCTTCATCAATTACTCCCGCTATAAATGATTGTTATGTCAGTTATACGAATCAAATCGTTTTGCTCATTATATTACCTCCTACGTTGATAAAATTCTTAACCGCCAAGCCGGACCTTGGGGCAATTCTTCCATAGCATCCCTCGGGTAATTCAATTTTGATTCCGGTATTTATAATTTGCTTACCGTTTGGTTCTACAACACAATCGTAAACACTCCTCAAATCATATCCTGCTGATTTGATGGACCCCTTGGTAGGGGTGTACGCATGAGGAACAACTTTGGTAAACTTGAGGACGGGCTTTACTATGTTTTCTGAAGACATTTTGACAGAAATGTTGATTTTTCTATTTCTCCAGCGTTGAACACTACATACACTAAAGTCACTAGTCATGGAAGGATTTTTACTTTGATATTTATACTGCCTATTTCATGTCAATGTATATATATATATATCTTGTATTTAAAAAAGAATTAAATTCAAACTCAATTTGCATTGCGTATGATGCAATGCAAGTATAGTCGTATGTTGCGTTTTACCAATTACGCTGACCGTTAGAAAGTGAGGTCGCCGTTTTCCTCGCAAACGTACTATAAAAACCAGCCAGCAAATTATGATTGAGTTTAGTTCTGTAACAAAATGGACTCCGGTAAGTCCGTTGTAGAAACTAATCCGACAACAAAAAAATTAAAACAAGTACTTTTTTCAGTAAACGAAATACTTAGTCAATTACCACAAGAATTTGAAACAAACGTTTTAAAATTTTACTTTGTTAATTTGCAATGCGTAATAGATTCCAGCGTTCAATAAAGGTCATTGGTATATACAAAAGTTAATATACTAATATGGACGTTTTGGTTAAATTTTTTTTTCATCCAAATTTTACACCGACAATGTAAGTTTATGTCTAACAAACGTTATATAACTAAATTTGTAGGGTTTCGTTCTTAGGACGAAAGTGAAATACTGACAATACTGGGGTAACGGTAAACTCCGGTTCAAAATGGTCTACTTCCGGTTCTTGTTCTTATGGGTCTACCTGTAAGGTGATCGGACTAGCGGTTGTCTTAGTTTAGAAGATATGGTGATTTTACGAACCAATGACGTCATAAGTTGTTATTTTTAGCGGGAAGCAGTTAAATGATAGCCGACTTCCATTGGCGGGAAAATTTTTAAATTTTACTATTTATAAATATTACGAACCTATTCAATGATATTTTTTAATTAGTATGTTACAAAAAAAACGAGGAACAGATAGAGCACAATACTACAAAAAACATTCAATGTTATTTTTTAATTATAAAAATTCAGAAGGTATTTTTTTTAATTAAGTAAAAATATTACGACACAAAACGACTGACACACGGCGCGTGCGCAAACATTTTCAAATTATTCACAAAATGGCCGACAGATGGCGCACACAAACCTAATGTGCTATCCGACCACCATACGGCATGCCAAAACCTTCATTACGCTACCAGCCGACAGATGGCGACCACAGTTACAACTGACAACGATGTTGCACTGAAGTTTTTGCACTGGTGTGAGCCAATCCCCGTGAATTATATCTACTATGGTAATAAATTGTCACGAGGGTCAGCCAAACAACATAGTTCTAAAGGTAGTTGGAATAAATGCATTAATTGAAGAGTTCCGAGGTGTACGGTATTGTGGAGAGAGGCATTTGTCAATTACTAAGGGGAAAATAAGAAGGGTGAACTTGCCAAGAGTGCATGATTTCCATTTAAGGGTTTTGTTGTTAACTAAATGCCAAACAGAAAATACTATATGTGTCGGGAAATGCCAGAATAATAATACGTTCATGTGTGTCCTTACCTTTTAAAAACCGGTTTAACCACATTCCAAAATTATCATTAGAATCCTCTCCCTATCAATTGGGTAAACAAAAATCTCAAACAAATTGTTTCCAAAACACCTTATATCGCTGTTGGTTAAACAGTATACTGAGGTAATAGTAGGTGGTATCAAGATATCACTAGAGGCACATTTCTGTATGTGCAACCACGAACTGGAACATCAAATCAACACGAATGCAGAGTGTAAGGTTTACGTGATATCGGTGACGGAGTGCAGGTATGAACCGATTAGTGCGTGTGATAGGTATAGTGTCCATCAAATGTTGTCAGCACTAAAGACGGTAAAGCAGTGCTATAATTAGTGAAACCCTGATCCGTAGCACGTTAATCAAACGTAATCTAGGGAACTGCACACTATGTGTGGGTAGTAGGGTTGTGAGACAGTGTAGGATGCGAGGCTGAAGTTAAGTTAATCCAGCATACGCGATAGAAAAATTAAATTAACACAGAGTTTGACTTGTATTTTGGGCTGTTAATAAGTGTAGTAGATTACTAGTAATACTGTAGTATGTATATGAATAGCTGATGAGTTAGTTCTATTTTCTAGATAAGAACGGAATATAAAATGTCTAATGATCAGATTTAAGTTTTAGTAGTTGTGATATAGAGGAATGAATAGTATGTTGTGAATATTGAAACAAGTATTTAACAATAGTCATACGGTTTGTGTTTCACATTTCTTGGAAGGAAAATGTTGTATTAAGTAAGAAAGTTTCATCAACTTGTTTCTTGATTCTATAACAATTCTTTTTTTTCTATGGGATACAGTGTTGTATCAAATGTTGAGAAGAAGAAAAAATTAACTCCACCACTAATTTAAGTAAGTTATAATTTAAACGAAGTAATCATCACGGGCAACAAAAACTCCAAGAATAACTTTTAATATCACACCAAATAGGTCTGTTGTGCGCGATTACTCTATAGGCATCAGTGTTTCCTTAATGTTTTTTCTTTCATTCACACGTTTTGCGTATCTTTATTAAGAGTATATCAAGTCCATTTCTGGGGGGAATCTGCAGGTGCAGGAGCTACCTGCGGAGGAACTACCGCTCCCATCTATGATATCACGGTGATCCTCCATCTGAGGGGGAGGAGTTATATGTTCATTAGATATAAGAATATTATAATCACATTATTGTTTACTCTTATCATTAGGGATAATTCGGGTACATCAACTTATTGGTTTACCCTCAGTGTTTACTGTACTTGTGGTCGTGTATGCAAATGTTTGACTGAGTTGTACTCTGTTACATTTGGACATTAGATTTGTTTGATGACTATTAGACTTGGAACTTGAAGATGATGAAATTGTAATTAAGAGTATTGATTGTTCACGATATAAATATCGGGAACAGAGATCATTCAGGATGGTAGTTAGACTTTAAACGGTTGGTTTGCTCGTGGTAGTGGAACTTATGTTCTACTACCACGGGCTACAAGTGGACCAAACAATTATTGAAACAATAAAAGTTCTTCACCGAATCTGTCGTCTTTTTTATTTCGAATACTTAATTTGCACACTACACCAAGAAGATCGTACTAATATTCCAGTAGCGATATTTCATACGCGGATACAGCAAAATACACTGGCTTGACAATTATTAAAGACAGAATGCATGGTACGTTGGCCCTAATTATTTAACTTTAAAATTTAATTTTTTCAAATTAATCCTGCAAAATTTAAGTGAATATAAGGAATCCAGTTAGGGCAAGCATCACTGTACGTGCCCTATGGTACATCAAAAACAACAATCTTTATCGAGATCTTTGCTTGGAGATGGTAATTTTAAGACGGACGATTATAGTCTATTTCATCAGGATTCGAAGCTAAGCAGTAGCAGCGTATTAAAACAGTTAAGAAAACAGAAAATAGTGTCCGGCAGAATGTTGGACACATATGAGAAACATTTTGTCGAGCAATTGAATTCTTCATAAAACTGTCTGGATTCACTTAACCTTAAAATGAAAATATTAGTTGTACGTATCTGCTTGCCTCAATAGTAGATTTCACGACTGGTGGAAATTACTCATCGATTTCTACTGTTATATTCCGCATTCGTTACAGATCATTCCTATCAATTGACGTGTGTTTTAAATAATAAATTGAACGCAATAGGATTACGTTTATACCTCTGCTGTACAAATTAAATGCGCACAGCGAAAAAGTACGTATTTTCTTAGAATGACATTTATTGCCTCTAATACTGAACGTAAATATTGAATATTTTGTTCTTTTAAAAAGTTTTCGGTTTTTAGATCGGATTTTTCGCATTTTTAAACATATTCTATGATTTTTAAAGCATGGTTTTGGTTGAGATTATTGCGTGCAACGGCATTTACTGTGATCAATGTTCTGTTGCATATCCACTGAACAAGCTGCGCGCAACGTACAAATCTCACTTCGTACATTTTTTAAAGAATCATTTCCAGAACTCGTGAAATCTACACCAAAAATGGTGTTACCAAAAAGATGAAAATTGCTTAAGATTTTTACCTTTATTCATTTTACCTTCATTTTCAATAATACGCAAAGAGTTTAGGTACTTGTAAAAGATGTAGAGAAAAAGAAATATTAGAAAGACACCGTAAATGCCAGTTTGACTATAGTTAATAACCCACGATATACAGGGTATCTCACGGAACTGGTACATTAGAAGTTTCTCATGTTCTACTATATTCGGAAGCTTCAAATTTTGGAATTGGAATTTATTCGATCTGAGCTTTTCAGCTAAAATATTCTCAAGTTAACTGTCACGTCCGGTCACCGGAAGTCGGTATCTACTTTGTTATTTTAAATGGAATGATATAATTTTAATTTTATTTTTGATTTCTACGTATCAAAATACAGCATTTTTAATAAGGTTATACCTAATATCACCATTTTTAAGTTTTTTTGATTTTACTATGTTTTTGGTGATTTTCGCGTTTAAAATTGAATATCTCTGTTATTATTGAAACTAGAAGTTTCATGATTGGTGGTCGAAAACTAGAATCATAACCAAATAAGACGATGTTTAGTTCAGTGTAATATCTTATACAGGGTGTTCAAAATTTACAACACAATAATTGACTTTTCAAACGTAAGACTCATTTTTTTTTCAAATGGAACACTCTGTATACCGGTACTCCATTCGATAGGAAATCTTATTCTCTATCAAACAATATTAGTATTAGTATTCCCTATATCTATCTATAATAGTTTTTGAGATATTTTAACTTTTTCTTTAAATCCAATGTGAATACTCCCATTTGATAATGGGGGACGAAATTAGATACGAAATTTACAACGGAAATTTAAATAGTGATAGATATTTAGAAATTTTGCGTGGATTTGTGAACAATTTTTGCGAACCTCTTCCCCTCAATATTTTACGCGACTGCTTTTATCAAATGGATGGTACACCGGCACATTCTTCGCATGTGGTATCCATTCAACTTAATCAGATGTTTGACGATAGGTGGTTCGGAAATAGAGGACCCTGGCGGTGCCCACAAAGCTCACTAGATTTACAGCATTCGACTTTCATTTCTGGGGTCATGTAAAAAGTCAGGTCTATTCCACACCAGTTAATACTCGAGAAGACTTGACTAACAGAGTAGTAGCCTCCAGTAATGGACTTCAGCGACAGGAAATCCGAAGAATGACGATGACAGAAATACAGCGAAGAGTTTTAACATGTTTGGAGCAGAACGGGCAGCATTTCGAACAACATAATTAAGTTTTAATTTCAACTAGATATCCCAAATATGTTATTTTAGTTATAACAAACCTTTTCAATATTTTTCTGTTTTCCTGCTGTTCCAAAGTTGTTATATTCCTATAAATGAAGATTAATCATTTGCATTTAGTTTGCATTCTTTTATAGTGACAATATCTCAAAAACTATTAACGATAGATATAAGGAAGCCTAATATTGGTTGATAGGGAATAAGATATCCTATCGAATGGCGTATTGGTATACCCATCGGTATACCGACCTGAAAAAAATCTGATGTGGCCAGGCACATGACTTTATCATACAATGTATAACATTAATAGTTTAGCTGCATGAGAATCTATTCTATAGAGATAAATCGTAGGTATTGTCAAAGCATCAGCATTTGACACTACCTACACTACGTCATTAGAATAATAGTTATTTATGTCACAAATGCCGAAAGTACGGAATAGCGCGACGAGCGGTGATACGCCGCGTCACCGAAGGCGGAGTGTAGCCGTCGCATATGAGCGAGTCGCGCTATCTAGTTTTTGGCAGGAGCGACATCAACGTTTATTGTGTTGCTTTTTAAGAAATACGTATTTAAAAAAAAATGATTTCTGTATAGTAAATGCTAGGTTGGTACCACTTTGACGAAAGGTGCGTTCCGATTGGTAGGTAATGGTAGCTAATGGCGGTGGTAGAATACGAAATTATAGTATTTCTTACATATCGTGATAAGGACACATATTAGTTTGTATGTACATAAACATGAGTCACTACCAATTTTCTATTGGAAATACTATAACGGCGTCTGCTACCACTGCCATTATCACTAATGAAAACGCACCGTAAAAAGGTAATTCAAATTCTGACAGATTTATATTTGTTCATGACACATCCTACCAACATACTAAAATAAAACTACACTCATCGCTATACTTTATTTATAATTTTCTCAATATATCATTTTTAGAATTAGATATAAAGACGGGTTGATATTTCTTATCAACAAACAATCAAATTGGTGATCTTATTTTATTTGAGATTTGTATTTTATAATTTTGCGCACTACAGCGGCACGTTCCATAGTGGTTCTCCAACCTCTGATGAGATCAGCTGTTTTCGAATGTGACAACACAAAAAAATATTTGTCAAAATCCTGGCTACTATGTGATTTCATATCAATGCAGATGCGACCGATCTCGATCAAATAGAATTTGCTCTTGAAGGTAAACTATTAATTTTACCAAAAAATGTTATAGGCATAAATTATTCAAAATTTCCTCTACTTTAAATTATTAATTAACTATTTTGTCGAAATTACAGAAATGGCGGCTCATTTCCAAAATCCCTGAAAAAGGCTTAGAATAAACTAAAAAGCTAAACTATTAATTTTACCAAAAAATGTCATAGGCATAAATTATTCAAAATTTCCTCTACTTTAATTTATTATTTAACTATTTTGACGAAATTACAGAAATGGCGGCTCATTTGCAAAATCCTTGAAAAAGGCTTAGAATAAACTACCAGTTCCTTTGGACCCTTGTGAACCAAAAGCTTTTCAGCTCTAAGTTAGGTCATGAAACTTCTAAATATGAACTTTCGTTACGATACCTTCAGTAGTTTCTCCGGAATCGTCTCCACAAAAATCGTTTACACACACACACACACACACACACACACACACACACACACACACACACACACACACACACACACACACACACACACACACACACAGACACACACACAGACATTTTTTTGTACCTTGGTCAAAAACGTTCAGGGGACCCAAAAAGACCTATTTCCGCTAAAATCTCAATTTTTTTTTCGGCACGATTACAATACTTTACATACTGCGTATGATAAAGTAAAAATAGTTTTTTACGTTTGAAAATTCAATTATTGTATTGTAAATTTTGAACAGTCTGTATAAGATATCATGATGAACTAAATATTGTCTTATTTATTTATGTTTCTAATTTTGGAACACCAATCATGAAACTTTCAATAATAACCGAGATATTTATTTTAATTGTTTATTTTAAACGTAACCGCGAAAATTACCAAAAAATACTAAAATCAGAAAAACCCAGAAAAGGGGGTATTTAGGGAAATATTACCAAAAATTATGTATTTTGATACGTAGAAACCAAATATAATAAAAATTATATCATTCCATTCAAAAATAACAAACTTGATACCGACTTCCGGTGACCGGACTTGACAGTTAACTTAAGGTTATTTGAGCTAAAGAGCTCAGATCGAGTAAATTCTAGTTCCAAAATATCAAGTTTCCAGAAGTAGTAGAACATGAGAAGCTGGCTAATGTACCGATTCCGTGAGACACCCTGTATTGAGATGCGCCTGAATAAACAAGAAATGATTGCAATTGTTGTAATATATGTAGCCATGGCCTCCTTCGCTTACTTCACCAAAATTGATGATGGCAGACGAAAGAAAACAATTTAGAATTCAATGTGAATACCAGTATTTAACTAAAATAGATTATTGTTGCGGTATGTTAAATGGCCATATTACCGTATATCTTTTACTAACTATAAATTAAATAAATTATTAGCACAATATTATGGGTGCGGCTCTAGATCAGGATGGAGATATAAATAAAAGTCAGGTATAAATAAAACTCAAATAAAACTCAGTTGTTCGCATAGTTCGTAAACTGAACTGTTCCAGTGTGTGTTTCACCATATGAACTTATTTGGTGTTTTGTGTACAAAAACATGGTGAAAACAGAAACAAACAGCTGCAGACTATCTTAAAAAATCTGATGTGGCCAGGCATATGACTTTATCATACAAAATATAAAATTAATAGTTTAGCTGCATGACAATCTATTCTATAGAGATAAATCGTAGGTATTGTCAAAGCATCAGCATTTGACACTACCTACACTACGTCATTAGAATAATAGTTATTTATGTCACAAATGCCGAAAGTACGGAATAGCGCGACGAGCGGTGATACGGCGCGTCACCTAAGGCGGAGTGTCGCTGTCGCATATGAGCGAGTCGCGCTATCTAGTTTTTGGCAGGAGCGACATCAACGTTTATTGTGTTGCTTTTTAAGAAATACGTATTTAAAAAAAATAAATGATTTCTGTATAGTAAATGCTAGGTTAGTACCACTTTGACGAAAGGTGCGTTCCGATTGGTAGGTAATGGTAGCTAATGGCGGTGGTAGAATACGAAATTATAGTATTTCTTACATATCGTGATAATGACACATATTAGTTTGCATGTACATAAACATGAGTCACTAGCAATTTTCTATTGGAAATACTATAACGGCGCTGCTACCACTGCCATTATCACTAATGAAAACGCACCTTAAAAAGGTAATTCAAATTTTGACAGATTTATATTTGTTCATGACACATCCCTACCAACATACTAAAATAAAACTACACTCATCGCTATACTTTATTTATAATTTTCTCAATGTATCATTTTTAGAATTAGATATAAAGACGGGTTGATATTTCTTATCAACAAACAATCAAATTGGTGATCTTATTTTATTTCAAATTTGTGTTTTATAATTTTGCGCACTACAGCGGCACGTTCCATAGTGGTTCTCCAACCTCTGATGAGATCAGCTGTTTTCGAATGTGACAACACAAAAAAATATTTGTCAAAATCCTGGCTACTATGTAATTTCATATCAATGCAGATGCGACCGATCTCGATCAAATAGAATTTGCTCTTGAAGGTAAACTATTAGTTTTACCAAAAAAAGTTATAGACATAAATTATTCAAAATTTCCTCTACTTTAATTTATTAATTAACTATTTTGTCGAAATTACAGAAATGGCGGCTCATTTCCAAAATCCTTGAAAAAGGCTTAGAATAAACTAAAAAGCTAAACTATTAATTTTACCAAAAAATGTCATAGGCATAAATTATTCAAAATTTCCTCTGCTTTAATTTATTATTTAACTATTTTGACGAAATTACAGAAATGGCGGCTGATTTCTAAAATCCTTGAAAAAGGCTTAGAGTAAACACCCAGCTCCTTTGGGCCCTTTTGAACCAAAAGCTTTTCAACTCTAAGTTTGGTCATGAAACTTCTAAATATGAAGTTCCGTGCCGATACCTTTAGTAGTTTCTCCGGAAATGAATTAACAAAAATTGGGTACACACACACACACACACACACACATACACACACACACACACAGACAGACATTTTTTTGTACCTTGGTCAAAAATGTTCAGGGGACCCATAAAGACCTATTTCCGCTAAAATCCCAATTTTTTTTTTCGGCACGATTACAATACTTTACATACTGCGTATGATAAAGTAAAAACCAAACCAAAATTCTGATTCTGTTGAACGGACTGAAAATATGTTGCAGTACAAATTTCATTATTAATCTATTGCTATTCCAGTCGTGTATATACAACATTTCTTATTGTTGTAGTATCTGGGCTGTAAATACTAATTGAGCCGTTTATGTACGGCAACCAGCATCCACCAGTTAAATCGAATACGATTTGAATTCAAATTATACCGTCGGTATGCAAATTTACCCGGCTACTTGAACTCGACCGCTGTTGTTAGCCCATGTACAACAATACGGAAGACCGAACAGTACCGATCCTATAGAACCACCACTACTGGGAACAAAACGACGCGTCAAATCACCTGCATACGTAAACGCGCTCAATTTACACAATGAATACAGATATCGATTATTTGGTGCCATAGAAATTATAATCTATGATCTGGAGAATTACAATAAAAGGTGACATAAGCACGTGAACAAAAGGTATGTCATATGTGTATATATACCAAGGCCGGCTTACCCATACCTGTCATAATATATACCCGGGTTACAATGGGTTACAGTGGGGTACAGTTTTTCACAGCGTACATGGTATAAGTGAAATTTTATTTCAAATTATAATATTAAATTGCAGATGTGAAAAAATGTTTTATTTTATCAAAAGAGATGACATTATGCGAGAAAACAGTACTTTAGGTACATACTCAACTGGTTTAATTGTTAATGTAGGAGTAAGAAGCACTTATTGATAGAATAATCGATTTTTTTAGTAAATAGACTAGTTATCTAGCAATGGTTTATTTTAGCACTAGTGTGTACTAATACTTTTTTGTGCAGAACGATGGTAGAATTCAAAAAAGGAATTAGACACAAGGTGTTACAATGAAAAAATTTAACTTTCTTAGGAAAAACTGTTGGCTTTATTTTGCTGTAGAATATGACCAGCCTGTACACAATTTGGATATGGTCGGTAATCATGATAATAGAACGCTTCTTACTTAACCGTAATCTAAGCGTGCGAAATAATATTAAAAACAGTGATTGAGATATACTGTTTTTCTTAGACTACTGTTTTTCCATAAAAATACCAACAAATCAAAAAGTATAAAGTTTAGTGTACGTAATGTTTTGTTTCATTGGCGTAACATTTAGCGAGGAATTGTGCCGAAATATAGGTTGTTCCATTAAAAAAAAAACATGCTTGGCTTTGTACTACCATATGGAACATGCCGTATACACGCTAATAATTTTAAAATGTGCGCCTCGGCGTTCTGTGTATACACAGAACACATTCTTTCTGAAGTGTCCCAATCCAAAAATGTAAAGTTTTCGGATATAGTTGAAACTTTTGAGAATTATTGTACTTAATAACAGTAACAAATACCTAAAATATTAGCTCATGAAAAAAAATATTCAGGAAATTACTAGGGGTAGAAGTTTGGACGTTTTGAGTGACACGGTCATTTTTAGATTAGTGTAACTCCAATAAATCTTTATATATTTTATTTTTTATTTAGTGCATTTTAAAGCATTTTTCATGAACTTTTTAATGTTCACAAAATAAAAATTAAAAAAAACAAAAATCTAACACGTTCTTTTAACAAGTAATTTTGTATTACGATTTTTGTCCCATTTGGGTATTTTTAATATTTTTTAAAATAGTTTCATTCGAAAGGTGAGACTTTTTCCTATACAATGAGTAAAGATGAAAGTGGGTTTGGGAGAAAATTAATAATTAAGCAAACGGAGCACCCGCGTGATATACGCCAGCGCGCGTCCAGGCAGTAGGTCGCCTATTTGTATCCCTACTTCAGTAACATCTTATAACATGTATGTACTTCAAGGTAGGTGTGTTTCAAGACGAATTGCTTTTTCTGGTATTTTATGTTTTTTTGTATTTTTATCTCGTATTTGTGTTGTTTTTGTTTATTCTTGTTTCTTTTTCAGCTGAAATGGAGCAAGTAAAAGGGGACTTCGATTGTTATATTTGGAGGAATAAATGCATAAATCCTTTTAGAAAACTTGGCCACACATCATCTGATTTACGTGGTATATCACTTAAATGACAAGAGTTTCCGTTTCGCCCTAAATCTTCGAAAATTAATAACTAAGTAAACGCAGCACCTGCGCTAAAAACGCCATCGTCAATAATTGCTTCTAGAACTTCGACTCCCGACCTATGATTCCCGTCAACGCAAGCTGTTTTTAGAGGAAACATATTCGATGCAAAATCATTATCTCTATTATGATCAGATTCTTCGATTTCCGACTCATTGTCACAAATGTCCATTTCAGAAGGAATGATATAATTAGACAGAGCTGTATAAAGAACAGAAGAATTTGACTCTGCATTCAAATTATCTGTCTTTAATGGATAAAGTTGTTTTCTACATTTAGAAGAAATTTTTGAAGACTTTGATATAGATGGAAACTGTTCTTGTAGTTTAAGTGATATACCACGTAAATCAAATGATGTGTGACCAAGTTTTCTAAAACTATTTATCCATTTATTCCAACAAATATGAAAATCGAATTCCCCTTTTACTTGCTCCATCCATTTAAGACAGAAAAAGAAACAAGAAGAATCAAAAACAACATAAATACGATATAAACAAAATCCAGAAAAAGAAATTTGACTTGAAACAGACCTACCTCGCCCTGCTTTCAGAGTGAAGGTTTTTCTGTGGTTTTCCTTTACTCCTCGGCATGTCCTCGGCGAATACTGAAAGCCAAACAACTTAAGACGTGCTACAGACGCGGGCCATAATAATGATAATTCGGGCCTGCCGATGCTCCAGTAGTGGCGAAAGCTGTTGGGGGATGTTGAGCCGTGGATTATTATTATTATTAAATGTTACTGAAGTAGACAAATGGGTGACCTACGCGCCACGGACTGGACGCTGGCGCTGGTCTATGAAGCGCGGGTGCTCCATTTGCTTAGTTATTAATTTTCTCCCAAACCCACTTTTGTCCCACTTTCATCTTTACTCATTGTATAGAAAAAAGACTCAGCTTTCGAATGAAACTATTTTAAAAAATATTAAAAATACCCAAATGGGACAAAAATCGAAATACAAAATTACTTGTTAAAAAAACGTGTTAGATTATTGTTTTTTGAATTTTTTTTGTGAACATTAAAAAGTTCATGAAAAGTGCTTTACAATGCACTAAATAAACAATAAAATATATAACGATTTATTGGAGTTACACTAATCTAAAAATGACCGTGTCACTCAAAACGACCAAACTTTAACCACTAGTAATTTCCTCAATATTTTTTTTCATGAGCTAGTCTATATTAAGTATTTTGATTTGGCGTGTTTTTTCTCACGATTTCACATGCGAAAAAGTGGCTTCTTAATTCTTTATGGAAAATTTGGAGAGGCGTTTTCGGGTGCGCGGAGCGCGCCCGATCCGCTATATGGGCAATTCTACGTTGCGTGAGTTTTTGAAATCGACGCAAAACGGCCTCCAGGGCGTTTTTGCTTCAAAATTTTCCAAAAAGCGAGCGATTTTGATGAACGCGCCTCAACAATCCAACAGCAGTTTATTAGGCGTCGTCATGGTTGCCAGCTAAGAAACGTCAAAAGCGCAGACGACATAACCTGCAATTTGTTGATTACTATCTTCGGAGGTTGAGAGCACAACGTCCGTTCCAAATAACCTCTGAGAAACCTATAACGTATGTTCTACGTTCTACGTTCTAAGAATTCGCATTTGTCTTTATTACGTACGAATGAAACATACTACGTATACATACAAGCATAGTATGGTATGATTTTACAAATTATAGCAGAGATATCATTCATTGGTGAGTTTGGGTAAGTTTTCCTACGTGTTACAGCCACTGAACTCAATAATACGTCCGACCTTATGTCATTTTTCCTATGAGCCGAGCTGTGGTTCCTTATTTAACGTATAATGTACCCGGGTAAAGTGTAGTGCGGTATTGCCGTTGGCTACCATTTCATTCGATCGATAAATTGTCCACAAATTGCATTTCTACAAGAATTCGGACGTTTTAGCCGATTAGTCGACAGATGGCGCTACCAGCGCTATTAAACGTCAGCCGTACATAACCTCTGCATAACCTAACATATTTGTGTTTATAATTATGGACTCACTTTGCCGACTTTGCCAATACAAATGGCATATCGTAAGTTTATTACATGTTATTATGAAGGTTTGTTTACGGTAGTCCACATTTATTAAATATTTTTAGCATACATACACAAGTCGTTCTACCGTGACCGAATGCAAACAATATAGATGTATTAGAGACAACGAAAGGTAATGGAAATAGCTACATGTGAATATCAATACAATAAAGTAATTGTTAGTGAAGCCAAGTGTAACATGAGCAGAACACGATGTAAAATTTTGCCGCAATGAGAAGGAAGAATTCAAAAAACGGATAATGTTGAAAAACTTCTGGTAGTATGATTGGGAATTGATAGCAGGCCAAAAAAACAAGCCTACAAAGACTAGGAATGTTATCCTTAGCATGATTTTTCTTCTAACGGTGATCACTCACACGAAGCAAAACAGGATGCTTGCTTTACGTAAAAGCTTTTGAAGATTCGTCACATAAAAGAATTTGAAGAAAACGAACATTTTTTTATCAACATTATTGTGGAATTTATTATTATAATAAGCCTTTGTGGATCTATACGTTTCTGGTATTGTGATCACAGGTAACCCTGAATAGTAATTTAAATCACATTTCTTTAAGTTAACTTTACGTCTGTGACAAAGCTTACTATACGATTTAAATTCTCAAATGGACATTCCATGAAAAACTTTGAAGACAGGGAGAACATTTTTCTAATGCTAATTATCTCAACGTTTATTCAGCGTCTTCCTCAAGTAATTTCCAACAAAAAAGTTAAATCAACACGGATTTAATTCGGAAGAGTTATTGAGGTGCTATTTATCATAGAAAGTATTCAAAAGTGTGTGCATTCCTCAATCGTAAGCCAATGTGACCCTTAATCTGATTTTCAATTTCATTGAAACATCCGTACTATTCATACTACAAAAGCAGACAGTTTGTATTTACTTGGAATTTATTTACCTCATCCCGCTTTTGCACATGGTGAGCAACATTTTTTAGGGCTAAAAGGCTGTAGGGTGTATCAAAACAACCTTTTTTGGAAAATCAAAATTTCAAGTTAATATAAGTTGTCTCAATGAATCCACTTAGGTATAACATCAAAAATAGTGTCCTAATTAAGAAATAATATATCACCCTCAAGAGGCCTAAAGTTTATAGTTTTTCTCAATAAATGTGTTTTTTTACTTTATCATACGCAGTATGGTAAAGTATTGTAATCGTGCCGAAAAAAAAAATTGGGATTTTAGCGGAAATAGGTCTTTTTGGGTCCCCTGAACATTTTTGACCAAGGTCCAAAAAAATGTCTGTGTGTGTGTGTGTGTGTGTGTGTGTGTGTGTGTGTGTGTGCGTGTGTAAACGATTTTTGTGACGACGATTCCGGAGAAACTACTAAAGGTATCGGGACGAAAGTTTATATTTAGAAGTTTTATGACCAAACTTAGAGCTGAAAAGCTTTTGGTTCAAAAGGGTCGAAAGGAACTGGTAGTTTATTCTAAGCCTTTTTCAATGATTTTGCAAATGAGCCGCCATTTCTGTAATTTGGACAAAATAGTTAAATAATAAATTAAAGTAGAGGAAATTTTGAATAATTTATGCCTATGACATTTTTTGGTAAAATTAATAGTTTAGCTTTTTAGTTTATTCTAAGCCTTTTTGAAGGATTTTGGAAATGAGCCGCCATTTCTGTAATTTCGACAAAATAGTTAATTAATAAATTAAAGTAGAGGAAATTTTGAATAATTTATTCCTATGAAATTTTTTGGTAAAATTAATAGTTTAGCTTCAAGAGCAAATTCTATTTGATCGAGATCGGTCGCATCTGCATTGATATGAAATTACATAGTAGCCAGGATCTTGACAAATATTTTTTTGTGTTGTCACATTCGAAAACAGCAGATCTCATCAGAGGTTGGAGAACCACTATGGAACGTTGCCGCTGTAGTGCGGCAAATTATAAAATACAAATTTCAAATAAAATAAGATCACCAATTTGATTGTTTGTTGATAAGAAATATCAACCCGTCTTTATATCTAATTCTAAAAACGATACATTGAGAAAATTATAAATAAAGTATAGCGATGAGTGTAGTTTTATTTTAGTATGTTGGTAGGGATGTGTCATGAACAAATATAAATCTGTCAGAATTTGAATTACCTTTTTAAGGTGCGTTTTCATTAGTGATAATGGCAGTGGTAGCAGACGCCGTTATAGTATTTCCAATAGAAAATTGATAGTGACTCATGTTTATGTACATGCAAACTAATATGTGTCATTATCACCGTATGTAAGAAATACTATAATTTCGTATTGTACCACCGCCATTAGCTACCATTACCACCAATCGGAACGCACCTTTAAATTTGACGTTTCGTCAAAGTGGTACCAACCTAGCATTTACTATACAGAAATTTTTTATTTATTTTTTTTAAATACGTATTTCCTAAAAAGCAACACAATAAACGTTGATGTCGCTCCTGTCAAAAACTAGATAGCGCTACTCGTTCACATGCGACGGCAACACTCCGCCTTCGGTGACGCGCCGCATCACTGCTCGTCGCGCTATTCCGTACTTTCGGCATTTGGGACATAAATAACTATTATTCTAATGACGTAGTGTAGGTAGTGTCAAATGCTGATGCTTTGACAATACCTACGATTTATCTCAATAGAATAGATTCTCATGCAGCTAAACTCTTAATTTTATATATTGTATGATAAAGTCATGTGCCTGGCCACATCAGATTTTTTTGTAGTAGGGGTAAAGTATCTGTCCTGATGAAAAATTTTAACAATAGGTTGCGAAATAATAGTATAAAAATATTACTCTAATGCAACATTTGGGTCTTCCGCACTTGGCATAAAATTGAGTAATTTTAACAAATAATGGTTATTTTTGTAAATAAGCTCATTGGTGCGAGGAAAAAAATATACAAGTTGATAAAAAGTTGTTTCTATGGTCCTATGTATACAACAAAAAAATATCCTAAATAAAAAACAATCTAGATATTCTGTAAGGGGTCTATATATTTTTCATGTTTCTAAATTTTTATTTATGTGTGTTTCTTGAAAAAAAAAGGTTCGGTTTATCGTCGTAATTTTCACGGATTATAAAAATATCAATTTTATGCAATTTAAGTAGGTTGTATTAGAATTATATATGTTTAAACTTTTATTTCACACCCTACTATTGTTAAAATTATTCAACTTGAAAAAATGTTTTTTTTTAATTGCGACGAATCTTTTTTTTTAATTAAGGCAACTTTTTTGTTGGTTAATATGAGGCCATAAAAATAACTTTACATCAACTTGAAAACTTGATTTTACAAAAGAAGTTTTTTTGTAGATATCCACTGTCTATGCGGTCTATCGATTCCTGCGATCTACCGATTCACTGATCTACCCAATAGGCGGTCTATAGGTCCACTAGTATTTTAGGTATTTGTTACTGTTACTAAGTGCAATAATTCTCCAAAGTTTCAACTATATCCGAAAGCTTTACATTTTTGGATTGGGACACTTCAGAAAGAATGCCCCATATATGAGTGAAGTCAGTTTTAAAATACCTTCGTTAACAGAGGCATAATCTTCCGAGTTCGCACTGTTGAGGCGCCCTGTATATTTTATAATTTGTCTCTTTTCGAATTATGCTAAGGTTGATCATTTCGACCGTACCTGAGATTTGGCCGCCAGTGTTCATTGCACGCACGAACACAGGGTCGGCACGGCCCTAAATATTATAATTATAAATACATATTAATTATAAAAAAATATACTTTGAACTAAGTTTTATTAGAATTGGTTTTATTTGTAAGAAACTAATACAAGTGGACTTCGATGTCTTCATGATTGTTTATCTGGACTCCACTATTAATGCAACGAAATAGATACCTTGATTATTATAATAATCCTTACCTTCGCATTCGTGAAGATCATTTTCAATTTTCCTCCGGATTGTAATACTCCGTCGTAAGTTCCGCAAATTCATTCGGGAGAGGAATATCGGTATATTGTTGGAGGGCATTTAATAGTTACTAATTACGAAGTTAAATGTACATATAAATTACACCCTGCTATACTATTAACATTTTAGATAATGTTGTAGCTACTCTACAGAAAATGGAAATTCTATTACAGTGGGAGAAATCGTAGGCGCTCTGTATCTGAACTACCGCAGTAAAATATCATATTTAAATTTTCTGGACGCTTTCGTGCACAAATGAAAAACGCCTGTTTTTTCATTCAATTAAAATAATCCACGTTATGAATATTAAAAATTTTTATGTGTTCTTTAAAAAAGTGACGTAACCCCAAATATTTGATATCGATTAAATAAAATGAACAAATTATTTTATCTGTCAAATAATTTTTAAGTTCCTGCATTTGCTATGGTTACTAACCAAACTATGTTGCACACATAACCTAACAACTTCACAGTTGCCGTATATATGTCTAAACGTAATTTATGCATTATTTTTAAATTTATAGCGGCTGAACCCTAAATGCCCTAAAAATTTTCAACACATTTTCAAAGTAATCATTTTTATGCTTTGAACGTGTAATCCTTAGAACTGTTTCATTATCGCATTCCTCTTAAAAGCTTTGTTTTAATAATAGTGGGCAACAAATAAGGGGTTCCTTTGGATTTTTAGCGGAAACCTGAAATCAAACATTAGATTTATGTGTTATCTCCTCAAAAGTACAAAAGCACTCAAACTTTGAAAAACTCAAAAGTTGTATAAAAGAAATTTTACGTATATTGCATTATTATGATTACTCAATTTGTAAAAAGTGCAGTCGATACGAAAAGCTTTGCCTTATCAACTTTATCTATATAATAACTAATAGTTACCCTCTGGACCAGTGGTTCCCAAACTTATTTTGTTTTCGAAGAAATTTAGTGTTAGCGCCCCCTCTAGAAGTTAGCTAATCGTTTTGATACATAGAAAATATCCTCATGGAGAATATCCTCAAACCGTTGTTGGAAGTCTTTGTGGAATGCGTCCAAATGCTGACAGTAACTCAGTAATCTTCATCGCATTTTTCTATTGCTGACAGATTGATAAACTGACCAAATTCCCCTGGACCTATATTTCATTTATATAGTTAGTTTGGACACAAATGCAGATATAATTGACTTTATCAAATTCAGCTCGTCTCCTTGCAGGTGTAAATTTGTTTCATTGGACTTGTTAAACATGTCTGTCAAATAAGCAATGTCTGCTGTGTATTTTATTAAGTCATAGAGAATATCGTTTTTCTCGAAAAAACTCTAGAAGTGAATCAAATATTTTTTAAAATTTAAATTTAAACAGGCACCCTTTGATTGCCACGGTACTTCAGTATGAAGTAGCAGACGACTAAAACTTTCATCATCTTCAAAATGTTTCTTTCAGGTATTGCAAATACGATAAATCTTTATCTTTTCTTCTGAATCCATAAAATTTTGTTCGTGAACTATCACCTGGAGTTGCAACCACCTATTTGGTATACCGGGTGACCCACGCCATAGGTACTCCCGTTTATTTTTGTTGTTTAGAATGCTTGACGAATGAAATTTGGGAAGTGTAAATAGACAAAAAATGCAATTCTTTTGGATACTCTTGAGGTTAATATGACTCCGGGTTTTCCGGAAATGCCGTCATCATTGAAATTTTAAATTGCACCCTATATTCTTTGTGTGATCTTTTCAATCAGGATGACAATCTGAACACAAAAACATATCGATCGTCAATTTTTATCACCAAGGCAACGCAAAATAAGTTTTTTTGTATTAATCTAGGTGGCTAGCAATTGGTGAAAATAGTCGAAAATTGTCAAATAAACACTAATTTAATCGATTTTGGCCGACATTGCATTACTGGCGCCCTCTAGTGTGATTTAATTGGCCAGCAAGTCATTTTTTTTTTCACAGACTACTCGAATGAAGTACCTTTAAACGTCATTTTCACGTTACGATTATCAGCAAAGTATCAAGAATTTGGTATCATTTTGTCGGAAAACTGTTTTTCTTCGCATAATGGGGGTACTTTCTTCGAGTGTCCATTGAGTGACTGAGTGAATAATTTTTTCGATTTCAGTGCTTCTAACACCATTTGTACACTAAGAATTTCAATAAAATATCAAGTATTTGGTATCATTGTAATCGGAAAGATGTTTTCTATCGAATAATCAGGGTGTGGCCATTGGGTAATCATGAAAAAAATTATGATTTAATTGGCCAACAACCAATTTAATCACGCTAGAGGGTAATGCACCAGTAATGCAATGTCGGCCAAAATCGATTTAGTTGGTGTTTATTTCACAATTTTCGACTATTTCCACCAATTCCTAGCCACCTAGATTAATACACAAAAAAGTTATTTTTACGTGGCCTTGGTGATGAAAATTGACGATCGATATGTTTCTGTTCAGAATGTTCTCCTGATTGAAAATATCACAAAGAATATAGGGTGGCATATAAATTTCAATGATGACGTCATTTCCGTAAACACTGCAAGTGATATTAACCTCAAGAGTATCCCAAATAATGGCATTTTTTGTCTATATTAGCATTTGTTTTGCCTCTATGTTATTATGATACAATGAAGTTCTATTATACTAAATTCTTTGATTAATAAATTCAAACCAAAATACCGAATCATAGTGGAACTTAGTGATCAATTCTTATTAAGTTTCGTTTCGATTCTTCTTCCTACTTACTTCAATAAAATCGTATCGTTCAGTAAGCTTCTCATTTCAGTATTCAAAACTCAACTTCAGAGGTAAGCTTGTGAAATTTGTAAAATTGTTTTATCTTCGATCTGTCAAGTATTTGTTCCAGAGGAAACTTAAAGGTAAAGAAGCTTTCGTAATTAAAAGTAAACTGCTCAGGACGTAGCAGTAACCGGATTTTGTCGATTGTTCCAATTTATTTTAATTGGGAAACTACTCTATCCCCTAAAGTTTCAGTGAAAAGTTTCAGCCGAGGAGCTTACGATGATATCGCGGAATGTACAGGACTGGGGAAAAACTCGCCAGAGATAATTTAGTTGAAACGTTTACGACATGTCAACGGTGGCTCTTAAGGAGATTGCACGAGTCACGTCGTACTAAGTTTTCGGTGAAAATGCATTCTGGGAGATTGCTCATGCATCAGTTATGTGTCGGGAAGTTTTGCTACAATATTGTTAGGAGTTATCATAAGAAGTGGCTAGGTTAAGTTATAATTAGACTTGAGAGATGTGAATGTTCAAATTAACTGTGGCGTATAAGTTTAATGAATGGGTCTGAATAATACTGCCATAAAATGCTTTCGTTCAAGCTTTAGTAGAACGTCTGCTGGTCAATCTCCATATTGTTTTTGCATGTATCCATAGAAATGCATGACTTAGTCCAATCTAAGTAACATCACAACGTTGACGTGACATTACATCAAAATTTGAAAAATTTGTGAGTACTAGGTATTCACAGCTACAAATGTGAATATTAGGGTCGTTCAAACTTATAGCTTCTATTTTTGCTTTATCATACGCAGTATGTAAAGTATTGTAATCGTGCCGAAAATTTCTTTTGAGATTTTAGCGGAAATATGTCCTTTTGGGTTCCCTGAACATATTTGACCGAGGTACAAAAAAATGTCTCTGTGTGTGTATGTGTATGTGTGTGTATGTGTGTATGTGTGTGTGTGTACTCAATTTTTGTTAATTTGATTCCGGAGAAACTACTAAAGGTATCGGCACGGAACTTCATATTTAGAAGTTTCATGACCAAACTTAGAGTTGAAAAGCTTTTGGTTCAAAACGGACCAAAGGAAATGGGTGTTTACTCTAAGCCTTTTCCAAGGATTTTAGAAATGAGCCGCTATTTCTGTAAAATCGTCAAAAAAGTTAAATCATAAATTAAAGTAGAGGAAATTCTGAATAACTAATGTCTACAACATTTTTTGGTAAAGTTAATAGTTTAGCTGCATGAGCAAATTGTATTTGATTGTTATCGGATGTGTCTGCATCTTAGTAGCCAAGATTTGCCCAAGTTTTATTCTATAGTCAATAGGTACATGTCAAACGATGATGTTTTGAAAATCGTAGATATTTAAAAAAAAAATCTGTTCTGCAGTCTCATATATGTTTGTTTGTGACCTTTGTATGTGGTTTTATGTTCTCCACGGGCCGCACATGCAAAAATGTAAGTTTTTTGGAGTTTTGTTTGATTGTCAATTGTGTAAGTTATATCTCATTTCCTATAGCGCTTGAAGAAGTCCCCAGTAGGACAAAAAAACATGTAATGATTGCTAAAATAAAAGAAAATTAAGCAATCCGACCACTTTTTATTGTATAAATATATTGTACTTATTCACAGAACGAATTGATTCTATTCAAGCTTTTTATTCAAAACGTCAAAACGTTTCTTTACAATGTTATGCGTACTACGTATTAGTACATATACGGGGTGATTCAATTACGAGGCTCGCCATGGGGATCTCGCTTATTAGTGGAGATAGAACCTATGTTTAAATTTGGCGAAGTTACGTATTTTTTCGTTGGTCCGCAATTGATATCCGCAAAAAACTGAAATGTTAAGATATCGTTATTATTTTTTTATTGAAAACCAAGAGTAGCTAGACATTTGAAACAAAAACATAGTGGAGCTACTTTTTAACAAGGAATGCAGTTTTATTTTTTAATTTGAAATAACATCAAAGCTGGCGAAGTAACAATTGCCAACTTTTGTTTTATTTTATGGGCGCCATGTTGAATTTTTGCATTTTCCGATAGTTGTGTATTTTCTCATTTCCGTAATGTATAACATGTTGGCATTAGTTTTTAAAACAACGGTGTAATATTAAAAAAAACGTTCTTCTTTTTCTCGTTGTTTGTCGTGCTTATCAGGTAGCTAACTGGTGCTTGGTTACAGACCGCCGGACTGGGAGGCTACGGATTAGCAACTATCAGATTGTAAAAGAAACAAGTTTATACAGGGTCCGGCAGTGAAACGGAAAGATTTGAGGTAGGGTTTGCAACGCGCCGCGAAGTGGTGGGGGAGAAAGTAGCCGACTTGCCAAGACCTGCATGAGTAGCCATTCTGTTTACAATGGAGCGTTGGACGGGTGCGCATCGTGGTTACGCAGTTAAAACCGATTTTAAAAATGGTGGGATTTTAGTGCAAACGCGTCGTAACTTTCGACGTCATTTTAACAACATTTGAACAAGCTGTAATTTGTAAGGGTGATATCTAAGATCGTTATGGAGAATCCTTCTTATCGATCTGTCACTTATTCCAAGACGTGTGGCGTGACGGATGGCCGATCGGCGTGGACTTCTTAACATTGCTTGTCGAACACGTTCGATTGTTTCATGGGATCGAACTGTTTTGTCACTACCACCCCTTTTTTTACACGTCGATCCTGTTTGTTCGAGGTTGTTTGCCCATTCTTTTATCGCTTTATCTGACGGAACAGGATGATTGCGCGGTATGTTAAAATGCCGTCGAAAGTTACGACGCGTTTGCACTAAACTCCCACAATTTTTAAAATTGGTTTTAACTGCGTAACCGCGATGCGCACCCGTCCAACGCTCCATTGTAAACAAAATGGCTACTCATGCAGGTCTTGGCAAGTCGGCTACTTTCTCCCCTATCACTTCGCAGCGCGCTGCAAACCCTACCTCAAATCTTTCCGTTTCACTGCCCTACCTCAAATCTTTCCGTTTCACTGCCGGACCCTGTACAACAAAAAGCTTATTTTTTAAGTAAATTGTGAGGCGGTGCTCCATCTTGATGCCACCAGATTATTCACATTATCCACATTATTCTCCTTTGGTCCAGCGCAACATTGTAAAAGTAGTCTGCCAATTCGGTGCGCAGAAGATTTAAATATCGTTTTCCATTCAAGCTTTCCTGGAACATGAATGGCCCAATTAAAAGGTTGAGGATTATAAGAATTGCGGGGTTTACTAAACGATCCATGCTCCGCTAAATGTCTGTCCAATGTTAGGAATATTGTACGATGTCGCATTTCTATGAACACAATAGTAACCCCTTATCATTTAACGCGTTTCGTTATTGGTAAACGGCATTTCACATCCACAATCAACCACAATTAAGGTTTATTTGGTTAAATGGCAAACCTAATGCTGCGCGCGCCGCTTGATCCAAATGCATTTCGTTGACGGTGCTTGGCAACAAGTCCGGCGGTCTGCAAACAAGCTCCAGTTGGGTACCTGAAGGTTTTTGATTATTACACCATTGTTTTAAAAACTAATGCCAACATGTTATACAGTGCGGCAATGAAAAGAAACACGACTATCGCAAAATGCGAAAGTTCAACAGGGCGCCCATAAGAAAAACTAAAGTTGACCATGGTTACGCCGCCATCTTTCTTGTTAAAAAGTACCTGTAGAATGTGTTTGTTTCAAATGTCTAGCTACATTTGGTTTTGAACAAAAAATTAAAAATGATATATTAACATTTTTGTTTTTTGTGGATATCTTCAAAATAATAAAAGCCAGCTTAAATTTCTTTTCAGATAATTGATCAGCACAAAAATACGAATCTTTGCCAAGTTTAAACATAGGTTCTTTCTCCACTAATAAGCGAGATCCGATAAAAATAAGACAAATTAGTTTTTAAATGAATGCGAATATTTGCCGATTTGTTAAAGTTAAAAGCTAAAGAGTGTGATTTTGAATATAGGCTCTCAAGTACAAAGAAACATGATACAGCTTTTTTAGATTTTCATGATTTTTAATGATTTTCAGTCAGTTATAACTACGTGCGCTACATAAAAAATGAGTATGGTTTTTTTAAGTTTTAAGAAATATCACTCGTGTCCAAAACAACCAACTTAAATTATAGTAATCAAAAATCCTTCTATATATTCCATTAAATGCTCACATTGAATAATAAACGAATTTTGAATTAAATTAAAACATAAGAAAATGCTCAATTGAATGGTAATTGAAAGAGACAATTAGTAATTGAAATTAGCTATTTATAATAGAACTGTGATATTGGAACTCCTGACCTAGAGATCTCCAAACATGAACTACGTAATAATACTATTTGATACAAAATCACACGCACATTTATAAACCAACATCTAAGACAGTAATAACTTTAAAGTATTAAGGATATATTGTCCCCCATAAAGAAGCAATGCTAGCAAAATGGCCAGAACATTGATAAACGAGGGCACAGTGCACACTGCACAGCTTTTGACGTTATCACGATGTATGGAAAGCACTTAAATGTATAAAACGCTTTAGGAGTTGTGGTTACGTCAGACGCACACGGCGACGCCGTGCGCCGCTCGTAAGTCAGACCCTGGGCACTTAAAACGTCTGGCCAAAAGGCCATTCTACGACCGCTGCCCCGGAGTACCAAAACGCGCGGCGGCGACTCCAATTTTACAATCGACTTCGCTTTACTGAAGCAGTAACCCAGCATTATCTCGAATATTTAGGAGCGAGAGAACAATGGCATACCGCAAAACAACTAAAATTAAACTCGACGGGACGCGCCTATAAAAATTAACTACCTCTGGAGTGAAGCCAGATGAACTGACTTCCTGTGCAGAGATCTGAAGTGATCCAGGATAACCTCTGCACTGAATGTTAACGACTTCCTAACGTATGCTGGTGTGGAACTTGTAGATTTGTTGATGTTACATGCGCATATGTATGATGATTATGACTCCAATGATTATTAGGTTCTAATGTCAAAATAATAAAAATAGGAATTAGCAAAAAGTACATAAATTAACTTACACATAACTATGCACTGAAAAAGAGATAATTATCCCTGGTCAAGGCTATAATTTGATAGGGTTTTGGTCAATGACTCAAACGGGAGTGCGGGATATAAAAGGGTTAGAGCACCCTACTGGAAATTGCGGAGGTTCCTGATTCACATCACGGTCGAGGTAATTTTTCCAAAAATATATCCCAACTTTGAGTACGTAATCATTCACGTACCTCCCCGCTTATTCTTAGTAATTTATCAATAGCAAACCAATACTTTCATCCATCGACAATAAGTTACATTATAGTTTTGTTGTGTTTGATTTTCGAACTAACGTACTTCAAGCGACTGATTAATATATCAACATACCCTAGCATCAGTAGTTCATAGTCGGAACCCCCAACTGAATGTTGCGGTTCACATACAGGACGAGCTTATTTTTCAAAAAAAAAACATTCCCACCTTGATTAATTCATTGGTTTCCTAATTCAAGTAGCTTTTCTCTCAAGAAAATCACCTTGAAGGCTATAAATTAAAAAAAAACTTCAAAGCTAGTGTTCTTTTTTTGTGTGTGCTGATTTTAAATAACAATATAAGATACTTTTAATGCAATCAAACTACTTTAGAGTTGACAAAATAACTACGGTACTGTATTTTAGAAGTTATGTGGAAACAGTTCAAAGAAAAACAAAGTTGAGAACTTAAAAAAATTATTTTTATCGCTTAGCGTTTTGGGTATTTCAATTTTAACTCCTGATTCCGAAAGTTGATATCTCTATCATCATTGACTCATGAACCGTTTCACAAACTCGTTTTGTAGAGTACCCTCATAATGTTTATTATTTGTTTGCGCCAAGACAAACCAAATTAACAAAATCGCTAAGCACGTAGAATGTATGAATAATTTTCTAACCACAAAGATACTACAAACCCAACAGACCACGTGGTAGCCGCTTATAACTGACTACGGAAAACCAGTGAACAAAGGAACCAAAAATAGACGAAAACCAAGGACACTAAGGACACTAACTAGGTAACAGAACGGCGAAATACGTTCGTTTACTATAGGCACAACTGTTCTAAGCGAGTTTCAAAATCTATCTGAGCCGGGCTACTCGCCGGTCAACTTACGGCGTTGTCCAGCTGTTCAACAAAAAACTGGATCGCAATAAATTTCCAGTATATACCCTCAACTAAAGTTTTACGATTATTCTATAGAAACAAACAAATATTATACAATTATAGGCTTAAACATTAATATTATTAACATTATAATGCTGTGTTATAATCACTGGCCACTACAGCGTGGCAATTCGGATTGTGATTAGCTTATTTAAACTTGACCGTGACAAGCACGTCTGATCGAAATCCAGCTTTTTATAACAGTTATTGATAAAACAATCCCTATCTAAAACATTAAAGTCGCCATAATATTAAAAGCTAGACTGGTATTTGCTTGTTTATAGTCTGTTGTGTCTTTTCTCAACTGTTTCCTTCTTGTGATGGGCCTTATCTGGTCAACAATATTTTTGTTTTAGTTGTCGATAACACTAATATATGCGCCTGGATATGAAAAGGGACCAGTTGACCGAAATTGAGTTATGAGTGTTGTTAGAAGTTAATAACTTTGCGATATTTGGAAGTTGACGCTGACTCCAAACAGTTTGGAATAATTTCGATATTAGTTTAAATTTATTTAGTAGAATTTATTATTTCATTATTCCGTTTAGGTTTTATAGGTATTTTAATCTATGGGGCCATTGGCCTGGCCTAGTGTACACTAGGTATTTTCACTTCTCGAGGTTTAAGAAGACAAGCATTCTCGTAAGAGGTTATTGGGGCTCTGATTCCAAATTTGATTTCGTATTTTTAGAATTCAAAATGGCGGATCTAATATGACCACCAAACATGTAATTAAGTATCGGGATTCATATAAAAATTAAAACATGTGATATATGAAGGGTACGGATTCCAAATCTGTTGTCTGATGTATAAAATTCAAAATGGCGGATCCAATATGGCGACTCAACATGTAATTAACTGTCGGATTTGAAAGAAAGCAAGAATTATCTGATGTTAGATGTTTATAGTTCAAAATGGTACCGAGTGCAATCTGGCAACCATAATTACCTAATTTTTTTTTTTCAATTGGACGTAGGAAATATATTAATTGCAAGATTTTAACGTAAAAACAAACAGCCAAATAAACAAACAACAAGTGAAGTTAATATAAGCGTAGTAATTGGCCCTGAATATTATATCACTTTGTAATTATATTTTGTACAAACAAGTGTAAAACTGCTATCATACGGATATTTGTTTGTGCCACTGTATGGGGCAATAGCGTAATGCGCTAGAGCGTAGCGTGATATCGACAACTGGTCCCATATGTCTGGCCCATTGTTGTTGCCCGTTGGTGTCGTCGCCGCTTGCTCTGCCGTACTAAGACAAAAGGTCGTATCGGCATTTTTGAAAAATGGTATGTTAAGTTTGCCTATGTTTTGTGTTTTCTGGGAAGCTAGATCGCCAAGTTAAAAAACAAACAAAAAATTACTAAGCAATGATTGATTGTTAGGAACTGAATGATGCTAAAAAACGATTATGCAAAACCTACCTTATTGCGTAAGCAAATGCCATGACCGCATCAGACACGAACTGAAGTTGATCTTCAAAGACAGTGTTCAGTTTCGACAGTTGTTCCTTCCCTGTGCATTTTTTCGTGTGCTTTTGGTTGTATGGTGTTCTTGAGCTGTTAGGGTATCGACACTGGAAATGATGCTCCCAGAATTCTGAAATGAAAATAACATAGTTTACATGAAGTTGAAGAATGACAAAAATATTTCCCAGAAAAGTTATCTTAGAAAATATTTGCGGTTCATAAATTTTACCTATATTTTCAATATTACCGAAAAATGTTATTTCAAAATAAAATGATTAATTTAAATTACGTAATTCTACCCAAAATACTGCCTAAAGAATTGTCTTCCAGTCAATTTAAAAAGCACCAAGTGCGTCAACATTGAAAAATCCAACATATAACTCGATAATAGAAGGAATAATTTTTATACTACATAGAAGAAAAACCAAATTTGGTAACCATTTAAACAATTATATTACTAGCTATATCAATAGTTCTTCATATCATGTTTGAATTTACTAGCAAACACGTATTAATGGCAAAACCAGGGTGAGAGTTTATACGAACTTTCAGAACGTGCCAGTGATGCGCTTGTGATTAGTTATATTTAGTTCGAAAATGCGCGGCCCAACAACTTGAAGCAAACTTCTTGGACAAGTTGCATATGCGCCACAACAAATTTAGCTGCTGAATTCTGCACAAACTATTCGGAAAGCCTGTCCATCATCTAGGCACAAACTAGTATATTATTTCAGCTGCAGCAGAATAAATGAAATATTTTTAAATTGTTCTGTCACTACAACCTGACGGGGAAAGTTTCAATATTTTTTAAATGGCAGGTGAAATTTAACATGTTATAACCGATCGTATAGATTGCAAGAATATTTGTAACACGAACTGGATATCTAATAGTTAATAAGGTGAATTCCGATTCAATATAACAGCTCAAGTTTATAGCAATTTAGTAGATATTTTATTTGTAAAATAATAATCATCTTTTATCAGTAATAATTATTACCAACGTACGTACTATTTCAAATTAAAAAGCTACTGAAAATAGTTTTTTTTAAATGTACCAACTACGAGCAAAACTAATAAAAGGCATTTTGACGTTTCACATCTCCTATCATATTCATATTCAGAATTCATCAACTTTACAGTTCACGGTTAGATTTGGATATACTGGGTGTCTCACGGAACTGGTACATTAGAAGTATCTCATGTTCTACTATTTCTGGAAACTTAAAATTTTGGAAGTAGTATTTACTCGATCTGAGCTCTTCACCTAAAATATTCTGAAGTTAACTGTCACGTCCCGTCGGGAGTATCATCTTTGTTATTTTAAATGGAATGAAATAATTTTTATTTTATTTGTAGTTTCTACGTATCAAAATACATCAGTTTTGATAATGTTTTCCTATACCTAAATATTACAATTTTTGAGATTTATATCTCGATTCATATCTCGGTTATTATTGAAACTCGAAGTTTCATGATTGGTGGTCCTAGAAACTAGAAACATAACCAAATAAGATGATATTTAGTTCATCATGATATCATATACAGGATGTTCTAAATTTACAACACAATAATTGAATTTTTTAACGTAAAAACTATTTTTTTTCAAATGGAACGTTTTGCTCCAAAGATTTTAAAACTCTTCGCTGTACATCGTCGTTCTTCGGATGTCTTGTCGCTGAAGTCATTAATGGCGGGTACTAATCTGTTAGTCAATTGTTCTCTAGTATTAGCTGGTGTGGAATAGACCTGACTTTTCACATGTCCCAAGAAATAAAAGTCTAATGGTGTTAAATCTGGTGAGCTTAGTGGCAACCGCCAGGGTCCCCTATTTCTGAACCACCTATCGTCAAACATGTGATTAAGTTGAAGGGATACCACATGCGAAGAATTTGCCGGTGCACCGTCCATCTAATAATGCAGTCGCGTGAAATATTTAGGGGAAGAGTTTTGCAAAAATTGTTCACACATCCACTCAAAATTTCCAAATGTCTAACACTATTTAAATTTTCGTTGTATCTAATTTCAAAATGGATTTAAAGAAAAAGTGACAATATCTTAAAAACTATTAAAGATAGATATAAGGAACCCTAATATTGATTGATAGGAAATAAGTTTTCCTATTGAATGGCGTATCGGTATCTTTTGAAAAAATTAGTTTTTTACGATTGTAAATTAAATTATTGTGTTGTAAATGTTGAACACTCTGTATAAGATATCATGATGAACTAAATATAGTCTATGTCTTTAGTTTTGGACCACCAAAAATGAAACTTCTGGTTTCAATAATAACGGACATATTCAATTTTAAACGTAACCCCGAAAATCACCAGAAAATTAGAAAAATCAAAACAACTCAAAAATTTTGAGTATAGGGGTATAGGGGTATCATATTAAAAATGATGTATTTTGATGCGTGGTAACCAATAATAAAGTTAAAATTATATCATTCCATTTAAAATAACAAAGTTGATAAAGACTTCCGGTGACCCGACGTGACAGTTAACTTGAGAGTATTTTAGCTGAAGAGCTCAGATCGAGTAAATTCTAATTCCAAAATTTCAAGTTTCCAGAAATAGTAGAGCATGAGAAACTTCTAATGTACCAGTTCCGTGAGACACCTGTATATAGGGTACTACCAGTGAAAATAAACCTTTTAAACAAGAACAGAATCATCCCAATAGGTCCATGTGTTTCGGCATTATGCTCGAGACAATTTCAAAAACTGTTTACCCGACAAAAAATGTTTGACAAAAACAAAGGTAGAACCCTGGAGGAATTTAATTGCCCAATTTAAAGCAACTTTTTACTGTCCTACGTAAAAAATGTAGTATCTTATTGAGGTAATAACATGCCAAAATATCAAGTTTCAATACCTAGACGCAAAAAAATAATGGATTTTTTTTTATATTAAGATAAGAACTGAGAAATTTAATGTGGTAAAATAAAACAAACAGTGTTTTTATTTTTATATATTAGGTATCTATTGAGCTTTATTTATTTTATCTGTTTATATTGTTTATATTATAATTTGTAACTTAATTATAACTTTTTACGAACTACCTACAGGATTAATAGATGGTGTTTTGGAACGGCAGATTTTCCACCGAAAATGTATTGAAGCAAGGCGTCCCTCAAGGATCGGTTTTAGGACTCTTAATGTATATCAATGATCTACCCCAGAATTTGACTGCAAATCTAACAGATGATACAGATGATGCAGATGCTACATCCTTGTTAGTCACGTCCAATGACAGGAACGAGTTAATCAGAAGGTCCAATGATGTTTTACTCGACGCAAGGGAATGGTTCAATAGCAATAAGTTGAGTCTAATGAGAAAAAAACGCAATCGCTTATCGTTACTAACAGGGAACCGGATGCAGGTCATGTGATAAAATTCCTTGGCCCAACCATTGACGCACACCCGAAATAGAACGCTCACATAGAACTTCTTACAGAAAAGTTATCGTCAGCAATTTATCTTATTCGAAGAGTTCGTAAGTTATCGACATATAATGCAGCCAGAACTACCTACTTCAGCTACTTCAACTCGCGTGTGCAGTAGGGTATTAAGATATGGTGTTCATCGCCTCAGATTTCCAGAGTACTGCTGCAGCAAAAAATGGATGTGCTTTGTCGGGTGCCGGAAAAAAGGATGTCAAAAATGGAAAAGAGAAAAATACTAATAAAATGCTGACTGATTTTTGTTTTAACTTGACTATTTAGCTGTCGTATAGCCTGTACTTACATATACATAACTATATAGTATCAGCTTTGCTCCGAAGAAGGGGGCTTTGTGACAAAATTTTCGAGGTTTTTGTTTTGAACACGTTTTGATCGGAAACTATTTTAGATTCATTTGTGATTTTTAAACACCCGTAGAAACTGCATTTGAAGATCGTTTATATGAATTTAGTTTGATTCTAAGTTAAAGATTTTTTGTAACATTTTGCGCTGATTCCACTAACAGATTATTAAGTTATTATTCCTACAGGTTATATTAATGTTATATTAAAAAAATAACTTTAAACGACCTTCAAATGAAAATAGGACGACAGCTACGATTTATATTTTTTAACACGAATACAAAAAATCCAAAATGGAATTCGCTATGTTACATCTTGTTTTCAGTATTACCGATTTTTAGTGTACTCTAGGTCATATCTAAATAAATAATTCATGTAGAATTTACATTTTCAATTTAAAACAGCGCCATCTATCCACAGACCGTTCAACTGCGTTGAACAATGTTGCAATGCCAACAGACTAAAACTCTCCCAGAATGGTATTCTAGTTACGTTCTCTAAAAGATAACTCCTACCGTTATAAGCATTTAATGTACTTCAATAATATATTACAGTACACAATAATCATACGCCAGTAAGACCAAAAAACATTTCTATATTTGTAGTTTAGCTTTTTAGCACTAAAATTTGCAAGTATAATTTGCATAAATATTGAAATTCTTTGTGGACGCAGTTGCGTGCGGACCTATTCAATCGAATAGTTGCTATCGTTTCACAACTTAAACAATAATTATTGTGTGGTGTATCGGCGCGTTTTCGACGTAGGATACGGGAGCCTTAAGAAAGATTATGTATATTTTATTGTTTTCATCCTTCGATGAACTCAAAGTTAAAATGCTGATTTCAACTATCCTGCGTTGAATTTCATCCGGAAATCAGTTGGATCCTGGCTGGAACACATTTCGCCTCGTCCTCGTATATCGACAGTCTTCTCCATCGAGCAAATCAGTGGTAGCTCCTGTGCGCTCTGCGCATACGTAACGCAATTTAGACTGGGCCAAACAAGCGCTAAATCCGTGCAGCAGTAATCAGGGTGAATGGAATTGAAAGGGCCCCCGCAATTGTATTGTGAATTTGAGCGGGCTGGGGGTGGCCTCGGGCACAATTCCATTACAAAAGTCCCTTTGACAGATTGGCGGTTTCAAACCAGTCCACCACATGTGCAGCGCAAAATTGAGTCCATCGAATTCATTTTCACGTCAATTCGCACGCCCAGTATAACTTTGGAGTTCTGGCTTTCCGGGCGATGAAAGGCAGAAAACATAATAATTTGAAAACCGATTCGAAAATTTAACATTACCAAACATTTCCGCTATAGTTATTATGTTCAAAGATTAAAAATCTGATTTATAGTTTAATTATGTGATACAATTTTAAGTGATATTGGCAACATCATTAATACCGAGTAGCTAGTGTCTACACAAAAACAGACGTTTGAAGAAAAAAAGAAAAACTGTTTTCGAATTACCAATTTCCAATAAATCGTTAAAAATGTAGTATAATAAAAACATAAAATCCTGTGAATGATTACTTAATATATTTCATATTCTAGATAAGATTCAATTTGCAATATAATAAATAGGGAAAGGACTCCAACTTGATTTTATTGTTCTCAGTGCCAGATAGTAAGTTTTTATTGGGTCTTTTATTATCTATTCTTTTTTCTTGTCTCAAAGAGAGAACTTTTCGTTTTCAGCGTCTTCAAACTATTGTTTCTCCATCATATCGCTGATGTGCTGTAATAGTGGTGCTCTAAAAATTAGGCAAATTTACAGGAGAAATAAGAGAGTTTTCATGGTTTAACAATAAATATTGTGCTGTTTTATACAGGGTTAACCAAATTACCTAAACACCTAACACCTAAATAATTCTCCAACAGTAAAAAAATTCTAAGAATTCTTCAAACAAACGTTTGACTTTAACCAAGCTTTCGTTAAATATATTCACAAATCAAAACCAGTTAATCGAGTCTAGAGAAAATCCACATTGAAATCATGCCATTTTATTATACTGTTCTTGTTGTATTGCCTTTAAAAACAAAGATAATGAAGTGAACCAAAATTCAACATGTTCAAAAAATATTATAGTGTCATTCCAGTTATTGCCAGTTTGTTATAGCTGAAACTGCTTAACATAATTCTTTTACCCTGTCTATACACAAAACTAAAAGTTGAAATAAAAATTCTTCATCCGTACATCTTCTGAAGATTTAGGCTACCAGTAAGTGAAAGAATCATCAAAATCGTTGGGATAAAATCAACTTTCAATTTTTAACATATTTTTTATTAACCCCTAAATCTTTTGACCAGTTTAGTTCAGAATTGGCCACAATCTCAAAATACAGAATGGTGAACATTTAAACTGAAACTGAATCATGAACACTAAAATCTCAAAAGTTTTAATGTCAATGATATTTACGAAAATATTTTAAGAAAATTTAGATGTTTAATAATGATTTTTTCGGGTACAACATTCATTTTACAGTACAACATTCTGTTCATGTTGCTTCTGGGCTATTACTACTGAATTTCTTAGTAAAAGATTGAAATGGTGTTGTAGTCCTCATGGGTGCAGTTGCATAACAAGTCGTGAAATGCCTTTAGTTTCACATTTGAGAGTAATATTTTGCGACGATGAACAACACAAGTGGACGCGTGGGCTGAACTTTTCGGTAGAGGATGATTTGATATTTGATAGGGAACTCTAAACACAAGGTTCATATTTAGCGCATAGAATGTTCTGAATACTCCTTGTGACATGCATGAAATATGTGAAAATTGCACCTGTAAATTATTTACTTTCTATTTATAGTAAGCCCAATAATGTAGGAATACCCAAATAAAAATGGTTACTGCTCTGCTACTTAATAAGTGATAACTAGTATCCCTGCTCCGAAGGAGAAAGGTATTGACGGGCAATTCCATCTCCGAAGCTCATTGCAAACTTGGTAATGAAAAAATGTTACAAATAAGTTTCATATTTTTAAATTTTATTGTATTCTAATACAATTTTAGCGAGGGCTCGCGGGCCGCACAGTAAGGTGTTTTGAGGTTTGACATCACTGCTCTAAAAGATCATTTTGGTGCGCAAGTGGTACATCTTTTCTCGTTTCTAGCAAAGAAATAGGTACTATAAATTGTAATTGAACATTGTTTTTAACATTCATAGTTTCACTTTGTAATTGCAAAATCTTCAAGGGAAGTCGAAAAGTCCTCAAATTCAAATGTTCATAGTGTCACCTTATAATATTTGTATCTTTTTACCCAGTTCATGTTCTTAAGACAGTATTTTAACAATATCATAATATTGTTTAGACGTAATTGTCAGAAAGTTGAGTGCTCTGCAGATATTTAATGAAATCGACTCAATAATTGCAAACCGCCTTATTTGCTGGCCTATTTCATGTAGAATACATTTATTAAAAACTATACGAGCCCTTATTTTTATATAATACATTGTACCGAGAAAATCTAAAATGGGGTTTCTGCAGCTTAAGCCGGCTGAAAAGCGACATAAACCCTTTCAACAATAAGAGATGAATATTCTTATGCTCGTCATATGTTAGCTGTTAAGTATGTACTACTAATTAATTATGTACTCGAGAAATATCGACCCTTGTTAGGAAAGCAGATCTGACTCTTATCTTAACAAAATATTTAGTAACGTTTAGTATGAACAGCGACAATGTGATTCCAGTTTATCAGCAAAATCCGCACGCAACGACTCAAATACCGCGGGCCATTCTGGGTCTACTTTATAAATGATACCATGTAATCGTAATGCGATCGCGCACCAGTAAAGAGGGAGTCATCATAACACTAGAAACAAATGCCATCGTTCGGTATATTTCGTCGAATACCGGATTCCGTTCGCGTTTCCCCGGTATCTAAATTGGTCCGTAGCCCGAGAGCACAGTTGAGCAGTACTCGCGAAAGTTCGCGGCAACCGAAGAAACCAATTCTAAAGTAAATTCACGTGGTCGATTGTGGAAACACGGGCAAATTTAATAAAACTTTACGTTATTGTTTGTTCCATTTCAGTACGTCGTCAAATATTCGCTAGAGATTCGTTTCTATTACTGTTAAGATTCCAAGCATGCACAACCGATCTGGTCTGAGTGCTTCTAGAATGGTCACCTTGAAGACTTCATATATAGAGCGAGTAATACGCTATTAAATGTCTATAAACTAAAGAAATAACATAGTTATTTGGTATATATGCATAATATGTCTGTTGTCAAACATTGTCACTGGAGCACCTAAGAACTGCATATTTCGCTCTTTTCCACTCCGTCATGTCATATGCAATATTTAACTGGGGACTTTCAAATCACAGCACAAAAATATTTTCGTTGTAGCGCTGATGCGTGAGGGCCATGTCCGGGGCTGATTATAGGGAGGATTGCAGATAACTTTTCCGTGAGATTAATGTGCCACATCTACTTTGCGTTTATATTTTACAATGCATAATGTACGCAAAGATAAATTCAGTATCTTTCACTGCATAGAGTATGGTTCTTTTTTGCCTTTTTTGAGACTTTAGAAATCCCGAAACGGGTCAAACTACTGGGAACTAAAATTTTATAATGTTCTTCCGTTAGCTCTAGCGTCCCACTCAGCAACTCTACTTAAAAAAATTATAAAACAATACCTCATAAATAAATGTTTCTACAATTTTGATGAGTATCTGATAAACAATTTTGATGATGTAATTATTGGTTGAACTATGTAAGTTTTCCCTTTCACTTGTGTAAACGTTTTGTATGTATAATAGCACCAATAAACATTATTATTATTATTATTATTATAATTATTATTCTTATTATTATTATTAACCTTGATAAATCAATGTGTATAGCAAAAAAAGACTTATTTTTTGAACTTTCGTGAACTAAAACTCCGGCTCCTCCACCACTTATTAAAACAAACGAATTCACGTACACTGCAGAGCAAAAGTATGAAATAAATTCATTAAACTGTCAACAATGCCTCGGATACAACGATTTGTAGTTATTCCGTTTAGAAATTTAGAAAATAAACTGCTTTCGGGTTATGCCGTGTGTCAAGATTTGTTAATGCTGACGTTTCGCGAACCATGTTGCTCGCTTCTTCAAAGCTAACTGAATACTGAAGACCTACCAAGAAAATCTCCTTTATATACCTAAATGTACACCTCACTGCGCACATCTGGAGTTACCGCTCCCATGTGGTTTTCCACCTGACCGCGTTAGGATCGATTTCCAGACCCTAAAGGCGGGTTTTCCTAGGAGCAGGATTTTTACGCAGCGTACAACGCATTTCAAGTTGACAGCTTAAAACGTCGCGCGTTTGTATTTTCCAAACGTGGAACATCAGCTATTCAGGTGGTCTACTTATAGTTAGGTCAAGGGATCTTTGCGTGTTGTCAAAAGTGACAGACGTCTGAGAAGACGTACGTTACGTTGTACGCGGCGTAAAAAACCTGCTCCTAGGAAAACCAGCCTTAATAATGCCAGTACCGTCCTCGCGATTGATGTTGTCGGGATGTTTGTGAATTTCGATGGCTTCTCTAATAAGCCTTCGGTCATAATTACCCACCCTTGCCAACATCTTCACGTTATCGAAAATCATTGTGTGTCGCGACTCGTGGCAGTGTTGAGCAACAGCGGACTGTTGAATCTTGCGTAGCCGGTTCTACTGTGCTCCTTGACTCGACATTCGATACTTCGTCCTATCTGTCCTACATAGCATGTTCCACACTCACATGTTATCTTCTATACCCCTTCGTTCTTCAGGAGTGGTGTGATATCCTTTGGGTTAGGCAAAAGATCCTTTACCTTAGCTGGTGCTCTGTACCTTACCGTTATACCCGATTTCTTCAGTATTCTACCGATTCTTTCTGATACCCCACTTACGTATGGTAAGCAAGCGAACCCCTATGACTCTTGCCGCTCCTCTGAGACTTGCGGTTTTCTTGTGTGACACCCCGTATGTCGGACGTGGTGTATCCAATCTGACGTAGGGCCCACTCCAAGTGGTTCCGTTCGTCATCCAAGGTGCTGGAGTCGCACACCTTCTCGGCTGTGTTGAACAGAGTGTTAATCACACTTCTGGTCTGTTGGGGATGGTGACGTTCTGTATACCAGCACATCCAAGAATAGCAGCTAATTATCCTCTTCTATTTCCATCGTTAATTTGATAGAAGAACTAAATGTTCAGGTGGCTAAGGAACTCAGTAAGTTTATCTCTACCGTGTGGCCGTACATCACTGCGGGTTGCATAATGCATACCAAATGGATTTGCCTCACTTATTCACCATGTTGCGTCATTTTTATACGTATGTATTTACATTTCACTGTGCAGACACGATCAAATAGAGTCTCACGCAGATAAACTAATAATGTTATAACAGTATGATAAAGTCATGTGTCTGGTAACATCGGAATTTTTTAATGCATAAGTAATTTATTGGATTAGTCAAATATTTTTTGTATTGGACAATATTTTTTGGTATTGGTCAAATATTTTATGAAATGCTTACCATAAATGCACGTTTTATTTTATTTATTGCGCTTATAATTTATACTACTGATTTTAAAATAATCTGGCCTGCTGGTCTATTTCAAATTCCTTATGCGGCCCGCGATCTTGTCAGAGTTGCGCCTGCCGGGTATTTAGGGCATACATCGCTCTTTATAGAGAGCGGTTTTTTCTCCTAAAAATAAAGTATTTGTCCATTGTACTGTTGATGGTTTTCTACCCCAAAACATCTATGTATTTTACGATATACCTCATATCAAGCACAAACAATCCTGCCGAATGAAAATCGACAATTTCATTTCAGGAATTCACCATAGAGCACCTTAAGGGATTATGCATGCCACACGCCAGCAACACAACAAAATTAAATACGACTTAAACTTCTATAACTCGACGAAATACTACTTCGGCTAAGTCACTTGACTGTACGCCGATTGTTAAACTTTGCCGCTGTAGTTTGGCCTCTTGCGGACTACGTGTAAGGAATGGACAAGATTACGGAAGGTTCTGTTCGGGAAACTGATTCCCCACGTCCCCCCTCCGCCGAATTGTTCTCCGTTAGTGCATCCAGAGCACGCGGTGCAACTCTTAACTGAAGATTGATGAGAGTAGACTTTGAAAACTGGACGGGAACCGAGCTAAAGAAAAAGTTTCCTGAGATTCTTATGCAATATTAAGAGGAGGAGTAAGAGTTGGACTCTGGCGCCGTGTTAAGTAGCTTTTATTATTAAAGCGGTTCTAATGATATCAACACCGGCATCTACTGTCATGAATTAATTATGGTGTAGGTTCAGACGTTCGTCTGGAACTGGAGAAGTATAGTTAAAAATAGTAATCAAAATTGGATAATCGATTTTGGCCGTTATTCCGACATAACTATTCGATATTATATAAATCACTTTGTTTTTGTTATTATAGTTTTTTAATTATTGAAAATTTAAATTAATTTAGCTTTATTAGCATTTTTATTGTTAAAAATGTATCGTAGCAAAAATAAATTTCTTATATTTTCTTTATTTTGGAATTATGATCTATGTAATATGTTTGTATGTTATGATTAGGTGTATTATGTAAATCTATTGTCCAACTCGAGAAATACAAACAAAGATTTGAAAACATCTTTTGAAATTACATCACGAACATGCTTGCGAAATACTTAGTGAAATCATTAAATTTAGTATTATTTCTGATAATAATAAAAAAATGGCCCCTGTATTTCACTCATAACTCTGAAACTAGTCAAAAAAATAATAAATAAAGTATTTATAAACATTGTTCTTGTGTAATATCCTTAATAAATTGATTGATGTTATTTTTGCAGATTCTTCTTTGAATTTCCCATACATATTAAAACCTGATAGAGTCAAAAAGTGATACGATTTACTAAATAACAGCACTAATTCTATTCAAGCATTTAATAGTTTACATTAAACAAATGTCAAGATGTGAAAATTAACCATATTTCATGGTTTCGTTTTTTTGAGTAATATTTATTTGTTCTAAAATTTATATAATATTTTCAAATGAATAGTTTGTTCTAGCAAGCAAATTAGCATATATTACAAATAGAGAAAAGGCTAAAATTCTAAGGAACATTTGTTTGCTGGAATTCAATAGCTAAATAAAGTTTATTACTGACCGAAATTTTTTCTCGGAATATATTGTCACATAAAACTACACTGTCACCATCTCATTTTTAAAATATGTTGATTTCAATTAATTCTAATAAGAAAAAACACAATGCTCAAGATATTGACTAGTATCTAAATATCGAAAAGTCCTTCTTGTTCCCAATACAAAGGACGAGGACGGTGAATTACTATAGTGACATCAAAATTTGTCTGCCTTATACTATTGAATAAAGCAATGCCACAGCACTCAAACTGAAACCAAATTCTTTGATACTTACAATGTTTTGGTTCACAGCAGGTTTAAGACTTCACTGTTTCCAGTAAGTAATTGATGACATAAATATTGGATATCGGATTTTCCACTAAAAATAGTCCTAACAAACTTAAAACTCCCTGCCAGTTATTAACATTTCTAAGACGTCAATAACAAAGAATTAGGAGTCTATTGTGAGACAAGCTTTCTTATGAATACTTTGTTTCTTTTTTTAATTTCACGCCATCGAACTTTCCACGAGGTAAAAATCTATGTAGAATATAAAATCACAATCTGATTTTCACTGTATGACAATTATCCTCAAAACTAGCATATGAATGAAAGCCTTATTACTTAATTCCTATTACCTGAGTTATGTTAGACATAGGAAACATGCCTAAAAACTGAGCTAGTATTAATTAGAAAAAACATTCTTTGCTCTGGTAAAAAATGGATAACGTTGTCCTTTGGAAATATGGATACGTTATACTTTTCTGTATAAAGACGACTCAAGAAATCCTAATAAAACTGTTTGGTGGTTAAGGATATTTTATCATATAATGACGTTCAAGAAAACTTACCAACAAACCACGGATTTCTTCGATTATTTTCTACATTCAAAGCCAGGAAATATTCCTCAAATCCAATGACGGGATTTGCCTTCGGCTGGACCGATAAAGTCCCTTCAACTTCAGCTTCATTTCCATCGGAAACTAATGATCGTGCACTCCAGCCATCAGAACCAATCCAAGAAAAACTACCCGTGGCGTTGCTTCTTCTTACAGCGCGCATAACTCCAGCCACTTCCTGATCCGACCCGAAAATAATCGCACCTGCAACAAAGAAAAGAAAAATCGTTAAGGCGAAATTCACGCTTCTCAACATAAAGTAGAGAGAAGTTGTCGGGCATGGCAGATTTAAGTGGATTAAAACGTGCGAGTGGTCCTTAAAGTGCACACGAATACGCTAAAGTTAAGAAGTTCAGTAGTGGTAGCAAGCCGATTCGAGAACCTCCTCCGTGACCTTGACCACACCTCCGCCCAAGGTCAAGGTCACGGAGGATGTTCCCGAATTGGCTTGATGGTGAAAATGAGGAGGACTCCTCATTTAAATTTTAGATGACCTTATCTAATCAGGAGGAGGAGGAGATCGAATTGGAGGAGGTGAATGACTGGTCCAGGTTAATCCCAAGGTCAAGGTCAAGGTCACGGAGGATGTTCCCGAATTGGCTTGATGGTGAAAATTAGGAGGACTCCTCATTTTAATTTTAGATGACCTTATCTAATCAGGAGTAGATCGAATTGGAGGAGGTGAATGACTGGTCCAGGTTAATGAGGAGGTTTACGGTTTTTGGAACCCCTTCCATCACAGAGCAGTATAAATGTAACAGCTGGATTACTATTAAACGTTGTACAAATTTGTCTGTCTCAAAGTAAAGAAAAGTTAACATACATCACATTATCGTTAGAAATGGTGTCAACTACTGCAAACCTGAAACAGGCAATTCAATTGCAACGAGAACAATACGATCTTCACCGTCAGGGTCTACAAGATAAAATTGAAAATGTTGTACTTCCGAATATATTCGTAGAGCGTTGGGAGTTTACCTTGGATCTGCAATGGCAACTTCAACCATTCTTAATAGGTATTGAAATGTGTGATGAATATCTCAATGATATAATATCCATTGAGAAGTTCATAGCCAAAATAGCAAAAATGCAAAATTTATTTCCTAGTGTATGTAAAGAGTTAAGTGACCTGATTCATATAACATTACTCCAGAGCGGTTTGGAGCTTTTGTGATATAAAATAAAGTCATATATCTGTAAACATTCGTTATTTTTTCTAGAAGATAAAATTAAAAATGTTGTACTTCCGAATATATTCATCATATAAAGAAATAGAATAATAAAGATATTACAAACAAATGTTTTTATTTATTTATTTATTATCATAATGCTTACAATAATGCACCTGCTATCGCCAGGCTTTTCGAAATTCAATCGGTTGAGAGTGTTTCTCACCATTAAATATTAGCTGTAACTGTGTTCCAGTGTTGTTGGCATACTGTATTTGCGCATCTGAGATATTTCTAACCAATCTCCTGGGTACAAACAGCTTAACACGACCACATAAGTAGCACACAAGTCTGCGAGATGCTTTCAACCTGTGGACACGTTCAAGCGGGTACCTGACCCCGATATTTACATGCTTTAATTGAACCAGTAGCACCTTATCAGTATCATCTTGCAATACTTGTTGAACAGTGTTCATGATGTTAAATATCGTAGTGGTGGGCTCGATCACTGTACACTGCACACTGTATACTATAGTAGTACTATTTCACAAGCTTGGCGAAAAAACGTACTCCGCATTATATATTCAACAAAACCCCACCCAAAACAATCCGCGTGGGGATTTAGAAGTGATTAAATATATTTAAAATAAAACACGAATGAGGAGTATTTTTAGTTATGTTTTATTTTTATTATGTGTATCATAACATAACCATTACAAATTTGTTGTTACTGTTTCGGTGCCATTACAGATTTCTTGTAAGTGTTTCGGTAAAAAGCTATACAAATCATCTCGTATGTTTAAAAGTTTTAATTCTTTCAAACGGTTTATTAATTGGTTAATATTAATTCTATGTTGTAAATAGTCTTCACATATAGTCCACCCTTCTTCAAATTCCTTCCGACGTTGCGATAAATATTCAAACTCAAACTCACACCTAAAGTCGTTTAGCGATAATGCAGTTTCGCGTGCTAATGTTGAGTACTCCTCCTGTTGCAGATTTACAGCTTCTATTAAAGTTGCAGCTTTCTGTTGTGAAATCTGGTCAAGAGAATAACATGCCCACATTGTTGATAGTTGTTGCTCACTCATGTAATAGGTATGGAAGACTGGTGAAAAAAACAGTGTAGTTATTATATATTTAATAGTTCAACCCCACCACTTCGATCCACAAGGACGTCACACAACTTTTGGTCAGGGAGTACTGGACAGCACAGCAAGTACCACCAAAAACTTCCAACAAATGACTGCAAATAATTGGATTAATATAATGTAGAGAATGTAAAATGTGATGATACTTACATCAGTAATTTGTTCCTCCTCAATATTATCAGGACATCTTGTAGTATGGTCAGACACGTTAGCCCAAGTCTTTTGTTTATCACACTCATTAGGTGTTGATGAGTAACAATGTGAGTGACTCATCATACCTACAACAGTTTCGACTGTTAGTACTGCGGAACCATATGGAGAACGGTTTAAATATGTAAAGATTCAAGTCGTGCTTGAAACCAGATTTGCATAGTCCAGTGCAATAACCCCACGCTGTGGCAATTTCTACCTCCTCCGACCTCTTGACATTGAAACATGTTTTGTAAGATGTGGAGGGTGATAACCTCTCTATGCAAACATTTCATTGTCGCTGTGAGGAGGGAGGGAGCCATTAAATACAGCGCTTGCAAAATAAAACCTCAGTTTGATCTCCTCCATCATCTTGAACAGTTACAATGTTTGCGTGTGAGCAGTGCGGTAAAAGTTTCACGCGTGCGGATAATGTTAAACGTCATCAGAGAACAGCATGTGTTGGAAAACGTCTCAAATTAAATAATCAGCAAGACAGTGATAATCAACGACAGTTGACCAATGTTAGAAAATGTGAATACTGCGATATTTACGTAAACCAAGCAACATACTCGGCACATCTACGCAGTAATGCACATAAAGCGAATGCCTTAGTATTAACCGATGATGGTGTTGAAAAAATTGCGGGAGCATTTGGGAACAGAATTGTAAGCTATAGAATATCAGAGCCAAGACACTATATACATCTGGAGGATTTTCAAAATGATATTCGAGAAAAAGTAATAAATTTAATTGAGAACATGCGCTATGTTCACAACTGTGTGAAGGTTAATGTTGAATGTTTTGCGTTGTATTACCTGGCTACGAAAGAAGATGCTGAAATTAAATCATTCAACACGAGAAATGCTGTTATTACGAGAGGTGTTGATTTATACGCGGTATATACATCATTTGTGAATGAAATATCAACAAAAATGTCTGAATTCCAGGAGCGGGATTCAGGTAAGATAAATGTTATTGTGAGTAGTGCAATAATGAATAATGAAAAATGTTTTTGTAGGATGGACATTGGTTCAAATTTTGTATTTGGAGGTGAATATCAATAAATATAATCCCTTGAAGGCGTCAAGTTATATCGATCTACCACCAGATATAAAAAAGAAAGAAGCAATAATCAACGTGCAAAATCATGATCAAGAATGCTTCGGTTGGGCTATAGCATCAGCGATTTGCAAACCAAAGGGTTTACCACAAAGAACGTCGTCCTATCCGGAACCATCAAGAGTGCTGAATTTAACAGGTTTACAATCCCCAGTAAGTTTGCATGATGTGCCAATATTTGAAAACAATAATAACATATCTGTAAATGTATATGGTTTGCAAGCAACATTCGAGGATGGTGAGATTTGCAATAATGTTGTAGGACCGTTGCATTATACAGAAAGACGACAAAATACACATGTAAATTTGTTAATCATTAGTGATGATAATGGTAATAATCATTATTGTTGGATTAAAAGTTTGTCACGACTTGTATCTAAACAGTTGTCCCTTAATGGGCATGAAAAATTTATTTGTGAGGGATGTTTGGTATATTTTTCGGAAGAAAGTAAATTGGAACGACATATGAGGGAAGATTGTAAACGTGTTAAGGCGGTTTTACCCACCAATTCATTGAGAATAAATAAGATTGGGGAAACAGTGAAGGAAAATATTTTACAGTTTGAAAATTATGAAAAACAATTGAAAGTACCGTTTGTCATCTACGCCGATTTTGAGGCGTTGCTGAAACCTACCCCTAATGATGGTAGAGAATTCGATCATTCAATTTCATTTACAACCAAATGTTATGAGCATGAACCTTACGCATTTGCATATTATATTAAATGTTCGTATGATGATTCTTTATCCAAATTTGTAAAATATAGAGGACCGCATGCTGCTACAGAATTTATGAGTCAATTAGAAAGCGATGTGCAGAGAATTTATAAAGAACATTTAGGCATAGTAAAACCAATGAATAAATTAACTGATGATGAAAATCGTTTATTCAAAGAGACAAGCACGTGTCATATCTGCAATAAATTTGTGAATGTTAAGGATAAAGTTCACGATCATAATCACCTAACGGGGGCTTTTACAAATGTTGCACATTCACTGTGCAACCTTAATTACAAAATTCCAAAGTTTATACCAGTGTTTTTTCATAATCTTAGTAATTATGACAGTCATCTGTTTGTGAAAACAATGGCGTTAAAAGAAGAAAGAGTAGATGTTATTGCACAAAATAAAGAAAAATATATTTCATTTTCAAAACGAATAGGTGTTGGACATATGATTGATGCTAGAGGAAAACATAAAAAATTATTTTTAAAACTTAGATTTTTGGACACCTTTAAGTTTATGGCATCATCGTTAGAGAAATTAGCATCATATTTGGTTGACGATAGTTGTAGAGAATTAAGAAGATATATAAAAGATGATGCAAAATTTAGGTTACTTCGACAGAAAGGAATTTTTCCTTATTCTTTTGTAGATTCATTTGAAAAATTAGATTATCCGCAACTGCCTACGGCTGAGGATTTTTTTGATATATTGTCGGATAGAAGTGTAGATGCGAAAAATTATGAACGTGCTCAGCGTGTGTGGCGCACATTTGAATGTCAGACACTTGGTGATTACGCAGATATATATTTAACATCGGATGTGTTGCTTTTAGCTGATGTATTTGAAAATTTCCGCGATATATGCATGAAAGATTATAAACTTGATCCGGCACAGTATTTTACCGCCCCAGGTTTGAGTTGGGATGCTATGTTGCGTATGACTGGTGTTAAATTGGATTTATTAACAGATATAGACATGTTATTATTTTTTCAAAATGGTATTCGAGGAGGTGTTAGTATGTGCACAAAACGTAAAGAAATAGCAAATAATCCATTCCTTCCCAATTATGATCATGCAAAGGAAACATCATACATACTATATTTAGATGCTACAAATTTATATGGGCATGCAATGTGTCAAAATCTTCCTGAAGGATCATTTCGATGGTGGACGAAAGAAGAAATTGATAATGTAAACGTTGCAAACCTGTATGATGATCCTAATGCTGGGTATGTGTTAGAAGTCGATTTGGATTATCCCGCTAATTTACATGACGATCACAACGATTTCCCATTTTGTGCGGAAAGCAGAACACCTTTAGGATCAAAAAATCGTAAACTATTAAACACTTTGTCTTCAAAAACAAAGTATATAATTCATTATTTAAATTTGAAGCAATGCATAGATCATGGACTTGAGCTGGGGAAAATTTATCGAATTCTCGAATTCAAGCAAAGTAAGTGGTTAAAACCTTACATTGATTTTAATACGAGTAAAAGAAATGAGGCCACAAACGAATTTCTCAAAAATTATTACAAATTATTAAATAATAGTATATTCGGTAAGACGATGGAGAATGTTGAAAATCGGGTAGACATAAAGTTATTAACGCATTTTGAGTCACGACATAGGAAAATTGGAGCAGAGGTTTTTATAGCAAAACCAAATTTTAAATCGGCAAAAATTTTTAGTGAAAGTTTGGTTGCGGTTGAAATGAAAATTGTAGAAGTTCATTACAAGAAACCATTGTATGTAGGTTTCAGTGTATTGGAAATTTCTAAAGGTATTATGTATGATTTTTATTATGGTTACCTTAAAACAAATTATGGAGATCGTGTATGTCTTTTATATACAGATACAGATTCTCTAATTGTGTCTATTAAAACTGCAAATGTTTACAATGATATTAAAAAGAATGTTCATAAGTTTGATACCTCTAATTATCCCACGTCTAATATTCATCAGATTCCACGAAACACATCTATTATAGGTAAAATGAAAGATGAGTATGGTGGACGAATAATTGAATCATTTTACGGTACAGGTGCTAAAGCTTACTGCATACAAGTTGCAGGAAGCGATGTAAATGTTGCTGAAGTTGTTAAAAAAGCAAAAGGAGTTAAAAAATACGTTATAGACAAACATTTAACTGTTAACGACTATAAGCGGATTGTGAACGAAGGGGGGCGGATACTTAAGAAAATGTATGTATTCCGGTCACACTTGCATACAATGTATACAGAATTGAAGAACAAAATTGCGTTGTCAGCAAAAGATGATAAACGGTACATTCTAGATGACAATTGCAACACATTGGCATGGGGACACTATAAAATCCAAAACGATGAGGCAAATTTAGTGTTAGATGAATTAGTAGCTATGTTCTATGAAAATAACTAATCTCTTATAAACTTGTGTAAACACTTAGAAAATAAAAAACGTTGTAAATGAAAAAAAGTGTTTTTATTAACTTTACCATGTACAATCATAGTTTACAATACATTGTTTTTCCCTATCCAGGAATTATGCGCATCGCTGAGACCCATCCATTTAACGAGGACTTTGTTTCCTTTGCGTTTAATAACCTTTTCAACCAAGAAAACGTCGGGATGTCGAACCTTCTGCAATTCATAGTCATAAAAACCTCCTAATATTTCTACCTCTGAATCTTTGATTATGTAAGTTCGCGGAAATGTATTTTGTATTCTAGAGATGGTAAAAACTTCATTAGACCAGTTCGGCGTATAGTTTTTGGCAAAGGCCTGTCGATGTTTACTGATGCGAACGTAGTCACCAACCTTAAACTTTGCAGGTTTGGGATCCATAACTTTGAAGGAATTATATACAGTGTTGAGAATATTTTTAGCATTTTTCTGATTCACTTTAACTGGTTTAAATCCTGTTGTACTATGGATAGTATTGTTATAGGATTTGACTATTTCCGGTAGTAAATTCAACCAGCGATAATTCCCCTGCATGGAAAACTCTTTCCACATCTTTTCCTTCAACGTTCGATTCAACCTTTCAACGATTGAACTTTTCAGAATGGAGTATGTACTGTAATGGTTTATTCCATAACGCTTCATTAAGTTTTGGAATGCTGCACTATAGAATTCTTTCCCCATATCGGTTTGAAGATTCTTCGGTATATTCTGTCTCCTTTCGAGAAATATCTTGTTCATCTGTTTTGAAACTTCGTAACCAGTTTTTGTTTTTAAAGGTTTAGCCCATGCATATTTAGAAAAAGTGTTAATGACAACTAAAATATACTTATATCCCTTGTTTTCTGTTGAATATGGAATCATTTCCACCAAGTCCGCTTGAAGAAGGTCCCGTAATCCTTTGATGATAACTTTTCGCCTTGGAAAATTTCTTCGTACAGGAGCGTGAATTTCATTGATCAAATCCCTTTTAACTGAAGTCATCCTTGGATAGTAATATTTCAACAAAGTAAGGTTCTTTCGATCTTGTACGTTTTGAAATATATTTGAGGGCAAACGAGTCACCAGGCTTAATTTTATATCCGATAGGATCTATAGCTGCAACACCGTTGATGGTGAGTGTTATGGTTGAAGGAACGTTCACAAGTTTTATTGTTCCTTGGTATACAGTGTTTCGATAATAATCCTTGAAACCCTTGTTGTGAATTATTAATTCATTTGTGGGTGAAAGCGTACCATCTCCAAAAAATGTAATAACTAAATCACTTTTTTGTTCAACGCGTAAAGCTTTGTATTTTGCCGTGTATGTCTTATGGACCAAATGTCTTCCCAAACGATCAATGGTCATGGTTGTTGATATGATAGAACAGACATATTACAAATGAAGGTCAGCGGAATATGTGCAGCTTTATAAATGAATGCTCAATATATAATGTTCGCTTCTTTTAATTCTTCAATAATTGAAATAATTTCATTTTTATGTCCGTTGTGACCAGCCGATTCAGAAGCTAGTAAAAGACGTAAGCGATTGACAAGTTCGTTCGGGTCATCCCAATATTGCAATTGTAATTTTGTATTTGGATTGAACTGTTTCTGAATATAACCCGAACCAGTTTTCCACGCTTTAGCCCACCACACATTTGGCGCTCTACCTGCTAATGTAGGTTTGATAATATTCATGTACTTGTACCCTTTGTTTGCAGATATTTGTAATTCCGGATTATAGTGCAATCTAGCAGCATGTGTTCGTCGTAATATATCTCTGTACTGACGAACATCTTGAGCTGTAAACTTTCCTGGCTTTTTCTTAAACACTAATTCATACAATCCTGGAGTTCCTTTGTATTCAAAACCAGCAACGCTTAGGTTAGGACCAACAAAATCAACTTTGCTATTGCCTATGTAAAGATCACCTTCAACTTCTCGTACACCATACTTTTTATCAAATACATCCTCAACATCCGTATTATACTCTTCAATGTAAACGCGAGGTAATCGATGAAATTTTTGTAAGACTTCTTGTACCTCTGGTTGTTGCATAGATTCGGATAACCTTTTCTTGGTTTCTTGAAGACGTTGTGAAGCATCACGACTAAATTCCTGTAAGTCGAAGCTGCTATCATCTTCAACTTCTTCTTCGTCTATATACTCATCAAGGTCGACATTCATTTGAGGTGTCTCCGTTTGAGTTTGAGTTGACAAAGATCCAATATCTTCAAGTTTCAAAAATTTAGGTGTCTTTCTTCGTTGCGATTGTATTGGGGTTGAAGAATCAGTTAGTGATTGAAATTTAGAGAATTTTGGCTTCGGTTTATCATGCGGTATAAATGACTCATCTGCTTCATATGATTCATACTTAGATGTTTTCCGTCTTTTTTTAGAATCTTTAGTGAAAGACTCATCTGGTCCGTATGATTGCTCCGGTTTTGGTATTATTTGAACCGTTTGTAACCGATCTGCAATAGCTTTCAAAGGCTCTGTTATTGGTGTGAAAGCTGTCTCAGCACTTTGTCTGGATGTTGCAATTTCAGTCTTCAACAATCGAAGCTTATTACGTAATACTTCACGGGTGTGTAATAATTTTTTAGTAAGTTCCTTATCCATGTTGAATGAATTACGATTTAATTTCAACTGTCCAATATCGGTATTAGAGTTGTATATATGTGTCAAATCCTTTGCGATACCGACCGTTGTTTTTTGCACAGTCAAGGTCAACTACTAGGAAACCATAAGTATCAGTCCAACATTGGCGACAGATATCCTGAAATTTATCAAAAGTCATATCTGCGCCAACGTGATCGTCAAAAATGTGTTTCAAATTCGTAACATCTTGACGGAAAGCTACAATGAGATTACAATTGTCCCTCAACAAATGCTTTGGAATTGCAGCGTAAGATTGACATAAATAAAAACAATCAACGTTCTTATGTCGTCCGAAGGAAAAATATTCCTTTATAACATTTTGCAGCGTACATTGAACATCATCGAAGATGACAACGGAATATTCTTTTACTGTACAAGGTGTAACCATATCATCTACATCGGAACACTCATAATAAAAGAATTCAGGCATCGGTTTCATTAAAGAACGTAAATATTCATACTTTGATTGATTTAGCGATTTGGAGCAGAGGTAAACGTTTTGAAAACGTAATCCATTGGGATGCGTCAGTAGTGTCAGCAAGATGTTTGTTTTTCCCGTTCCCGAACCGCCAACGATGATTGCTCGCTTACAGAAACCCCCAAAGAGGTCACTATGTCGTTGAAATGTTCTCAAATCACAATTTTCATCAAAATTTTGCACTGGCAATGCGAGTTTATGTGTAAAAAACTTCATATCACTAAATTTGTAAGGTTTCGTTCTTAGGATGGAAGTGGAATGATAATATGGGGGTAAGGGTAATCTTTTATAAAAAAATATTAGAAAAGAATGTAAAACATTTATTTATATTTATTTGTTTAGCAGTTCCAGGACATTCTGCAACGCGCGACGTACGACATTATAGTCCCGTTCAACTGTGTCTATGAGATCATCGAGATCTGACAAACAGCAGTCGAACGAAGCCGCGACCTCCGCATCTTTTAAATGTTTCAAATATAGCAGAAACGAGTTGTAACTGCGTACATTTGACTCAATTAATGCCACTACATGCCGGTATGAGTCTTCATTCCTTCCCAGGAATGCCGCTTTCATACCGGCTATGCATTGCTGCATATGTGGTCGATGCCATACGTCGGCGTTGAGTGTAGAGGCGTGCTGCAGCGCAGTAGAGGGAGGTGTGCACCGTCTAATCATGGTTGAGGTTTCCGATCCAGTTCCGACGGCGCTTGAAGTACTGGGTCGGACGTTGAAGGAAGGCTGCAAATGTGTGTTCTCTAAGACACTTAGAGTTTTGATCAAACCAACCTCCAACGAACCCTCAACATGCGGGCTCACAACCATTGGCGGACTCGATCCGACAACCGATACCGGTGTAGCCGGTGCAACCAATGTCGGCGCCTCATACGTCTGCAGTCCCTCTGCAACTGAAACAACCGCACCTTCGGAAGGAACATTAGCTGTCTTCTTTCGGTACTGATGCTTCGCCTTTTTCGCCTGACGTGCAGTTGACGAAAGCATCACTGGTTCATCCAGCTCCACCTCATCATCAACCTTCTTCAGTGACAGCCTCAGCTGTCTAATCAGTTCACTGCGACCAACTTTCATTGGCGTGGGTTTTTGTGATAATTCCGGCTGTTGTGGAACTATCACCTGCTCGGTCGGCTTCAGTTGAGGTGGAGACGTGTCATCGGATAATGGCATAGGTGCGTTTCGTGGCTCCGCCAAATAGAAGTCAACAATGTCCTGGCTGCTCATCGGCATGTGATGGGAAGTAATAAAAGACATGGCTAAGGAAAAGCAAAAAAATCTAAGAAGCTGATAATAATAGTAGTAGTAGAACTTACCGTTGGTTGCTACTTGTTGTTGTTTGTTGAGGAGGTGCTGGAAGTACTGAAGGTATTGTTGATGCTCCTCAATTTATATCTACTCAGTGGTGAAAGGAAGTGGGTGGGAGACTGGTGGGGGGTCACGTGGTTTCAGAGTGGTGGGGGGTCACGTGGTTTCAGAGTGGTGGGGGGTCACGTGGTTTCAGAGTGGTGGGGGGTCACGTGGTTTCAGAGTGGTGGGGGGTCACGTGGTTTCAGAGTGGTGGGGGGTCACGTGGTTTCAGAGTGGTGGGGGGTCACGTGGTTTGGGATATGTTGGGGGGGTCACGTGGTTTGGGAGAGGGGGGAGGTTCAATCTCATTATCATTGGTCTTCTTCAACCCCAGCCTCAGGTGTCTAACAAGCCCACTTCGGACAATCCGCATTGTTGAGGAAGGTTCTGAAATTGACCTTAAAGGTGAAGCTGCGTGCATGCAAAAGTGGCCGGTTTGGCCGACTTCGAGTGACCTTGAAGGTGAAAAAAATGAAGGTCAAATTTTTCGAGTGACCTTGAACCCGAAAAAAAATCGCTGCACTGCTCAAGGTGATACGTGCGGCTCTGCTCGAGCCGCTGCGCTGCGCCCGCCCGGCACCTCATCATTGAGGTGATTAGTTTTGGTCGTGCTCAACAGATGTCCTACATTGGGGGTGATATACATGGGGTAACCGTGATTCTTTTTTGAGATAAGACAATAATAGAAGTAACAGAATAAAACATATTTATTAGGGATAGGTATCAAAAAAAAATCAGTATTTATTTGAAGTCCACTCTGCTCACTACTACTAGTTGTCATGGGTGTTAGTTATTATATACGGTACGTTTTCTTCGATGACGACGATAAAATATTGAAGCTGGGTACTCTGGAGTCCTACAAATTCCAAAAGGTTGAACAAAATGTAACCATACCTCCTGGTGCAATGAGAATTAGAATAGTGGGTTTCCATGAAGAAGAAGATGATATAACTATTTATTCTGATTCCGAGTCTGAACTGGACAAACGTGATGTAGATGATGATGATGATGATGATGATGATGATGATCAGGAACATAATTATAATCAATAATACAAAGTTTATACTTACCTTAAGTACATATGCATTATACATACCTTCTTAATAAATTTGTATTAAAAACACTTGAGTCTTTTTTTATGTGGAAACTGGGAAAATAAAATAACAACAGTCACTTAAAAGTGATTTTATTAAAAAATTATAACTTATTTTTATTTTAATTATAATTTCATCTTTTTCTTCTTCCTTAGCCTTCTTCTTTTCTTAATCCTCAAACCGAGTCCACCCATGCCTTCCGCCGACAGCACGCGCGAAGCGCGTGCTGGCGGTTGGAGCACGGCCTTCGGCCGTGCTCCAATGCCAGCCTTCCACCGACAGCACGCGCTTCGCGCGTGCTGGCGGCCGGAGCCGCACGTATCACCTTGAGCAGTGCAGCGATTTTTTTTCGGGTTCAAGGTCACTCGAAAAATTTTACCTTCATTTTTTTCACCTTCAAGGTCACTCGAAGTCGGCCAAACCGGCCACTTTTGCATGCACGCAGCTTCACCTTTAAGGTCAATTTCAGAACCTTCCTCAACAATGCGGATTGTCCGAAGTGGGCTTGTTAGACACCTGAGGCTGGGGTTGAAGAAGACCAATGATAATGACATTGAACCCCCCATAAACCACTACAACATGTAACGGATTTTTACAAATACAAGACTTTCTTTACAATTCAGTTTATTGAGGAATATTACAATAGTATAATAATCACATTATTCAATATTCATATTTTTACTACTTCCTTCTTTAACCCCATTATCAATAGGGGGTATCAATTCCAACGCAATGGTGATTTGGATAATTCTCATCATAATACGGAAGTTTTCTTCGCAAACTTTCGTTCTTCTGATAGCGCTTTGGTAGCTTTTCCCATATTTGCACCAATTCATAACAATAAACTCTACTTCTTATAAATGGTAATGGAATGTAGTTAAAATCTTCTTTCGATAGAGGTATAAAAGATCCGTGACTTTCGTACATTTCCAATACTTCCGCACTTTTATTCACCACATAGTTCACAATTCCAAGTTTGAGCAGATAACTTAAAATCCATTTCATTACTGACATCGTCGCACGTTCCTCACGCGAAACACTTTCTACCTTTAGTGACTTACTTCAATTCGCCTTCAACATTTAATACTTTACCAATCGTATTAAATGTAAGAGGTTGGGGTATCGGTAGAGGGGAGAGGAGGGAGAATCGTTAGTGTCAATGAAACGCAATCTTACTATCGTATTATTTATTAAAAAAATTTTTTTTCGTTTAACAAAACACTTGTTCGTCATGTACTATGGCATCACAATCTATTTTCATTGAATACACATTATTGATTGCGCAAATGCAAACATCCTTTTCGTGAAATGAACACATTGGAACTTGTCTTTCTATTCTGCGGCTATTTGAATTATCCAACGTTTTCACCATGCTTTTATTTGTAACAAATTTCTGTATGTACTTGGATTTCTCTTCACCCCGCACGTAAATTTTTTCATACTTCTTTGATAGTTCACCAATTATGTTACCTATTTTACTTGGTGAAATATATCCTACGGTCCAATTGATGCAATGATGAAATTCCGATAACCATTTTGTGGTTCGTTGATCCCTCGAAGATAGAAATTGTAATGGTGCGGGGGGTTTGAATATGAAGTGGCTCGTCTTCCAGTCGTAACTTACTGCTGCTAGTTCCTTCGGTACGAACATACCGCCCGTCCGAAAACCTTGAATGTCGATGATTATGTACTTCATGGTAACAACTTCCGCTATTGACTAAGTAATTTCATCATTGCGGTTTCGTTATAAGCATACGTTTACACTTTACACCAGTTGTCTAACATACTTAAATAATGGAGAATACTGGAATGCGCGATTGTGCAGAATTAGACAATACGCTGCTGTGTCTTTCGGTACATTTTCGCGTGTTGTAAATTCAATCCTTATTTCCACGCCGCTCTTATGCACAGCATCCTTTTGATGTGTGCAATCTATTCCTACTAACGCTATGTTCTCTTTAAACTGTGCAGGTTTAAACGCAGGTTCACTATCTACTCCACCATAATAACGTTCTTGAAAACGAGCATACATTTCATATAATATTGCATAATGATTATTTTTATAATCGATGTTTAAGTTATCGTATGGAAATCGTTCTCCATTTAAAAATACAGTTAAATTTGTTAAGTCTACATTATCAAATTTAGCCATATTCTTTTTCATTTGTCCTTTTCGATTGGTTTGGAAACCTATAATGATAAATCTGGGAGTCTCAGTTTGTGGAGCAGTTTTGACAGCCCACGAATGTTTCGTAGTTTCTGGAAGAGATGGATATTCATGCATTTCCCAACTTCTAAAAGGTAATTGAATGTCGGTATTTTTAGTAGATATCTTATCAAATAGTATTTGCTCTCTTAAACCAACATTGACGTGGGGAACTCGCCACACAATTTTTTCTATTGTTATGTGCACCTTCTCATCCTTATTCACGCTTGGTATGACCGTTTGGACAACGGCGTCCGTATCATCATTACATCGAATTAATACCAGTTCCTGCCTAGCATTTAGTATGACCTTTCTATAATCTTCTGCAAACCCTAATAACGACCTCAATGGTACACAAACGCTAAAATTTCCCATGCTATCCATAATGTCACTTGTATGGTCATCATCAATATTCCAGCCTGCATTTCTCAACCTAACCATATCATTTGGAGTGTACGAAAAATATCCCTTCATTATAGATGAAAGACCTACATATCGTACAGAATCTACTTGCACTCCATTTATATTATATCGAATATCGCTGAAGAGAAAAGCGATGGGGTTGCATATAAATTTTGTTGCTTTGGGAACTCCTTCAATGGTCCCATCAGCTTTCTTCGTTGCTGTTTTTACAACTCCATCTTCGTCTAACAAATTCATTCGTCCTTCTACGTACAAATAACTTTCGCCGGGCACTGTAAAATTATCAATTTCTGGTATGGTGATACGTACTTCATCGCTGTTATTAAAACTTTGAGTTCCAAATGGCTGATGTGAATGATATTCATAACTTATTATAGAATTGTCACTTCTACTTTTATCCGTAACACTTAAGATATCCATTACTTAACGTACTATATATCCTAACTTCCGCAAAAAATTCTTATTCGCAACTGTTATTGTCTTCACAGTTCCACAACTACTGTCTCTTGTATTTGCTAGGGCTTTACATTTATATTTATTTCCCAACTTAGAATTTATTATTTGCAGTATGTTAGTACCATTTCTCCGCCTTCGTTGTCGTCGTACACCTATCATTACTTCACCCTTTCACTTCCTGTAGATGTATACGAATTGTTATTTCTTCTTTTTCACCAAACTTTACAACCTTTCCGTGCTGATCCAAAACCTTCACGACTATACTTGTGATATCTTCGATAAGTACTGGTAAATAAATCGGTGGTTGTGGACTTTCTATTATTTTAAATCCTGCTGGAACGTTTGGGAAAAAATGGTGTAGCACGTGAACTGGTCGTCCGTTGTTGTAAGAGCCGCTTACCAAATTACAATAGATCTGTAGTGCATTTACAGGGTTAATATTTACTCTATTTTCACTAATATGATTCACATTCTTTACAAGTTTCCTCCTTGTAAATCCTAACAATTTACCGATCGATCGATCTTCGTCAAAATGGATATCTTCAGAACATTTAATGATAACTTTTTGAGTATTTGGATTTCCACGAATACGTATCTTTACTGATTTATTATTCAGTTCACTTGTGATTTGCTCTGCGAGATCATCTACATCATATGCTCCGGTAGGAATTTCAATGTTCTCTTTCTTATCGCCATACTGCAATCCATTATTATCTTCCGTCACGTTAGCAATTGAATTATACGCGTCAAAATTTAACAATGCTAACTCATAATCTACATCTCCCTTCAAATTTATTGGAGGATACACATTACAACCTAATTCGGAACTTGGACCGGTTAGAGTGAACGTATAAGAATGTGCCACCATGTTTGCAATTCACCAACCACACATCTACTATAACATTAATAACTATGCATATCTACTTATCAAAAACTTTAAACATAAATGACCACAATTATAGGAATTACTTTTCTGATACCGATTGTAGTTATAATCAATTGCTCTCCCACCACCGGACAATAGATAACTTTGCACTTCTATGGGAGGTTGCAGATCGCCGAAGCTATCGAAATATGAGATATGATCACCTTCCTTCACGTAACTCGTCCAATGCGTTCCTTTACCATCATCATCATCCAGATTAATGATTCCGCTTTCGGCATGGCGAATGCGTTTCGGTAACTTATCCTTCATAAAAACACCTCTAAAATTCGGTATTTTCAGATCCTTAACATGCTTCAGTAACTGAACGTTGGTTAGCGGTTGACGAGGAAGGGATTTAATCAGTTTTTTGAATGTGATGGTAAATACAGTCCGCATCCGGCTTTGTACGGTTTCAAATAATAACCACTTCCCGTCATTTTTTGTGCTTCTAATGCGCGATTATGCCTCTTAGCTTCCTCCATCTGTTCACGAGCGGCTTTCGCTTGATTAACAGTTTTTGCTATTGCTGCAGCTCCACCTCCTAATGAACCTAACGCTCCCAAAGCTGCGAATAATGGTATTAAGGGGATAAACCCTCCAGTTTTTGGAATTGGAATTATCCTACTTCTCGGGGGAGTAATTTTTTTCTTCCTTAGTTTTGAATATGCGATGTTTACATTTGCTAATAAACTTCTGTTCTTACCACCGCGGGATATAGCTTTCCTAGCTACCTTCATAGCTTGTGTAAAACTTAGCGCACCTCCTCTAATTTTCATCTTTTTTAACCCTTTCCTTCTTTTCGAATTTCCCAATCCCAACTTTGTTTTTCCTTTCATTATTGCGGCAATAGTTGAAGCTGCTAACTTTTCTCCAAATCCGGCGTTTCCACTTTTTATACGTTCAACTGCTTTTTCATACAATTGATGGTCGGCTTTGTGTCTATGGCTTAAATCGTCACTTCGGGAATACGAAATATCGTGTTCCTTGCAAGCTTCGTCTAACCTATTCACACCGGTGTGGCCTTTCGCTAATCTTTGTTGAAGTTTCGTTCCTGGTCCGCAAAAATTATATCCGGGTATGTGCAGTTCGAATGGAAGCTTATTTATTAACTTATTGATCAATCCTCGACCTACTCTTTTTGCTTTCCGGCGATGACTAGTCGGTTTTGCTACCGAAATCATCATTTAATACTACAAATATCGCACGAAAGGTTTACGTAGACTGTCACGTTCTCCACAATCGTAGCTATATAAATGATAAATTTTACCCCCACATTTTTTCAGTCGACATGCTTCCCACATTCTGTTACGTTTTTAAATAACACACATTTTACGTTAACGCAAAGATTTATTACAACTACTTTATTAATACATTCATTAACACTACATTACATTACATTACATTACCTATTTTATAATCCTTACTATTGTAATATGAACTTTTAATTTAGGAACATTTGACGTATTTCACAATCCAGTTTTATCTTGTCTAATCCCAGGGTGATAAATTCTTTCATAGTGCAAAACTGTTCGGAGATTTCACCATTCATTGCTGTCAATACATTGGTCAGTATATCACCTTCCATACAAGCGGCTCTCCCCAAAATCTGATTATAATAACTGCCCATGTTCAGACCTTTTAAGTATGTTAAACGAGTATGAATTATTTCCTTATATTGCCACA